>CM039516.1:32377736-32780256 GCA_022432975.1 Begonia masoniana | reverse complement strand
TCCAGATTACGTGTCCGCTACTCACCAGAACTTCCCCTCTCCTGCAAGGATTTACCTTCCCCCCACTGAACCAGGCCCTTAGGGTAAGTACCTGGGCTACAAGTGAGGAGTAACATTGTGCTGTAGCTCATTGGTACTCCTCAGCTTAGCCCATTACTTAACCCTTATGTCCTGGGTTCGGTAAAAAGGGGGGAAGGTAAAATTCCTCGGCAGGGGAGGAGTTCTGTGATAGCGTAACCACGTGGCCGGACACGACTCGGTGCCAATGGTCCGGGCTTGGGTCGGGGCTCGGTGCCACGTATACGGCCTGGTCCGGGTAACGTGGTTCGGGACGTGGGTCGTTTTTTTGGCAATTCCCACAAGAAGTCCATGGTAATGTTTCACACTTCAATTCAGGGATCGGTAAGGGTTGAAGGGTACCTCCTGGCCGTTGGTGCTCTGCTTTGACTTGCTGGCATATCAAACACGACTCTACATACTTGGCAACATCCCTTTTTAGATTCGGCACCAATAATGTAACTTCAAATCCCGATACATCTTGGTGTTCCCAGGATGTACAGAAAAGGGTGACGAGTGTGCCTCAGCCAAAATTAACTTACGTATCTCTTCATCACATGGAACGTACCATCGATTTCTAAACTTCAAAATTCCATCCTCAGAAGATTGAACTCAGAGGAAGTGTCCTTCGACTTATTCACTATATTATTCTTTTCTTTTGAATCCTTCTGTTGTGCCTCTTTAATCTTCTCCAAAATAGTTGGCCGAATAGATAATGACGAAAGTAATGCTGATATTTTCGGAACTATCTCCAACTCAAATTTCTGAACCTCAACTTTCAAGGGCAATGACATGGCTGACACAGCAGGCTGCATCGTCTTTGACATCCTGCTTAATGCGTCGACAACCGTATTGGCCTTACCAGGGTGGTATTTAATTTCAAAGTCATAATCCTTTACGAATTCCAGCCAGCGCCTCTGCCTCATGTTTAGCTCATTTTGAGTAAAAAGATACTTCATGCTTTTGTGGTCCGAAAACACTTCACACTGTTGGCCATACAAAAAGTGCCTCCAAATTTTTAATGCAAAAACAACAGCGGCTAATTCTAAATCGTTAGTGGGATAATTCTGCTCATAACTTTTTAGTTGTCTGGATGCATATGCTACAACCTTGTCTTCTTGCATTAGGACACACCCCAAACCAACTTTGGATGCGTCACAATAAACACTGAACTTTCCTCCTTCAGTTGGGAGTGTCAAAAGAGGGGCTGTTGTTAACTTTAGTTTTAGTGTCAGAAAACTATCTTCACAGGCTCCAGTTCAAGAGTACTTGGTGTCCTTCTTTGTTAAACTTGTTAAGGGTTTGGCTATCATAGAAAATTCTTTAATAAACTTCCTATAATAACCTGCCAAAACAAGGAAACTACGAACCTCGCTGGCATTCCTTGGTTGAGGCCAGTCCTTAACTGCTTGAATTTTGGTCGGATCCACTGATATGCCCTCAGCATGAAATGACATGACCCAAAAAGTTGACCTTGTCTAACCAGAACTCACATTGGATAACTTGGCGTAGAGTTGCTGCTGTTTTAAAGTTGTCAACACTACCTTTAAGTGTTCTGCATGATCAGTTTTAGTCTGTGAGTATATAAGGATGTCACCGATGAATACAATCACAAACTTGTCCAAGTATTCACGGAACAACCGATTCATCAAATCCATAAAAGTTGCAGGTGCGTTCGTTAGTCCAAACGACATTACAAGAAATTCGTAATGTCCATATCGGGTTTTGAATGCTGTCTTCTGTATATCTCCCTCCTTAACCTTCAATTGGTAATAGCCCGAACGTAAGTCGATTTTTGAGAACACTTTGGCCCCTTGTAACTGGTCAAATAAATCATCAATTCGGCGTAAAGGGTACTTATTCTTGATTGTCAGTTTGTTCAACTCCCTGTAATCAATACACATCCGAAGGGATCCGTCCTTCTTCTTAACAAATAAAACAGGTGCACCCCAGGGAGAACAGCTAGGGCAAATAAATCCTTTGTCTACTAACTCTTGCAATTGAGTCTTTAGTTCCTTCAATTTAACCGGTGTCATACGGTAGGGATTCTTAGACACAAGTAAAGCCTCAGGGTATGTATCAACCACAAATTCAATTTCTCTATCGGGTGGTAACCCGGGCAAGTCATCCAAGAATACCTTAGGGAACTCTCGGACCATAGGAATATCTTGAAGTTCTACCTTATTCTCCACCCGTATATCAATTATGCTAGCTAGATAACTTACACAACCACTTCTCAGTAACCGCTGGGTTTCTAACGAGGATATAATTGGTATCTTACTTGATTTTGGGATGGCTTGAAAAGAATACCAGTCCCCATTCGGGGGTCGGAATTCAACTAGACCAGTCCTACAGTTGATTGTGGCATAATGTCTGAATAGCCAATCCATACCCAATATGATTTCGTATCCTTTCATATCAATTATAATCAACTCTACATATATCTCTTTGTCCCCTACTAATACAATTTCACCCTTTACTACTTGTTCAGAATGTAAGGATTCTCCCGACGGTAACATGACACTAAATGACTTATCGGCTAGAAGAGTCCGTAAATTATACCTGCATGCAAATGTAGTTGCTACGAAAGAATGGGTAGCACCGGTATCTGTAAGTGTGTATGTGGGTTTACCACAAATCTTAATCATACTTGTTATAACCGTTTTCTGCTCCGCATCATCATCTTCCATCATGGCGAAAACTCTAGGTGCCACCCTCGTACGATTTACATCAAGCGGCATTGGACAATCCCTAACAACATGGCCAACCTTATCGCACCTATAACAGTGTCCCGTGTATAGTTTGCATTCGCCATGGTGATTCTTCTGGCAGATGGAACATAGCGGGGCCTGAGGAGCTTGAGGAACTCGAGGAGTCCCTTGAGGCCACTTTCCTTTTCCTCGATCGTCATTGGGGTTGTAGGGCCTTTTGATGCTTCTCTGTTGATGCTGCCAACCTCCTTTGTTCTGCAGCGGTTGTGACCGCACATTATCGACCATCTTCCTTGGCGGCTCGCGCTGTCCTTGCACAGCAATTTCTACCTCTTCCAGTTCCAAAGCCTTAGCTGCCATCTCAGAATAGGGTATGTTGTGGATCCCTGCAGTCTTCACTCCCCTGAAAAGGTTTGGTCTCAACCCTTGAACGAATTGGTGAATCTTGTCTTCCTCATCATCCACCAAACGGGGTGCAAATTGTGACAGTGCTTCGAACTTACAAATGTAGTCCGCCACAGAACCGGTTTGGCGTAGCTGCATAAACTCCATCTTTTTACTAGCCCGAACCGCTCGGTTGAAGTACTTGTCAAAGAAGGCCGTCTTGAACCATGCCAAAGTCATAGTTTCCATGTTAGTAGTGCTTTTAATTGAATCCCACCAATGCCTTGCACCCAGTGCAAGATGAAAAACAGCACATTTAATCTTGTCCCCCTCTTTGACCTTGGCATAAATGAACATGTCCTCAATTGTTCGAATCCATTCCTCAGGATAGATAGGGTCCGAAACTTGACCATTAAATACTGGAGGTCAAAGCCGGTAAAAACGTTCGCCGCCATGGTCATGGGTTACATTCGAACTAGAGTTCCCTTGCTCTTCTCTAGTAGCCACAAGTTGTTCAATCTGGAGGGATTGGCGAAGAACTAACTCCGTTAGTTGTGCAATGGTATTACTATCTTCGTTGCCTTCTCTCTGTTGACCTCTCACCATCTTGGAAATCCTAACATATTATCATAAACACATCTTAACTTTGAATGACATTACTAAAATCGTAAACACTTACAGTTGCTGGAGAGTACTCATGTGGTGATTTGTGCTTGTAGGCAGTCTACAGAACCGGCTTTAAAACCCGGGTCGCTCTGATACCATAATTGTAACAACTCCAACCCAGTCGGGGCCGCCACGAGTATTGCCTTGACATACATTTACTTCTAGTTTCATTCCATGACATAAAATTCTTCATTTTTCTTCTTGACACCATAAATCCTAGACTCGGATCATAAATCATTTAAGGATATATATATATTTTTGAAAACTCGCAGACATATCACTTAAATAACAACGGCTAAAACCTTTAACTCTCTGAACTCAACTCCTTCACATTCCTGACGACGTACTCGTCCACAGAATTGAATGACACAAGTTGGGCAATATTCTCGTCTGCAAAATCAGACGACTTTATCGTCCACGAGCTACTTAGAAGCTATCGTCTACAGTCTGCCCAGTCAACAACGTCCACCGACCAATACCCATAGACTTATTTAAGTCTATCGTCCACAGACTACTTAAATTTCTTTTTACATTTCATTTCAAATGGAAACCATTCTACTCATGAAACTTAAACATGCGTAGCGGAAGACTTACGGAAAACAGATAAATCTTTAGTTTTAAAATCTTCTTTAAACACGAAACTGTACCAGACAATCCCAGTATTCATCATCATAAGAAAACTTCATCATACTTATGTTTCAATATCATAGACCTTACTAAAACATGCTACGAGAAACACTCCATGGGTTAAAAATTGCTTCCCAGCCACAAATCATCACCATGAGCAGCAACCAGCAACCAGCAACCAGACCTAAGCATTTCCTTGTAGACTGAAGTCCTCACTTATTGTTTCGTCACCTACATCATAAGGTTCAAACTATAAGCCTAATACTTAGTAAAGAGTGCAACAAACACATGAATGCTCATGAATGCTGTATAAAATCATGTTCACATCTTTTACTCAAATTGGGAATCATGCTTGTGTTCACATTCACTTTCAAATCGTGGGAATCATATTCTTGTTCATCGTTTTCATATCATGGATTAAGGAGGAGTTTGTGCCGAAGGGGGGGTAGGCAGAGTGCGTGTACATGGCCCTTACGAGCAAGAATCATGGTCCATCCCTGGACAGTGACATGGCCAATACCGCCCCCAACCCTCACTTAATCAAGGTTTCATACGTTTCGTTTTCTTGTTTCATTCATAAAGGAGTATGCGTGTAAAACATTTTGTATACTCGGTAAATAAATCATGATGCATGGACATAAACATTCTCAAAACATGAGACCATGGAAAGAGTCGTTCATCAGAAAACAGAGCATACACTATTCCAAACATTATACTAAAGTAGACAACTTCCTAAACATAATCGAATATCAGAAACAAACTCAACCTACTACCCTTGTGATGCAGGGCCCTAATGGCTGGAAATCTTAACACACTCACTTACCTGGATTCCTTAGTAAATGTCTTTCCTTCACTTGGAGCTTTTTCCCACCTAAGTCATTTCACGTATTAATGTAAGAAAACAAATCTTAAGTAGTCTAATATTCTAGAATGGTAGCTTTCTAACTAAGTATATATCCTAGAAGTCTAACTCATTTCCATCCGAGCATTATATCAGTCACCTAGTGTGCATAAAAACCTCAGCTAAACGATAATGGTGTTCGGGTTTACCAACTACCCAGGCTCAGCCAACGTTCATTATTTCTACTTATTATCTACAACAATCATAAATGCTATGTTAATAGTTATATCTACCATGATACTTCAACTTCCTCAGAAAACCTGAATCTAAATCTCTAATCAACTCTCAAATGACTAATCAGTAAACACATTGTCCAAATCTTACATCGAGCTTGGAGTATCAGAAGAAAACAGAAGGAAGTTGATCGCTGGAGGAAGAACAGAGAAAAGAGCTGAGGAGAGAGAGTCGGCTGAAAGATGGAAGTCAGCTAGTGGAGGTTTTTGTGAGGTTTTAGGATTTTCATTTTCTATTTATACACTTAATAAGCTAGGCTTAATTACAAGTTTACCATTAAACCTAATTTTATAAAAAAAGAGCTGATTAAACTTTAGCACCTAAATTTTCGACCAGGAGAATATATGCATGGATGACAGTTAATTTAGTTGCGTTAAAAGAAAAATCACCTGCCCGAAGTTGTCGAGTGTTATAGCTGAACTGGTCGAACCAAAAGGAACCAAGGCTGAACCGGCCATACCAAGAGAACTACGGGCTGAACCGGAGCTGAACCAAAGCAAAGAGTTGAACCAGCCTTGGAGAAGCTGCCCAGTAAACCAGACCGCCAGCCATCTGCAAAGTTCTCCAACGGCTCTTTTTCTAACCGTTGCCCGATGCTTCTTCTACAGAATTCATCTTTTTCTTCTTCACCATTTCCCTCTTTTATTTAGCTTCCTTTCTCCTCTGTAGTAGTTTAGCCAGTAATACAAATTTTTGGAAACCAAGGTAGGAGTGTTCTTCCTCATGAGAGACACTGGAGCGTTCTTGGTGTTCGGCCAGAGCTCTGCTCCTGAAGGCATCACCCGCATTGCTCCCAAGTCGATGGATGCTTGGTGAAGCTCTTAGCTTCCTCCTCCTCTCTTCGCTCCCTCTAGAGCTGACAGAAGAAGGAAAGGAAAGAATCCTTTTCCCCTCGCTGTGAATTCGTCGCTGGCAACGACGAACTTCTCACTGAAGCTTTGATAGCTTCTGGGCCAGCAACGGGTCATCACCACCTCCTTTCACTCCATTGGGAATCTCTGAGGAGTTTGCAACCTCACCCAGAGTATCACCCTTCCTCCCTCCTCGCCTTTTCCTCTGTTTTTCGTCTATTTTGGCGTCTGTTTTTGGGGTGCTCTTGAGCACCGACCCTCTTATCGTTCTTAAGTCTTCCGCATGCATATTTTTGCTCCATTTACTGACTCGTCCCCATCAAAGGAGCAGGGGCGCACAAAGGAGCACCTGGTTGCGCAGGTTGGGGTGCACAATTCATTTGGTCGTGCAACAAGAGCGCGCAAATGGGCGCGAGGAGCAGCGTGCGCGCGACCACAACACCGTACATTCCAACGGCTATAATTGTCGTCCAACGGCTATTTTCTGTAATCTTCTTTCTCTCCTCCTAAAGCTGAAATTCGATGGTTTTGTTTTAACGACTCCGACCCCTTCCAGGCCGTCACAAAAATTTACTTGACGTTGACTCTGACAGACGTTTCGGGTGTAAAATTTTTTGACTTTTAAAACATTAAAACGAGTACTAGAACCACTATTTGATAAAACGTCAACTCAGTTTTTGGGTTTTTAAAATCTTTTAAAATCCTTTAAAATACGTGGAGAACGCTCGTAAAATACACTTAAAAGGTATCGTGAAAGGTTGGGTTGAAACACGTTTGAAAAAACAATTTTTTTAAAAAAATAAATACATAATGGCAGCAGTGTAGCCGATCGATCGGCAGCCTTGCTGCCTTCGGCACTTGCTTCATGCAAGCGCCGATCGATTAGCAGCGTTACTGCCCTTGGCGCTTGCATCATGCAAGCGCCGATCGATCCTTAGCACCCCCCCCCCTTTTCTTTGTTTTTTCTTCGCTTTTCTACATCCCTTTCACCTACATTCCACATCTAAACTTACTTCAACATATCCCTCAACATCTCCAACTCCTCAAACACTTTAAACCTTAAAACTTGACTTAAAAACGTATCCGAAAACATAGTAAAAATTCATGAAAATGAACTGCATGGGTCGCTTTGAAAACTAAACATATCCTTACTAGTTTAAAACCTCCAAGCAGTTTCAGTATATTTTCAAAATAAAAACTTCACTTCCTATACATTCTAATACCATAACATTCACAAAAACAATATCATCAAGCTAGTTTCTAATCAACTTAAAATGACTTTCTATATAATTTCCATCCAACCAACCCAAAATACCTATACTTTGATTCCCACAGGTCAAAATCGCCTCGACTGTGCCAGCGCACTCTCACGGGCATCCTTCTTCAACCTGTGCGTTCAGCATGCATATGCTGTTCATAAAAAATCATGCAGTCATTGATTCATTACGTTACATAACGGGATGTCACCGGGGGTTCGCTCTTAGTAGATGAAAACGGCACATCCAACGGTTGGATAGCCCTCTCCATCTACCCGGGGGGAAAGAACATGCTTCACCTGTAGGACAGCCATGTCTAAACCCCACCCCGACGTGACCGGGATTATGTGCATTCATATCTTTCATTAGTCATTTCTTTTTCATGAAAACGTATGCGGAAGTTCATTTTTTATGTCATTTCAAAAAACGTGATGCATGGACATGTACGATGCGTTAACTGTAATTAAAAATATAGAACAAACAATGGACATTAAACATTCAATAACTTAAACTAAATCTAACTACCCATCCTATTTACACTAAAACAACCTAAATCCTCAAAACCTCAATCGATAAACTTTCTTATGGTGTATGCCAAATCGGCCAAACAAGTCACGAAGACTTACCTCGCTTCCTTAGCAATCCGAGTGCCTTGTTTTGAGCTTCGTCACCTAAAACATTCCACCATTCGGTCATTAAGGCTAAATCCAAATAAATCGTTTCTAAGACCAAACGAAACTTCTAGTTAAAGAAAGTTTCCTAAAATTCTAATTTAACTCATTCGGGCATTTCATCGAGCAATTCGTGCTCATACTTCTCTAAACCTTCATTAGTGGAGTTTTTACACATTTCAACCTCCAAAAGTAATCTAAAATCCAAATACATCCATTAATTCAACCTAACTATCTCCAATAATCACAAATACGTCTGTTAGAGTCGTAAATATGGTAAACCTATCGATTTCTAACATAAACCGACAATTTCAACAAAATCCTAATCAAAACCCTAACCGTTTAAACCCTAGAAACCAAAAACTAACCGTAAAAAATGTTAGAATCTTACCTAGAGTGTCAATTGTGGAAGAAAACGGGAAGGAATCGGTCGTCGGAATAGAGGAATCGCCGGCGTGGAGGAATCGTTGAAGGAGAAGTGAAAAATCTCTGGTGGAGGGAATTTGGGATGAGAAATACGTGAAGTGTTGAAGGGGGAGGGTATTTTTTCTTTTGTAAAGATTTTTAACATTACAAAATTACAATTTTGCCATCCATTCAATTTTCTCCCTATTTCGTTATTTGACTATCGATTTGGTTTCTCCAAATTTTCTTATTTCACCAAATATTCCTATATATTACTAGGGTTATAATAAAACTTTCCGCTCACAAAATAGACTTAATTTACTATATTTATGAAAATGCCCTTCTATTACGAAATCCAAAAACCCGTATAACCAGGTGTTACATTTGTGGGTTATTTAAGCTCGACTCAAAGCTCTGTAGTGGAACTTTTGATGAAATGAAATGCTAGTGAAATTTGTCTTCATTTTCGAAGTATTCGTCTAATGCTTCTCTTTAGTGCATATATCCCTGCATTCCTTCATTTTTTGCCAAGTTCTGGGATGCTCGGCAGCCTCTTATTCCATCCTTCTCGCCGACCATTTTTGAGTGGGGCAAACAGCAGGAGGGTGGAAAGCCTATTCCATTTGCTGGAATGCCCTTCGTTCGTGGCGAGCTCTTTATCAGTCGGCCTCACAGTTAGCCGTCAGGTCCAGTATGTAGGAACGTTATAGTCTAAGAGGGGGGTGAATTAGACTTTTTAAAATTGTTCTCTTAATCTAACTGTTTCCTCTCTTGTATGCAATTACTAAATTTATAGCAAACACACAGGAAAAACAAAGTAAAAGATAGAGAGAAATTGACACCGTAGTTTTTAACGTGGTTCAGCCAAACTTGCCTACGTCCACGCTCCAAGGCTCCCCTTTGAAGATCCTTTTCTTCTCCTAACGAGAAAACAAGATCGAACTTCCCGGGCGTCGATCTACTACCTTATACAAAATATGATTGTTCTTCACGGGCGACAATCCACTGCCTTTACACTTTAACAGTAAGGATATGATTTTCAGCACACGCTACACTCTCTCAAAAATTGAATCTCAAGTAACAGAGTAGAGAGATGTAGTAGAAAATACAGACTATTGCAAAGTACTAACTCGTAAGGATTCAAAGATAATTTCTGCAAAAAGGTCGTTCTCCCGAGCTTCTTTCTCTCCTTTATACTCTATCTGTAATCGGCTTCAGTTCTGGAAGGCTTCTCATCTGAATAGGAAAGTTTCTAACCGTTGGAGAAACATCCGTACATCGACAGCTAGCCGTTGCGTTCTGGAGTCGCTATCGTTCGTCGCCATTAATGATCTGGAGTTAAGACTCTGGATGAGTATCGCTATCGCTTCGCAGTCATTTAAATTTCTTGCGCTAGGTCTTTGAACGAGTAAGTATGGACGACTGTGTCTGTGTAAGTTTGGACGAGTACATCTGTCTTCAACATTGGACGAGTAAGTATGTCTTCAACTTTGGACGAGTAAGTATGGACGACTGCGTCTGTTGACTTTGACCGTGGATGATTGATTAAGTTTTGTGAACTTGGACGACTGAGTTTGTCTTAGCTATTCTGTCTTGTCTTTGGACGATTGATTTTGGCAGGCAACTTTGGACGAATGTGTGAAGACCTCAACCCGGTCAGGGCCGCCACGGCCAAACCATGACGTAATCATAAACTCAAACCCTCGAACATTTCATGTAAAAATGTTTTTTTTTTCATTTATACACAACACTCTAAAACCAATCGGACCTAGACAAATGACCCGCCTCGATCGACTCTAAATAGCCTAACTTTAACTTAAACATGACAGACATAAAAGTCGTCAACTTTTAAATCATTAAAACGAAGTAGAAACCCTTTTTCGGAAAATTGTCGACTCGGTTTTTTGGGCCCTTAAAATTCTTTAAAATGCGCGGGGGTCGCCCGTAAAATACGTTTAAAAAGTATCGTAAAAGGTTGGGTCGAAACATATTTTAAAAAGTCGAAAACTAAAAATTTGCATGTGGGTACCCGGTGGTGCGCGCGCACACGCCTGTCGCTGCTGCGCCCCGCGGCGCACTCCAGGGCACCCCCAGCGCCAACCTGCGCGCGCTAGGGCGCCCCCAGCATTACCCTCACGTGTCAAACACGATCGATCGCGCCCAAAGCCCGATCGATCGGGCCGGCTCGGGTTTCCCGACTAAAAATGACCCTAAATCATGATCGATCGCCCCTCGGGTGCGATCGATCATGTGGGCAACATCCTGGGCACGCCCGCCACCTGCGCACCCCCCACGCGCGTGCGCCACACATGGCCAGTGCACACTAGCGCCTGGCCAACGCGCCCACCAGCGACCACCTACCCTTTTACCTTACACTTAGCCAATTTTTCTTTCCAAACTCTTACCCTTCACCTTAAACTTTCCAAAAATCATTCCTCACCATATTAAACACACGATACTTCAATTCCCGAAGAACCCGACTCAAAAATGTACCCGAATCCATATTTAAAATTCATAAAAATAAACCGCGTGGATCACTCTAAACCGAGCTAATCCTTACAGTTTAAAATACCTAAAATCATCAAATATCATCCAACCAAATTCTTAACACAGATATTAAACTTAAACACAGAATTTCCTAAAATATCGCTAAAACAATTACGTTTATCAACACAACACCAAGCCTTCATTCACTATAAAATCCTCAAAATATCAGACCTCCCTATACATCCTAAAATCCATAACATTCCTAACATCAAACTAGTGCGCACCTATTTACCACAAAACAGCTTGGAGCACAACCCCGGATCAACATGCCTAGCCAAACACTCCCCGCTACCACGAGCACCATCCATTGACCACCATTACTTGCCATCGAAAGGAGGTTCATCACCTTCGCTCTCGTCACCTACATCATACAATATAAACATTAAGCCTAATGCTTAGTAAGAGAATGCACTATACTTAACATGTACATGAATGCATGAATTCATAAAGCTCATTCATTTACTTGTTCATATTCTTTTTCTTTTCAGTTGACATGCATTAAGGCGGGGATGTGCCAGGGAGTAGGCCATGTGCGTGTACATTGCCCTTTCGCCCGACATCATGGTCCATCGCGTGGACAGTGACATTAGTTTTGTTGTTATGGCCATACGGTCCCAACCCACACTTAATCGTTACCTTTTCTTTACATATATCATGCATGAAAACATTTTATATGTCACTTGAGAAAAACATGATGCATGAGGAATTTACGAATAACATATCATCAAACAGTTCACACGTACATTGACATACTTTACTCACAACGAATCTAACAAATCGCTAATAACTAACATCCTAAGTGTAATATCCAGGTTGTACGAGATTTTATATTATAATATATATTGACATTTTTTGTAAATATGTCAAATCAAACCCGTTTTATGAAAAGAAAACGTCATTTCGATCATAACGATTAATAGAAATTTTAAGGAATTTATGGGATTTTATGGAGTTATAACGTTATATTTCGAGAAATTACGTTTCTCGTAATATAAAGAACGTTTTAGTAAAAATAGTAAACGTGGTTTGATTTGCGAATAGACAGTTTTAATAAATCCCAAAGGATAAGTTTGAGTTATTGGTAAATTAAGGAAATTTGGAGAAACCGAATCGCCGGTGAATTAAAGAAACGAATGACGAAACAAATAGAAAATCAAAGGAAGGGCAAAATGGTAAATTTCAAAGTCAAAATTTGAATTAAAAACAATAACTCTTCTTCTTCTCCACGCCATTTCCTTCTTCCTGCGATTTCTCCCTCTCCTTGCGGCGATTCCTCCTTCTCAACTATCGTTCTTCCTTCGATCGACCTCCGTTCTTTCGTGTTTTCTTTGCCATTCACGATTCTAAGTAAGTCTCTAACATTTCCCGACTTTAGGTCTTAGTTTTCGGAGTTAAAAACGATTAGAGTTTCGTTTAGGGTTTCGTTAAAAATGCGATTTACGGTTCGAGATTGATAGGTTTATCGAGATTAAGGATATAGTGAACGTATTGAACGTTATTGGACGTAGCTAGATTGATTTGTGAGAATGTTAAAGTTTTAGGATTTTCGAGTTTGTGGAAAACGCTCGTTAATGGAGGTTTTGAAATATAGAAAGTGTAATGTTCGCTAAAATGTGTTAGTAAATCGAATTAGAGCTTTAAGAAATTTCCTTAGTTAAGGTTTCGTTAAAATTGGACGTTTAACGATTTAAACTCGTTTTAACGACAATGTTGTGAAATTTCCTAGGTGAACGCTCGTGGACGGAGCTTGGATTGCAGCGTGCACGAGGTAAGTTCTCGTGATTTCTCTAGCCGATTGGCCTACACCGTACGTCGATGTCGTCTCGAGGAGTTTTGGTGACGCATATGTTAAATTTTTTTTGGTTGGGTAGTCAGGATTAGTTCTGTATAGGTTAGGCTTTTAATTGCTTTATTGTCTCGATGGTACGAATCATGTATGTTTACTTTATGTCATATTGAATTGTTCACGCATCACGTGTTTTAAAAGAACATAGAAAATGAATTTCCACACGATCTTTTAAAGAAAATGGTTTTGCAGCCTGGAGAGGGGCTATTGATCTATTGTGTAGACATGAAGAGGTCTGTCACCATACCGCATTTAACACATACTCATACAGTTTACAGTTCTAGGTCATGCGAGATAGGGCTCAGGTACGGCTGTACGCGTTGTAAGCGTGTACCCCCCTCTTCTAGCTGGAAAGAGTAGTCCGACCGCTGGATGTGCTCTCTCCGGTTAGGAGGCTGAGATCTCGGTGACACCCACAGAGTAAAGATAAAGAAAATGCTGCATGATTTCTGAATTCATATGCACAACATGCATTTACATTTACGAGAGCTTGCTAAGATTTTTATCTCATAGGTGTCTGTATGGTGTAGGTGACTTCGACATAGGTGAGGACGAGATCCCTCCACCTGAGGAGTGATGCAGTTGACGGAGGATGACTTGCGGTGGTGTGTTGCGCAGTCGTTGCTTACTTGACCAGTGGGGAAGTATGTATAGGTTTTGGGGTTATTTGGATCGTTTGGGCTGATGGTTGTATAGACATATTAGGTTGTTTGGGTCTGAACAAGTTTACGTATTGATGTCTTGAAATATTTTGGAAATTGATTTTATAATCTTTTGTTTGATCTCAAAACAGGAGGATTTGTTTAGGTTTTAAACATAGCCACGCGTTTTATTTTCATGAAAATAAGCTATGTTTTGAATGTGTTTCGAGTCGTGGTTTTGGGTGAAGTTTCGAGTGAGTTTGTGTCGGAACGTATGGTTGTTATTGATAAAATTATTGATGGAATGGTAGTGGAAAGTTAGGAGTATAGAGAAGCAGGGGAAGAGGAATAGAGAAGAAGTTGGCGAGAGAAAAAAAAAAAAAGAAGAAGGGAGGCAGTGGGGGTGGCGATTGGTCGGCTGTCCTGGCGATCGATCGCCCCTTGCTATGGCACGATCGCCAGTGGAGGCGACGCGATCGCCTCCCCATCGCCACGCTCTGGAAAAATTCCAGAGCGTGTGGCGATCGATCGCCACAAGGTGGCGATCGATCGCCTCCTGTTGGCCAAGCGCGATCGCTGATCGCCTTACCAGGCGATCGCGGGCAAAAGCCAGCGATCGCTGATGGCGATCGATCGCCCCTTTTTGGGCGATCGATCGCCCCTTCATTTTAGGGGTGACCGCCCCTTTTTGCCCCGCGATTGGTTTTTAATTAAATGGTTTTAAATTTTGTTTTAAATTGATTTTACGTTTAATTAAGGTTTTCCTTAATTGTTTTAGAGTTTTAATAGATGGTTTTTAAAATAGATGCGAATGTTTTACGAATTTGGTTTCCGTTTTAAATTCCGTTTAAACTTGTGAAAAAAAAATAGTACGAGAAAAGCGGGTACAGTATTAGGGTCGCTACATTTATGGTATCAGAGCCCCCGGGTTTTAAAATTGATTCTATAGACTGCTCGACTGCACAGCCACTACGCGGACATTCTTCATCAATTGTAAGTATGTTTATAACTTTAATTGATTTCTAGTTTCTTAGAATATTTGTTTTAACTTTTATGTAAGAGTATATAATTATGGTGCGTCGAGGAAACGACCGAGATGACCGAGACGATACAATAGACACTTTAAAGGACTTTATTGCACAACAGTCCCAACATATGGAGCGTTAGGCCCAACAGATGGAAAGGCAGTCCCAACAGCTAGGCACCTTAATTGACCGCGAGGGCGTTAGAGCTCGTGAGGTGGCGACTCCTAGCAATAAGGGGATGGAGAGATTCCAGAAGCTCCAACCTCTTATATTCAATGGGCAGTCTACGGATCCCTCTTCAATTGAGGAGTGGGTTCGAACCATGGAGGACATGCTGGCCTATGCTAGCATTGAGGACGGAGAGAAGGTGGCATTGGTGACTTACCACCTGGCGTTAGATGCTCGATTTTGGTGGGATTCCTTCAAGGCTACCACCGATGTGGCGATTATGGGTTGGGATCGATTCAGAGAATTGTTCTATGATAAGTATTTCAGCCATACCGTACGGGAGGCGAAGATGGTTGAATTCATGCAGTTACGGCAAGTTGGTTCGATTGCCGAGTATGTGAGGAAGTTCGAAGCCCTTTCTTGATTCGTGCCACGTCAAGTCAGCGTTAACGAGGACAAGGTACGCAGATTTTTGCAAGGGCTTACCCAGGAGTTTCGGATGCACCTTACTATATCAGGGGTACAGAATGTATCCTATGATGATATTGTGGCCAGAGCTCTTGATATTGAGGCGGTTGATCAGAGTTCTGCCAAACCGAGGGAGCCAGCTAAGGGCTTCTTTCAAGAGATTCACCCTCAGATCAGGGGCAAGGGCTGGCAGCCAAGAGCACAGCAACAGCAACAGCAACAACAACAGATGGGTGTAAAAAGACCTCTTGAGGGAGGTAATGATCGGGGTAAAGGGAAGTAGGTACAAGGAGCCTCTTAGTTACCTATTTGTCCTAAGTGTCAGAGGGAGCACAGTGGCCAATGCAGAGTGGGCACGAATGTGTGCTATCGTTGTGGAGATGCGGGCCATTTTGTCAGAGATTGTCCGAAGCCCGGCCGAGATCAGTCAGTCAGTGATCAGAGGAGGATTATGCAGAGGATCTTCGCGTTTATAGAGCCTGGTGATGTCGATGACGAGGCTCATCCTTCTGTGATAGCAGGTACTATTCTGATTATGGGTACCGCAGTATTTACTTTGATGGATACCGAAGCTACACACTCCTTCATATCGACTGCATGCATGACTAGATTGAGATTAGAGTCTGAGTTAGCTGGGGTTGAGTATAGAGTGATGCTGCCTTCTGGAGAGCTTATGCAGTCAGAACGTATTCTCCAGGGCAACGTCATCTCAGTGGGAGATATTACCCTTTATGCTCGTTTGATAGTTATGAGCATAGAGCGGTATGATCTTATTTTAGGGATGGACTGGCTTGCACAGCATTTCGCCACCATCGACTGTCGATCTGGGATTGTGACCTTTCGACCCCCGGGTAAAGCCGAATTTTCTTATCAGGCGATGAATCGATTGAGTGGATCGCCTATTTCTTATTCCATGAAGGTCAACGAGCAGTTTAAAGGTGCGTGCTCTATTTATTTGGCCTCAGTATTTGATGTTCAGTTACTCAGCGAAGTAAAGCCGAGTGACATTCCTATAGTCAGAGAGTTCTCTGAGATATTCCTTGATGACCTTCTCGGGTTATCGCCAGACTGGGAGATTGAGTTTACTATTGATGTTTATCCAAATGCCGCGCCAAGGTTTAAGAACCCATATCGGTTGGCACCAGCCGAGTTAAAAGAGCTGAAGACTCAGCTTGATGAGTTGTTAGAGAATGGTTTTATTCGACCCAGCGTTTCGCCCTGGGGTGCGCCCGTTCTGTTTGTCAAAAAGAAAGACGGGACCCTCAGGATGTGCGTCGATTACAGAGAATTGAACAAATTGACGGTGAAGAATAAGTATCCGTTGCCCCGGATCGATGACTTATTTGATCAGCTGCAAGGTGCCCGAGTCTTTTCCAGGATTGACCTACGCTCGGGTCACTATCAGTTGAAAGTCCGGAAGGAAGATATTCAGAAGACAGCATTCCGAACGAGGTATGGGCATTATGAGTTCCTAGTTATGTCATTTGGACTTACTAATGCCCCTGCAGCGTTTATGGACTTGATGAACCGAGTCTTCAAGGAGTACTTGGATCAGTTTATTGTTGTTTTCATCGACGACATATTAATCTATTCAAAGACGAAGGAAGAACATGAGGAACACTTGAGAATAGTTCTGAGGATTCTATGCCAGCACCAGTTGTATCCGAAGTTCTCTAAGTGCGAGTTTTGGCTCGATAGGGTCAGTTTTCTTGGCCACATCATATCAGAAGAAGGGGTATCTGTGGATCCGAGCAAAATTCAAGTGGTCAGAGATTGGCCACAGCCGAGGAACGTACGTGAGGTGCGTGGATTTCTCAGATTAGCTGGTTATTACCAGAAGTTTATAGAGGGATTTTCGAAGATCGCACTTCCTCTTTCACGATTGACTCGGAAGAACGAGAGATTTATATGGTCGGCTGCTTGTGACAACAGTTTTATGGAGTTACAGCAGAGATTGACCACCACTTCAGTATTGGAGCTACCTGTTGAAGGTGACAAGTATAGCATTTATTGTGATGCGTCTGGAGTTGGACTCGGTGATGTATTGATGCGGGAGGAGAGAGTTATTGCTTATGCTTCTCGGCAGCTGAAGCCGTACGAGCAGAATTACCATACGCACGACCTTGAGTTAGCAGCTGTGGTCCTCGCACTGAAGATATGGAGACATTATTTATATGGGCAGCAGTGCGAGATATTTTCCGACCACAGGAGCCTGAAGTATTTGTTTACGTAGAAGGGGCTGAATATGCGACAGAGACTATGGCTCGAGTTCGTCAAAGACTATGATTTTGATATCAAGTACCATCCAGGAAAGGCGAACAAGGTTGCTGATGCCTTGAGTAGAGTGCCTTCTACGAGTCAGCCTTCACTAGCAGCAATGTCAGTTACGCTGCGGTCTGAGATCGAGAGGTTCGATGTGGAGATAGTGGCAAAGTTGTCCAGCATGCTCACTAATATTTCTCTCAGACCGACTATTCTGGATAAGATACGCGAAGCTCAGCAGAATGATACGGAGTGTGAGGAGCTTCGATCGAGTATGACGTTGGGTGACGCGCCGAATTTTCACTTATCAGATGATGGTATTCTGAAGTTCAGGCATAGATGGTATGTGCCTAACGATGAGGAGCTGAAGAATGAGATCTTGGCTGAGGCACATTCTTCATCATATTCTGTGCACCCGGGAAGTACCAAGATGTACCGGGACTTAAAGCAACATTTCTGGTGGCCGAACATGAAGAGAGAGGTCGCCAAGTACGTTGAAACCTGTCTGGTTTGTCAACAGGTAAAGGCAGAGCACCAGAGACTGGCCGGAACATTATTGCCACTGCCGATTCCGGAGTGGAAGTGGGAGGAGATCTCCATGGATTTTATTGTGGGGCTCCTGAGGACGACGAAGGGCTATGATGGTGTTTGGGTGATCGTGGACCGATTGACAAAGTCGGCCCACTTCTTATCTGTGAGGATGGCATCTTCTTTGGATAAGCTCACCGAGCTTTACGTGCAGGAGATTGTTAGACTGCATGGAGTGCCAGTTTCTATAGTCTCAGATCGTGATCCGAGATTTACATCGAAGTTCTGGAAGATTCTGCACAAAGCTATGGGGACTCAGCTTAGTTTCAGCACGACATTTCATCCTCAGACTGATGGTCAGACAGAGAGGACGAATCAGATTCTTGAGGATATGCTTAGAGCGTGTGTGCTGGAGTTTCAGGGCTCGTGGAGCCGATATTTACCTCTGATTGAGTTCTCGTACAACAACAGCTTCCAGGCTACGATCGGCATGGCTCCGTATGAGGCGCTGTATGGTCAGAAGTGTAGGTCTCCGTTATATTGGGACGAGGTTGGCGAGGCCAGCATCGTTGGTCCAGAGATTCTACAGCAAACGGTAGAGAAGATTGCCATTATCCGACAGCGTATTGAGATAGCCCAGAGTCGACAGAAGAGCTATGCTGACACTAGACAGAGAGAGCTGGAGTTTGACAAAGGTGACGAGGTTTATCTTAAAGTTTCTCCGTTTAAAGGCGTTACGAGATTTGGAAGGAGGGGCAAGTTAAACCCTGGCTATATGGGGCCCTTTCCTATTCTGAAGAGGATCGGGAAGATGGCGTACAAATTAGAGCTTCCGGTTTCTATGGAAGGTATCCACGTCGTATTCCATGTATCTATGCTTCGGAAGTGCCTACGCGATCCATCGCATATCGTCGAGACTAGAGAGATCGAGGTACAGCCTACCTTGACTTATGAAGAGAGGCCGGTACGTATTTTGGAATCTTCCATTAAAGTCTTACGCAACAAAGAGATCCCGCTGGTCAAAGTTTTGTGGCGGAACCACGAGGTGGAAGAAGCTACGTGCGAGCGACAGTAGGATATGATGACTAAGTATCCTGAGCTATTTGTGTAGTTAAATTTTGCGGACAAAATTCTAAATAAGGTGGTTGGAATGTAATATCCGACTTGTACGAGATTTTATATTATAATATATATTGATATTTTTTGTAAATATGTCAAATCAAACCCGTTTTACGAAAAGAAAGCGTCATTTCGATCATAACGATTAATTGGAATTTTAAGGAATTTATGAGATTTTTCAGAGTAATAATGTTATATTTTGAGAAATTACGTTTCTCGTAATATAAAGGACGTTTTAGTAAAAATAGTAAACGTGGTCCGATTTGCAAACGGACAGTTTTAATAAATCCCAAATAATAAGTTTGAGTTATTGGTAAATTAAGAAAATTTGGAGAAACCGAATCGCCGGTCAATTAAAGAAACGAAGGACGAAACAAATAGAAAATCAAAAGAAGGGCAAAATGGTAAATTTCAAAGTCAAAATTTGAATTAAAAACTATAACTCTTCTTCTTCTCCACGCCATTTCTTTCTTCCTGCGATTTCTCCCTCTCCTCGCGGTGATTCCTCCTTCTCAACGATCGTTCTTCCTTCGATCGACCTCCGTTCTTCGTGTTTTCTTCGCCATTCACGATTCTAAGTAAGTCTCTAACATTTCCCGGCTTTAGTTCTTAGTTTTCGGAGTTAAAAACGATTAGGGTTTCATTTAGGGTTACGTTAAAAATGCGATTTACGGTTTGAGATTGATAAGTTTATCGAGATTAAGGATATAGTGAACGTATTGAACGTTATTGGACGTAGCTAGATTGATTTGTGAGAATGTTAAAGTTTTAGGATTTCCGAGTTTGTGGAAAACGCTCGTTAATGGAGGTTTTGAAATATAGAAAGTGTAATGTTCGCTAAAATGCGTTAGTAAATCGAATTAGAGCTTTAAGAAATTTCCTTAGTTAAGGTTTCGTTAAAATTGGACGTTTAACGATTTAAACTCGTTTTAACGACAATGTTGTGAAATTCCCTAGGTGAACGCTCGTGGACGGAGCTTGGATTGCAGCGTGCACGAGGTAAGTTCTCGTGATTTCTCTGGCCGATTGGCCTACACCGTACGTCGAGGTCGTCTCGAGGAGTTTTGGTGACGCATATGTTAAATTTTTTTTGGTTGGGTAGTTAGGATTAGTTCTGTATAGGTTAGGCTTTTAATTGCTTTATTGTCTCGATGGTACGAATCATGTATGTTTACTTTATGTCATATTGAATTGTTCACGCATCACGTGTTTTAAAAGAACATAGAAAATGAATTTCCGCACGATGTTTTAAAGAAAATGGTAATGCGGCCTAGAGAGGGGCTATTGATCTATTGTGTAGGCATGTAGAGGTCTGTCATAATACCGCATTTAACACATACTCATACAGTTTACAGTTATAGGTCATGCGAGATGGGGCTCAGGCACGGCTGTACGCGTTGTAAGCGTGTACCCCCCTCTTCTAGTTGGAAAGAGTAGTCCGACCGCTGGATGTGCTCTCTCCGGTTAGGAGGCTGAGATCTCGGTGACACCCACAGAGTAAAGATAAAAAAAATGCTGCATGATTTCTGAATTCATATGCACAGCATGCATTTACATTTACGAGAGCTTGTTGAGATTTTTATCTCATAGGTGTCTGTATGGTGTAGGTGACTTCGACATAGGTGAGGACGAGATCCCTCCACCTGAGGAGTGATGCAGTTGACGGAGGATGACTTGCGGTGGTGTGTTGCGCAGTCGATGCTTACCTGACCCGTGGGGAAGTATGTATAGGTTTTGGGGTTATTGGGATCGTTTGGGCTGATGGTTGTATAGACATATTAGGTTGTTTGGGTCTGAACAGGTTTACGTATTGATGTTTTGAAATGTTTTGGAAATTAATTTTATAATCTTTTGTTTGATCTCAAAACAGGAGGATTTGTTTAGGTTTTAAACATATCCACGCGTTTTATTTTCATGAAAATAAGCTATGTTTTGAATGTGTTTCGACTCATGGTTTTGGGTGAAGTTTCGAGTGAGTTTGTGTCGGAACGTATGGTTGTTATTGATGAAATTATTGATGGAATGGTGAGTGGAAAGTTAGGAGTATAGAGAAGCAAGGGAAGAGGAATAGAGAAGAAGTTGGCGAGAGAAAAAAAAAAAGAAGGGAGGCAGTGGGGGTGGCGATTGGTCGCCTGTCCTGGCGATCGATCGCCCCTTGCTATGGCAAGATCGTAATTGGAGGCAACCCAATCGCCTCCCGATCGCCACGCTCTGGAAAAATTCCAGAGCGTGTGGCGATCGATCGCCACAAGGTGGCGATCGATCGCCTCCTGTTGGCCAGGTGCGATCGCTGATCGCCTTACCAGGCAATCGCGGGCAAAAGCCAGTGATCACTGATGGCGATCGATCGCCCCTTCATTTTAGGGGTGACCGCCCCTTTTTGCCCCGCGATTGGTTTTTAATTAAATGGTTTTAAGTTTTGTTTTAAATTGATTTTAAGTTTAATTAAGGTTTTCCTTAATTGTTTTAGAGTTTTAATAGATGGTTTTCAAAATAGATGCGAATGTTTTACGAATTTGGTTTCCGTTTTAAATTCCGTTTAAACTTGGGAAAAAAAAATAGTACGGGAAAAGCGGGTACAGTATTAGGGTCGCTACACTAAGCTACCTGACTCATTAAACCCCACAATCAGAAAATCATCATCAAAGCACAAAAACCTAGCATTGACATGATGTAGGGCCTTAAGGGCTGGAAACCTAACATTCACGTACCTGGTGTCCTTAGCAAGCCGAGCACTGTCCAAGAGGTCGTCTCCACCTAAGGCATTTCACAAGTAGAGGCATTAAAGTAGATCCTAAATAAACAATTTCCAAACTTAAACTAAGCTCCTATCTAAGACTATTCTCCCTAAAAATTCAATTTTCTCCATTCGGACATTTCATCGAACATGTTGTGTTCACCATAAACCAAACTCCATTAATGGAGGTTTTACAACTCTCGACAACCAAAAATCTAACCTAAATCTATCAATAACTAAAATTTCACATAACTATCTCCAATAATCGTAAATACATCGTCAAATGGCATTAACTTGAACATCCTAACAATTTCTAACCAAACTCGGAGATTTCTAATAAAACCCTAAACCAAATCAACCCAAAAATCACAACTAAACAAGTCTTGAGCATAGGGTTTATCTAGAGTGTTGATTGGGGAAGAAAACCCGGAAGAGAAAACCCCGAAGGAGAGGTGTTAATCCGCCGATTGGAGAATCGTGAGAGGGAGGAAGAAACTTCGCCAAGGGGGAGGAGGAATCGGGTCTGGAGAATTCAACAGAGAGAGGGAGGGGTGTTGTGATGCTTTTTAGAAAATTTACTTACCAAATTACCTTTTTACCCTCTCACTTGATTTTCTAACGAATTCGTTATTTAACCTATCGATTTGGTTTCTCCAAAATTTTCTTATTTCACTAAATATTCCTATTTAATCATAGGGTTCCAACAAAACTCTCCGTTCGTAAAACGGACCTAATTTACTATTTACGAAAATACTCTTGGAGCGGAAACCCGAAAAACTCCGGTGTTATAGAATGATTCTAACTAAGATCACCTGACTTTCACATGATACATTAGAGGATTATTTTCTACAGATTACTTCGTTGATTTCTGTTTTCTTTCACATGGACGATTGACTGTGGACTAATAAATACTTAACCAAAAATCGTCAGAAAACATAATACCTTTTTCAAAGGGCATTTCCAGATAAATACAATTTATATTAAAAACCAATATGCAATCCATGTATTTCAAATTAATCAGTAGTTCACCAATCATAATCATCCAGATTAAACATAATCATAAAAAATATAGTTACTTAAACTCATTTAAGCTAACAATCTCCTCATTTTTGATGATGACAAATATATTATGATTAACTGATTTCTCCCCCATAATAAACTCAGAATGATATAAACTTTTCTAACTCCCCCATACTCTATGAATGCAACAAAACAAACGTGATCTTTATCATTCACATATTCTCTCCCCTTTTGAAATTATAAAAAAAAAAAATAGAAAATAAAGTAAGCAGGGCATTCAGCACAACATAGATAAAAATAAAGATCATTCATAAAAAATATTCGTTCCAAAAATAAATCCTGCTAGTTATCAGAGAAAGAGTGAATATCCCAGCCTAAGAGTTCCCTTAAATGATCTAGAAGAAATATTTGAATAGGGGGATGTCCTAGGAGCGGCCAGAATAGAAATCCCTTGCATATCAAAAAAGATGCTCATCTTCATCCACATCTACCATTGCCTCAGCTGGAGCAGAAGTAACAGGAGAGACAAGAGGAATGGTATCTCCATCAATTGTATCTCCTGCATCCCCTATAACCTCGGTAATCAAGGCATCCTCTGCATCCATTGCAGCCTCTGCAGCCACTGCATCCATTGTTGCCATGTCATCCTCTGCAGCCACTGTCACCACTGCAATCTCTGCATCATCCATTTGTTCATCAGCAGAAGATGCAGGGTCAAGCAAGACTAGAGTAGCAGAGACAACATCAAGATCGGGAAGGGAAGGAGCTGCCAAAGAAACAATTGAGGCAGGCACGGGCTCATCCACACATAGAGCCACTTATTCAGTAGCACCAGTCCCAACAGTTGGAGCATCCTCTAAAGGCTCAGCACGGGAAGGAACAGGTTCAGGTGATTCATCAACTCCTTCCAAAGCCTCATCCCCACGAGGGTGCACAGGATCACTCGTAACCAGGAGATCACGGAGATCACTAAACTGAGTGAGGATGCAAGCAGATTCGCCCTGTAAATTAGTGGTTGCCTGAGTGGAATGGAATTTAACTGATGATATGACATCATCAATGGCTTTGCTATGCTCAAGTACAACTTGATCAATGCGATTGTTGACAGTAGCAAAAGCAGAATTTTGATTGGATTCCAATTGATCAATGTGATTGAGCAGACTTTGATTTACAGCTGCAAGATTTTCAAGTTGAGACAGGAGAAGAGCTGCAAAGTGACCATGATTGGAGAGATACACTGATTGAAAAGAATCAATACCAATCCCAAGGCTGGCAACACTGGCTCTAATTTCATCCTGGAGTTCCTCAGAGAGATTATTCCTTGGTGTAGAACTGGGAGGAACTCTAGATCGAGGAGGAGGGCGTGCTGGCAGAGAGGGTGCAGGAGTGGGAGAGGGAGCACGAATTGGACTGGGTGGATGTGGCAGAGGTAGGCAGGGTGCAACAACTTGGACTGTAGGAGGATTGGGAACACATTCAGGCTCTGGAGTGAGAGTGGGAGCATGAAAAACCTCATCATGAGCTTGAAGAAGAAGAACCGGAGTTGGTAGAGGATCAAGGTCAGGAATAAGAGTGTCATCATGAGCACTCTCGTCCTCTTTATCTTCATCAATTACTAATTGCCTAGAGACACCTCCTCGACCACCTTTTTCAACCAGAACATCTTCATCATCTCTTGTTATTCCTATTCTAGACAGAGTGGAGGTGGAAAAATAGTCGAATTTCTTCAAAGGTAAAGGCTGGTCACTCTCTGGAAAACAGACTCCAAACCGTTGAAAAATCTTCATAAGGAGAAGATTGTAGGGTAGAGACTTGGATGCGTTGCTCATGACTTGAAGCATCCTATTTAAGATTATGTAGCCTACATGAAATGGTTCTCCTCTGAAGAACTGATCAAGAATGAAGAGATCCATCCCGCTAACATGATCACTGTGACCCTCGACAGGCATGATATTGTAATGAATCATCTGATGGAAGACACGTGCCCTTAAGTTCAAATCCTTGCTTTTTAACTTAAGAGGAGAATGGTTAGGGTCCTTTGTAATTAATCTTACTAACTCCTTCCCTACGGGCTTCGCAAGGAAGGTAGGAATCTTTGCTGCCTCAAAGTACCTCTGGGATCCATTAAAAAATTCACAATTTAGAGTATTAAGAACCATGTCCTGAGTAAGCTCAATATGTTTACCATAGACATAGCTTCTGATGACAAGATGCCGAGTAGAATGTTCCAGGTTGGCGTAGAACATCCTAATGGGAGTTGCAAAATAAAAGGGATTCTAAATCGAACAGTCCCATTAAAGGCCAGAATTCAAAAAGCTAATAATACCTATTAAAGGCCGCTTGATTGAGGAACTCATGATTCGGCCATTGAAGAGGAGGAGTTGCGACGACAGATTGGGGATTCGTAGGATGAGAAGTCTTCGGTCTCTTCCTTGAGAAGACTTGGGGAGCGCTAGAAGAAGAAGCCATCGATCGAATATTGGGTTTTGATCGAAGAGTGGAACAGTTCTTGAAGGGCAACGAGGAGCAGAGAAGAGAGGGAATCACTAGATGACCGACAGAGAGCGGGAAGATTTTGAAGTTATTTAAAGAATTAGGGCTTCTGAAACAAGGCGAAGGCTTTTATAGACCTTATAGTGAACGTCCATTTTCAACGTCCACAGACAACATCCATAGACAACGTCCATCTTTATCGTCCATGATAACCATCTATTCTTATTAACCTTTGTCAACGTCCATAGGACAACGTTCATTGACAGTAAAGCAAGTTGGTCAAAATCTCTAACAGGGAAGAAAAAGAACCTTAATTTTTCTAAAACTTAATGAGCCCTAACTTTATTCTAATATTACAGAAGGTTTTCTCATCCAAAGGTTTTGTAAATATATCTGCTAGTTGGTCAGATGAATTGACAAAAACTAAATTGATATCTTCCTTTTGAACATGATCTCGTAGAAAGTGATATCTTATCTCTATATGTTTGGTTCTTGAATGCTGAATAGGATTCTTTGACATATTGATTGCACTGGTGTTGTCACACCTAATGAGAATTCTATTGTAGAAAAGATTATAATCTTCTAGTGTTTGTTTCATCCAAAGAACTTGTGCACAACAACTTCCTGCAGCAATATATTCACTTTCAGCAGTTGAGAGTGCAACAGAATTCTGCTTCTTTGAATACCAAGACACAAGAGACTCTCCTAAAAGATGACACATCCCACTTTTACTTTTCCTATCTACAAGACAACCGGCATAATTGGAGTCTGAGTATCCCACTAATTTGAATTGACTGCATTTAAGTGAGATTCTTTAGGGGCAGCTTGGAATCTAGCACAGAGATAGACACGAAAGAGAATATCTGGCCTACTAGCTGTTAGATATAAAAGAGATCCAATCATACCACGATATTTTTTAATGTCAACACTTATTCCATTTTCATCTTTATCCAATTTGATTGTGGTACTCATGGGAGTCCTAAAAGGCTTTGATGAGTTTAGACCAAATTTCTTCAGGAGATTCTTAATATATTTTTCTTGATTTAACAGGATTCCATTGGGGGTTTGTCTGATCTGAAGTCCTAAGAAAAATCTCAACTCTCCAATCATACTCATTTCAAACTCACTCTGCATCAATGAAGCAAAATCATTACAGAGTGCTACATTGGTGGATCCAAAAATGATATCATCAACATAGATTTGGACTATGCGAATATCTTCTCCTTTCTGCATAGTGAATAAGGTTGAATAAGTTTTTTCCTTTTTAAAATTCCTTTCCGTAAGGAAAGTCTTTAATCTATCGTACCAGGCCTTAGGGGCTTGTTTTAAACCATTCAGAGCTTTTCTAAGTTTGTATACATGGTCAGGTTTTTCAAAGTCTTCGAAACCTAGTGGTTGCTCTACATAAACTTCTTCTAAAATTAATCCATTCAAAAATGCACTATTGACATCCATTTGAAAAAGAGTAAAATTCTTGAAACAAGCATATGCTAGAAGCATCCTAATAGATTCTAATCTAGCTACGGGTGCAAAGGTTTCCTCATAGTCTATTCCTTCTTCTTGGTTATAACATTTGGCAACTAACCTGGCTTTGTTTTTAATAACTATGCCATTTTCATCCATCTTATTTTTAAACACCCATTTTGTTCCTATAATTGGATGATCAATTGGTTTTGAAACAAGTTTCCAAACATTGTTCCTTTCAAATTGGTTTAGCTCTTCTTGCATAGCCACTATCCAGTTTTCATCCTGTTCTGCTTTCTCGAACTTCTTAGGTTCAACTTGTGAAATAAATGCCACATTGACACAGAGATTCCTAAGAGAGGATCTAGTCTTCACTCCTAAGGAAGGATCACCTAAAACTTCATCTAAGGGATGATTTTTGACATATTTCCAATCTCTAGGAAGAGCAGAATTTTCATCCTTGACTGAAACAATTTCTAGAGAATTTGAAGAAGGTTTTAGGGAGTTTTCTCCTTGAAGGGTATCTGTAAGCTTATCTAAGGAAAGAAAATCCAGATGCTTTTCTAAAGTATCATCCTCATCCACATTGATTGTGGGATGAGTGGTCTCATCAAAGTTGACATGAACAGATTCTTCTATGACTTGAGTCATTTTGTTAAAAACTCTATAGGCTTTAGTGGAAAGAGAATAACCAAGAAAAATTCAAAGATAAGATTTGGAATCGAATTTTCCTAAGTTATCCTTAGTGTTAAGAATCAAGCATTTACAACCAAAGGCTCTAAAGTACTTAACAGAGGGGGTTTTTCCATTCCAAAGCTCATAGAGTGTTTTCTCAAGAATACGTCTTATAGAGACCCGATTAAGCATATAACAAGCTGTTGAAATAGCTTCTTCCCAGAAATACTTTGGAAGAGAATTTTCATTAAGCATGGTCCTAGCAAGCTCTTGGAGAGACCTATTTTTCCTCTCAACAACACCATTTGTTGAGGGTTCTAGGAGAGGAGAAATTGTGCTCAATTCCATACTTGAGACACAAGAGTTCAAAATTTTCATTTTCGAATTCTCCACCTTGATCACTACGAATAGCAACAATGGTGAGCTCCTTTTCATTTTGAACTCTCTTCCTAAAGCTAGAGAAGGTATCGAACGTTTCATCTTTTGACTTGAGGAAGAATACCCATGTGAACCTAGAGAAGTCATCTACAATGACATAAGCATAGAATTTTTCACCTAGACTGACTACATTAGAAGGACCGAAGAGATCCATGTGAAGAAGTTGTAGGGGCTTGGAGGTAGAAATTGCATTCTTTGATGCAAAGGAGCTTTTGATTTGCTTGCCCATTTGACAAGCTTCACAGACCTTATCCTTCTCAAAAGATATCTTGGGAATCCCTCTAACTAAATTATCCTTAGTAATCTTAGCTAAGGTATCCATACCTACGTGTAACACCCGGATTTTCGGGATTTTTGTAAATAAACAATACAATGGCATTTTTGTGAATATGTCAAATCAAGTTAGTTTTTCAAAAAGAAAGCGTTATTACGATCCTAATAATTAATAAGGACTTTAAGAAAATTTCGGGAATTTTAGAAGTTTAACGCTAATTTTACGAGAATTACGTTTATCGTAATATAAAGGATGTTTTAGTAAAAATAGTAAATGAGGTCCGAATTGTGAACAGACAGTTTTAAAAGAACTCTAGTAATAAGTTGGATTTATTGGTGAAAGAAAGATATTTGGAGAAACTGAATCGTTAGACAATCAACGAAACAAAGGACGAAACAAATAGAAAATCAAAGGAAGGGCAAAATGGTAATTTGCCAAGTCAATTTTTTTAAAAAGAACACAACTCTCTTTCTCCCTCATTTCTTTCTTCCTGCGTGAGAACCAGAGAGCGATTTTCTCTCCCTCCCTCAAGGTGATTCCTCCATTCCGACGCCGATCTCCTCTCCGATCGTCCCGTTTTCTTCGCGTTTTCTCCTCCAAACGACATTCTAGGTAAGGCTCTAAGGTTTTGGAAAGTTTATTCGCAGTTTTACGGAGTCTAAACAATTAGGGTTTCGTTTAGGGTTTGTGAAAAATGTGGTTTAGGGTTCGAAATTGATAGGTTTATCGTGTTTAAGGATATAAAGGATGTATTGAACGTTATTAGACGAAGTTAGATTGATTTGTGAGAAATGTTAAAATTAGAGGATTTTCGGGTTTTTGGAAAAAGCTCGTTAATTGTTGTTTTGAACTATCGAGCATTGATTGTTTGTTTAAATGCCTCGATTAGTTAATTTAGAGCTTTAAGGAATTTCCTTAGTTAAGGTTTCGTTAAATTTGGACGTTTAATAGTTTAAACTCGTTTTGACGATAATAATGTGAAATTTGCTCTAGGTGAACGCTCGTGGACGGAGCTTGGATTGCATCGGACACGAGGTAAGTTCTCGTGATATTCTCTGGCCGATTGGCCTACACCGTACGTCGAGGTCGTCTAGAGGAATTTTGGTGACGCTTTTGGTTTAAATTGTTTTGGTTGGGTAGTTAGATAGGATATGCTTTTAATAGCTTTTATTGTCCTGATGGTATGTATGTTGTTTGTTTACTTTAAGTACGTAACTGTTCATGCATCACGGTTTTAAGTTACGCATAGAAAATGAATTTCTGCACAATATTTTAAAGATAATGGCGATGCGGCCTGGAGAGGGGCTATTGATCTATAGTGTAGGCACGAAGGGGTCTGTCACAATACTGTATCTAATATGTACTCATACAGTTATAGGTCATGCGAGATGGGGCTCAGGCACGGCTGTACGTGTTGTAAAAGTGTACCCCCTCCTCTAAGTGGAAAGGGTAGTCTGACCTTTGGATGTGCCCTCTCCATTTAGGGGGATGAGATCTCGGTGACAACCAGAGTAAAGATAATGAAAACGTTGAACGGTTTTACGAACTCATATGCACAGCACGCATTGCATTTACGTAGAGCTTACTGAGATTTTTATCTCAGTGTGTCTGTATGGTGTAGGTGACTTCGACATAGGTGAGGACAAGATCCCTCCACCTGAGGAGTGATGCAGTTGACGGAGGATGATTGCGGGAGTGTGCTGGCGCAGTCGAGGCGCATTTTAACCCGTGGGACTCATGGTTAGGTGTTTTGAGTTTTTTTGGGAATTGTCGGGTTCATGGTTGTATAGAAACATTTTAGGGTGTTTGGTTATGATAGTTGATAGGTTACGTTTTGAGTTTCTAAAACATTTTGAAAATGTATTTTGTAAATGTTTGGTATTAGGTAATTGTTCGTAGTTTTTAAACCGAACCACGCAAATTGTTTTTATGAAATTAGGTTATGTTTTAATTGAGTTTTAAGTTGTTATTTTGGGTGATTGAGGAAGTGAGGAATGAATGAGATTTTGAGTGAGTAAATGTTTTGAGGATTTCTGGTGTTTCTATAAATGTTAAGGAAGAAGCGAATTCTAGAGAGGAAGCTAAGCTCTCTGGAAATATGTTAAGTAGTCGGGATTTTATCAGTTTATGGATGTGATCCACGGTAGTAGTCCATTCTGTCTTCAGGAAATTTTATGAATTTGGTAAGTGTTCTGTGAAACATCGTCCACGATGCCTTCTGGCTTCGTCGTCCACGAAGCCTTCTATCTTTATTGTCCACGATCTCCATTGACCACAGACGCGAGCTTCGCCGTCCATAGAGCCTTCTGGCTTCGATGTCCACAATGCCTTCTGGCTTCGTCGTCCACGAAGCCTTCTGTCTTTATTGTCCATGGTCTGCATTGACCACAGACGCGGGCTTCGACGTCCACGATGCCTTCTGGCTTCGTCGTCCACGATGCCTTCAGTCTTAAAATGTCCACGATGCCTTCAGTCTTTAAATGTCCACGAAGCCTTTGTCTTTTTAAATGTCCATGAAGCCTCTGTCTTTTCAACGTCCACACAGTCTTCTGCCACTGTTCACATTGAAGAAACCCGAGAGGAAACACAGTCTTATGTCACTGTTCACATTGAAGAAACTCGAGAGGGAAACACAGTCTTATGTCACTGTTCACATTGAAGAAACCCGAGAGGAATTATGGACTTCACACCTTTATGCATTCTGCTGCTTTTAAGTTTTAAATGTTATCAACTGTTTTCATATATTTCTTTAAGTGATTTAAATGATTATAAATTCAGAATTTAAGTCATTAAGATTACTTAGGATAAAAGAAAAAGAGAAAAGAAAATTTTTATACGGCAAAATTAGGATACGGGTAAGGGTCGCTACACTACGTGTCCTAATCTCCTATGCCATGTCAAACTATCAACCAGCAAGTTAGCAGCAAAACACTTTTCATCAACAAGTTCAAAGACATTTAAATTAATAATATACACATTCTCTTTTCTGTACCATTTGAACAGAATTTTACTATTAGTAACATCTTTAATCACACATTCATTTGATTTAAATATCACTTTATAACCTCTGCCACATAATTGACTGATGCTAAGCAGATTGTGTTTTAATCCCTCTACTAACAAAACATTTTCAATATTTGGATTAGAAAGATTACCTATATTGCCGATGCCAACAATTTTTTCTTTCTGGTTTCCACTAAAAGTTAGGGGTGAGCAAAAACCTGATTGGACCGAAGAACCGGACTGGAACCAAAAATTTGGTCCAGTTCTGGTCGGTTTTGCAAATTACATAATCGAAAATCGGTTTTTTTAAGTAGAACCGAAAATACGGTTCGGCTTTCGGTATAAATAATGCAAAACCGAATTTTTACCTAGAACCGGATTTAACAGAGTATGTTTCAGACTTTCACTTTTCACTTTTCAGTATTCACTACCCTGACCTAAGCCCTAACGCTCTCGGCTCTGCTCCGCCCCTGCAAAATTTCTGAATCGGAATAACTTGAAATCCTCCTCCTCCTTTCCTCTTTATCTCCTCCGATTTACGTGTGCCCAGCCATGTCGGCTTCGCCCGTGTCTTTGACGGAAAACCCGGCGGCTCGTCGGAGACCAGTTGTCGCTTCTGAGAGGAAGAACAATTTCGATATGGTGCCGGGTGAAGGTGCTGCTCCTCTGGCGAACGGGGTCCTTAGTGGAGGCGATGATAAGGCTACTGTTGTTAATACTAAGGATCTGAGAAATCATTCCATTAAGGCTGACGTAGTTCTCGAGCGCTCTTCCAGGGATTTGCTTCAGGTCAAGAAAACCGATGCCAATCCTACCGTATCCCCACGCCGTACTCGCAAAGTCTCAACGAAGCCTGAGAAGCCTCGCTGGATGACCGTCTTTAGCGTCTTTGTAAAAAACTTTGTTCTTTTGATTGTAGTTTTGGGTTTGGTTCAGATGATTTGGAGGTTAGCTTTGAAGTCTGGAAATGGCTCCCTGGGGACAGAGTTTGGGTTGTCCGAATTCGAAGGTCGAATTGCTCAAGTAGAGTCTTTCTTGAAGACGACTACGAAGATGATTAAGTTAAGAGTGAGGATGAATTTTGAGTTTGCCAATTATGATTTTAGTTTTCTGTTGAATATAATATTAATGTCATATTGTGTGAGTAATTTGTAATTGGTTGGCAGGATATTTTTGTTCACCCCGGCCCTAAGCAGGAGGACATCTTCTTCTTCCTCTACTGGTTTTTTCCATTTCTTTGCTTCCTTCCTTCAGAACCAGCAAGACTGATCTTCTCAACTAGCTTTTCCTCTCCGTTTCCAAAATGGAGTTTTCAGTGGGCCAAACTCCTTTAATATTTGGATTTATAAGATTTTAGGAAAATTCTACTTATCTTAATTAAAATCAGTAATTTATTCTTAAAATTTATGAATGTTTCATCGTTGTTGTTTGATTTTCTTCTTTTTGGTTAGTATATTCAGATGGGTAGCTTAGTGCTTACTATTGTAATTGTTGGATTTTCTTCTTTTTTTAAACTATTAAAAAAAATGGGAAAATCGGAACCAGATTAGAACCGGAACCGAAATTCAGATCCGGTTCTAGTCCGGTCTTTAAAAAAATAAAAACAGTCCCAGTCCTAAAAATTAAAAACCGAATTTTATTATTTCGGTTCCAATTTTTCTTAAAACCGGACCGGACCGGTTTTTGCTCACCCCTAAGTGACATTTCCTTTCTTCTTGTTGACAACAACAAATTTGGTTGAGTCTCCCGTCATGTGCCTTGAGCATCCACTATCGAGGAACCACTGGTTTCTCCCGGGAGAACATTCAACCTACAAAACAGAAGATCAAGTTGTCTTCTTTGGTACCCAAATTTTTTGGGTTCTAATGTTAGGTTTGGTTCCCTTAGGAACCCCATTGCAATCCCCTGCCAGGTTTACTATTTCCTAGTTTAAGAGGACATTCATAGAATTTATGTCCTATTTTATTACATGCAAGACAAGTAGAAGATTTAACAATGTAACGCCCCTGAACCTACCCCGGCTCGGTGCGCTACTTTGCTAACTTAATCCGTGTTCAAACGGCGTTTAAAATAAATTTTTTCTTAAACTTTTCGCCTCGATTTCGAGTTTTACGAACCCTAAAAAAATATAAAAAAATCGCGCCAAAATACATTTAAAATTCGTCGGGTTGAAATAATTCAGGAATAGGAAAAATTTATTTATTTATTTTTTTTTTTTTTTCAGGTGGCGATCGATCGCCACCTTAAGGCGATCGATCGCCACTTGTTCTGTTTTTTTTTTCAAAAACGCAACCCGTGGGCGATCGATCGGTGCCCAGTGGCGATCGATTGCCACACGCTCTGTTTTTTCACCCCAAAACGCCCAAAATTGACTTTTCCCGACTTCTTCGACCTTTCTTCATTTTTCTCCAAACAAACCACCTCCAAATCTCCTGAAAATTTACCCACACATTCCCAACACCCCAATCTTCATGACCCGTAAAAACCTCGAAAAACCGACTTAAAACGGTTAATAACAAAATATAGAAAACGTGAACCCGACGTTAATTGTTTTAAAACCAAAACGAGAAGCATAACGCCTAAAATTTCCAAAACCCAAAACCTGAAATCAAAGCCGAAATCAAAGCCTTAAAGCACTATCATTTCATACTAATCATCCAACAAAGCCATCACTAACCACAATACGAAATCCAACTGATAAAAACACCAAAACCCCAAATATACAGAATAGTTAGAAAACTATACAAAATCCCAAACTACCTAATCCCCACAACTCGAAATCTAAACTAAACCATCAAAATACAAGTTTCACATGCATCCCGAAGACCATGGTCAAGACGCCCCGACAACTGCCTGCACCGGCATACAACGTACATCAACGACTGCGTCCCAACCCTAGCTTTCCTTAAAGCTATCACCTGTAGTCCAGTCGACCCCTACACCACGGAACACAAAACGTAAGCCTAATACTTAGTAAGTAGGGAATAATGCATACGGAAATAAAGTGCACGCCATACACATCACCATCACACACAACCCTAATACATGGGGTTTCTAACTCTTTGTTGTGTTCAACTCGTTCTCGCTTCATTACTCTTCACTTTCACTTGTGCGTCAAGCGGATACCTCTCCTAACAGGATGGTCACGCGTTGACCACTAAGAGCCAGATCCGAAGCACACGTCGTGTTCACACACGGGACGGCCATACATGATCTTCTCCCACGTCGATCAATGAACCTCCTTCATTATCAACTCTCTTGCAGACACCTCCCGAACTGTCATTCTTTCAGACAATAATTCGCGACGAGGTGACTCAACCAAACACCACCGTGCATCTTTTGTGATAACCTCCCGACTTGCCATTCTTCCAGGCACTATTCACGACGAGGCTAATCCACAAGAGACCACCACACAGCTTTAGTGGAACCCTCCCGAACTACCATTCTTTCAGGCACTATTCGCGACGAGGCATCTCCACAACAATTCACATTTGCCTCACATATCTTTACATTTCACTTTCACAAATTGCAAACGATGCTCAAAACACGTATTTCGTATTTTTAAAACCATGATGCATGTCACTTACAATGCACAACACAAGACAGAAACAAAACAACCAAGCAAACAATTCCTTACCGTTCCATGGTGTAGGCCCGAAGGTAAAACCACACACATCCGCTACTTACCTGATCGCTCGGCACGTGATTGTTCCCTTCAACTAGGCTAAAAGCTTGCTTGATAATCTAACACATTAAAGGAATAACTTAGCATAAACCTAAGAAAATTCTAAGGAATTTATCTAAACATCTACCTAACTTAATCTAAACACATTTTTAACCAATTATACAAACCATTACATAAAAACCCAATTTTATGCACAATTTCTAGCATCCAACTTCAAACGGCCATAACTTTCTCGTTTTTCAACGGATTTTGATGTGCCACCCTAATCTGTAAACCTCTACACTTCTACTATCCATTGAAACACTCAAATCAACCATCCAAACACCATGGCTGATCAGAAATTCCAAAAACAGATTCGGCCTCCAATAACACCAAAACCCGGTTTTCACAAACTCACACTATTTCTCTAATCTAACGTTATCAACAACCTAACTAACCTATCCTAAGCTTAAACCATCAAACATTAGAGAGAAAACCAGCAAGGAACTCAAAATTCGGAGTGCTCCCTCTAGGGTTTCCAAATCATACTCAAACTCTTTCAAAATCCACTAAAAACACTAACAACCAACACCTTTAAGCAATAAACCAAAAACCCACTTAATTCTTACCTTATGTAACACCCGGATTTTTCGAGATTTGTAAATTAAATGGATAATGACATTTTCATAAATATGTCAAATCAAGTCCGTTTTGTGAATGGAAAGCGTTACTGGAATCCTAATAATTAATGTGGATTTTAAGAAAATTTTGGGAATTTTAGGAGTTTAACACTAATTTTACGAGAATTACGTTTCTCGTAATATAAAGAATATTTTGGTAAAAATAGTAAACGAGGTCCGTTTTGCGAACGGACAGTTTTAATAGAACCCTTATAACGAGTTGGACTTATTGGTGAAATAAGAGAATTTGGAGAAACCGAATCGTTAGTTAATTAACAAAACAAAGGACGAAATAAATAGAAAATCAAAGGAAGGGCAAAATGGTAATTTGCAAGGTTAAAATTTTAATTAAAAACCAATGTTTCTCTTTTTCTCCACGCAATTCCTCTTCTCCTTTGAAAAATCTTCTCCCCGCGGCGACCATTTCTCCCTTACGGCGATTCCTCCATTTTCGACGATCGAGCTCTCCGATCGTCTCAATCCTTCACGTTTCTTCCTCCTCTCACAACCCTAGGTATGATTATAAGGTTTTAGGGAAGTTTATTTCAGTTTTTACGAAGTTTAAACGATTAGGGTTCGTTTAGGATTTCGTTAAAAACGCGATTTATGGTTCGAGATTGATAGGTTTATCAAGTTTATGGATATAAATGACGTATTGAACGTTATTGGACGAAGTTAGATCGAATTGTGAGAAATGTTAAAATTTGAGAATTTGGGAAAAAACTCGTAAATGGATGTTTCGTGGTATCGAGCGCGAATTGGTTGTTGAAACGCTTCAATTAGTTGAGTTATAGCTCTAGGAGAAATTCCTTGGTTAAGGATTTTGCTAGTTCGAGCATTTGATTGTTTAAGCTCGTTTTAACGACAATTTGGTGAAATTGCTTAGGTAAACAACGCTCGTGGATGGAGCTTGAAGTTGAACATGCATGAGGTAAGTTCTCGTGATCTTCTCTGGTCGATTTGCCTACACCGTACGTCGAGGTCGTCTCGAGGAGTTTTGGTGACGTGATTGTTTAATTTGCTTTGGTGGGGTAGTTAGGTTTAGTTTTGTTTTATAGTTTATGTTTCTATAGTCTTGATGGTATATATGCGGTATGTTTAAATTATGTCATTAACTGTTCAAGCATCACGGTTTTAAATTATGCATAGAAAATGAATTTCCGCACGATGTCTTTAAGTAAATGGCGATGCGGCCTCGAGAGGGGCTATTGATCTATTGTGTAGGCACGAAGGGGTCTGTCACAATATCGCATCTAATATGTACTCATATAGCAACAGGTCATGCGAGATGGGGCTCACACATGGCTGTACGTGTTGTAAGCGTGTACCCCCTCCTCTAGCTGGAAAAGGTAGTCCGACCGCTGGATGTGCCCTCTCCGGTTAGGGGGTTGAGATCTCGGTGACAACCAGAGTAAAGCTAATGAAAATGATGCATGATTTATGAACTCATACGCACAGCATGCATGACATTTACGTAGAGCTTGCTGAGATTTTTATCTCATAGGTGTCTGTATGGTGTAGGTGACCTCGACATAGGTGAGGACGAGATCCCTCCACCTGAGGAGTGATGCGGTTGACGGAGGATGATTGCGGGAGTGTGCTGGCGCAGTCAAGGTGCATTTTGACCCGTGAGACTCATGGTTAGGTTTTTTGAGGGCTTTTTGGGAATTGTCGGGCTGATGGTTGTATAGAAACATTTTAGGGTATTTGGTTCTGGATAGTTGATAGGTTTATATTTTGATATTTCGATGTTTTGGTAAACCTATTTTTATAAAACGTTTTGTTAAACTTTTATGGAAATCTATATGGAAGTGTTTAGAGATGTTTTAGGTTGGGCAGGAATACGCTTGAGTTTTAGAGCAATCCACGCGGTTTGTTTTTGTGGAAACGTATTTTGTTTTAATTATGTCTCGAGTCAGTTTTGGGGTGGTGTTTGTGTAAGAAATAGGATATGTTTCAGGTTGATCTATTTGGTGGTTGAGGAAGTGAGTAAATGTTTTGAGGATTTCTGGTGTTTCTGTAAATGTTAAGGAAGAAGCGAATTCCAGAGAGGAAGTTAAGCTCTCTGGAAATCTGTTAAGTAGTCGGGATTTTATAAGTTTATGGATGTCGTCCATGGTAGTAGTCCATTCTGTCTTCAGGAAATTTTATGAATTTGGTAAGTGTTCTGTGAAACATCGTCCACGGTTACTGTTGAACGGTAGACGTCGTCTGCCGAGTTAATGAAGTCACGTGGGTAACACGTGGTCTGTGGACAATAAGTTTAAAGAAGTCTGTGGGTTGACTACGGTCTCCATTGACCGCAGATGCGAGCTTCGTCGTCCACGATGCCTTCTGGCTTCGTCGTCCACGAAGCCTTCTGTCTTTATTGTCCACAGTCTCCGTTGACCACATACGCGGGCTTCGATGTCCACGATGCCTTCAGTCTTAAAATGTCCACGATGCCTTCAGTCTTTAAATGTCCACGAAGCCTTTGTCTTTTTCAATGTCCACGAAGCCTCTGTCTTTTCAACGTGCACACAGTCTTCTGCCACTGTTCACATTGAAGAAACCGGAGAGGAAACACAGTCTTATGTCACTGTTTACATTGAAGAAACCCGAGAGGGAAACACAATCTTATGTCACTGTTCACATTGAAGAAACCCGAGAGGAAACACAGTCTTATGTCACTGTTCACATTGAAGAAACCCGAGAGGAATTATGGACTTCACACCTTTATGCATTCTACTGCTTTTAAGTTTTAAATGTTATCAACTGTTTTCATATATTTCTTTAAGTGATTTAAACGATTATAAATTCAGAATTTAAGTCATTAAGATTACTTAGGATAAAAGAAAAAGAGAAAAGAAAATTTTTATATGGTAAAATTAGGATACGGGTAAGGGTCGCTACTTTAAATCCTTGCAAAATTGATGAAGAAAAGGAGAAGAACCCTAGCAATGGAGCTACCCTTCGTGGAGAGGAAAGAAGAGGAAGAAAATGGGTTTTTGACATTTAACACCACTTTACCATTTTTTATAACCTTTTTACTTTTTCCCTCTTTTTTGATTTTTCCTCAAATCTTTCTAATTTTATACAAATGCCTCTCCCTCTTTTGGTTAATCAATCTCCAACGTGAATCTCTCTTAAAACCACTTCCCCATTTAATTTTTCCCAAGTTTTATTTCATTTATTTACTAATTTTCTATTGGATAATAACAATTTTTGACTTTTCAACCCCTTTTGTTTTGACTTGTCAATCATTCCTTTCCTTCTTTTGAATCCTTCATCACTTAACATTAATCTCTCATACTTAACCTAATCTAGGGCTACGCACGTTATCAAAATTTTTCAGGTGTTACAATCCACCCTCCTTACAAAAATTTTGTCCTCAAAATTTGTGGCCTTGTTATTCCTCAATTTACTCACCTCAAGATACTCTCCCAACCTTTAGGTTGCACTACCAACTTCATTTACGCTAAGGTCTTAATCACCTATTGGGTAAGGAGTAATGACAATTCCCTATATCTCCAAAGTTTGGATTTCACTTAATTGATTTTAAGCTCCGTAGCTCAAATACTAATATGTTTATCGACTTTGACATAAGCACTTACCAATTTACTCCCAAATTTCTCTAGCCTAGTTTCAACTCTACCACATTAGCTCTTAGGTTGTCACTCGAACTCACAACTACTTTACGACTTTACTCACTTATCAAGTCCTAAGTCATCTTTTGGGAAATGTAAATTCCTACCTCTATTGACTTTAGTTAACTCAGCTCTCCATAACCCAAGGTCTCAAATGTCCGCCAAATATGTACATAGCCTTAGCACTCATCACCATACTCTCAAACTCCTTTATCTGAGTTCCATTCTAACGTTTCTTCAAACTAATTGCATTCTCACCTTACTTTCCAATATCGAGTCTAACAAATACGCACCTATGTACTTCGAACAATCCTAACATTTTCTTCCTTCGCACTCAAAGCTCTCAATACATAATCTATCCCCTATTCCTTCAAAGTATAAAAATGAATTTATACTCGATTTGTCCAACTTCGACTGTAGTTATCACCAAACACTTTCAAATTCTTAGGTCTACACTTACTCGTTTTCACTATTCGCTCAATATTTTAAATGGTGTACCACCACATTAATTTCAACTCTCAACCTTCCTCAATTGCATAACACTAAAACTTAGAGAATAAACTTCTTACCCTAAGTTTTCAGTTCAAAATTCCGACTAATATCATCCACGTACTCCTAACTCTTACTATCTAATTCAATCTACTATGCACTCGAAGTACTAAAGTTCTCATACTTACCTTCACTACACTAAATTTATCTCACTTCTATTTCAGTCATAACCACATACTCTCGAACAATCAATATCCCCAAAATTTATTTTGCTCATACTTCTTATTCACTGAGGATTTCTTTATCCATTCTCTCCAAACTAATTCTCATAGCTACATTCACTGCCCTGAACTATAATTTCGATCATTTCTCGAGGATCGCCAACTCTCTATGACTCTAATTTGGGATCATTTTAACTATACACCCCAACGCTCAATAAGCCTTACAGTTATTGACTTTACTATACATAACTATCAATTAACTTACAAAATTCTCTATCTTAATCTTCCTTCTAAGTTTTTTCTCTCAGAGTGTCCATCCAAATTTCTCCGCCTTTCCAAGTTCTTATACCTAGCACTACTCTTGCAGGTCCTCCGATTTAACCTTGGACAGCCCGTAGAGACCTAACCTTTTTCATTACCATAAAATATCGGTTCGATCATATTTCACACACACCACCCCGAAACTTCTTCGAATACTTCCAACTTCAATTCTCAGTCTTCAATTCTCGGCCACAGATCTAGTTTGCTACAATAGAGTAACCTTATTCATCTTATTAGTTCAAACTATTCAGATGAAGTACTTATCGAAATCAACAGCCTTAAATTCCCTCTCATGTCCTAACAGTATTCCATCAATCTATATCCAACTAACTTTACTTCCTAATTTAACTTTACTACGAAAACCGCTACCACAAAAAATGTACAACACACCCCGGTCTATCAATAAAAAAACAACCATTGAACTACAAGTACCATACCTGAGATCACGGTTAAATTCTGTGTGTTGCTTTAGCCTGACCCTTCTTTCCTATAGGACAATTCTTAGCTATGTGCCCAGACTCGTTACAATTGAAACACAGGTTGGTCTTTGGCTTTGGACAATCTCGGGCAATATGGTCAGTTCCAAAACAATTGAAACATCTTCCCTCATACTGACCGCACTCTCCTGGATGATATCTCAAACATTTCAGACATTTCAGAAAACTTCTCCTTTGTTGCTTTCGCTGCTTCTTTTCTTCTCTTAGATCCTTTAAATTGTCACTCGACCTTTTAATCCCCTGAAGCTGTGAAGAAGATCCAACACTGTCCATCTGAGTTGTAATTCTCGTGAATATTTAACCCAAAACTTCTGCCGGTTTAATCAATTTACTAGCAGCTTCCTCCACCTCTAAGGTTTTGGCCATCACTCGAGTAAATGGTATCCCTTCAATTCCAAATGTCTTCACCAACATCTCAATCTCCGGCTTTAAGCCCTGCACAAATTGAAATATTTTGTCTTCTTCCCGACTAACTAGGTGATTGGCAAACCGATACAATGATTCAAACTGCTGGACGTACTCTCCCATGGATCCGGTCTGCTTCAGCTGTAAGAATTCCATTCTCTTAGCAGCTTGAACTGTTTTATTGTAATACTTATCGAAGAATAAATCTTTGAACTCTTTCCAAGTCAAATCTTGAGCCCCGGTGGTAGCCTCCACCATCTCCCACCAACTCTGTAACGACCCCTTTTCCCAGCAAGATATTGTCCGCTATGGGGATTGGGCCGTAGCCCAATATCCTCCCCTCACGGCTTTGTTTGGCGAGAACTTCCCAGAAGGTCACCCAACCAGGAATTGCTCTCGCCGAAGCACTTTTAACTTCGGAGTTCTTATGGGATCCGTTGCCAATTGTGCTCCAAAACGCGTCTTGCTATGTTGGGAGGGTCTCTTTACATATGTTTCATTTTCACATAATTCCCCAAGCAATGTGGGATTGTGACGACCCCCTTTTTACGACCCGAATGTGCACGTATGGTACGATGGCTGCACGAACCGGAACCCGGATGGCAGTACGTCCGCGCGGGCGAGTTGGAAGGTGACAGGTCGTAATAAGGGGGTCGTCACAATCCCACATCGCTTGGGGAAGTATGTGGAAATGAAACATATGTAAGAGATCCCTCCCAATATAGCAAGACGCGTTTTGGAGCACGATTGGCAACGGATCCCATAAGAACTCCGAAGTTAAAAGTGCTTCGGCGAGAGCAATTTCAGGTTGCGTGACTTTCCGGGAAGTTCTCGCCAAACAAAGCCGTGAGGGGAGGATATTGGGCTGCGGCCCAATCCCCAGAGCGGACAATATCTTGCTAGGATGAGGGGTCGTTACAAATGGTATCAAAGCCTGTACCCAACCGGAAATGTGGCCAACGAGGACGTTGGGCCCCGAGAGGGGGTGATTGTGATGACCCGAATGTGCACGTATGGTACGATGGCTGCACGAACCAGAACCCGGATGGCGGCACGTCCGCGCGGGCGAGCCGGAAGGTGACAGGTCGTAATAAGGGAGTCGTCACAATCCCACATCGCTTGGGGAAGTATGTGGAAATGAAACATATGTAAGAGATCCCTCCCAACATAGCAAGACGCGTTTTGGAGCACGATTGGCAACGGATCCCATAAGAACTCCGAAGTTAAAAGTGCTTCGGCGAGAGCAATTTCAGGTTGGGTGACCTTCCGGGAAGTTCTCGCCAAACAAAGCCGTGAGGGGAGGATATTGGGCTGCAGCCCAATCCCCAGAGTAGACAATATCTTGCTGGGATGAGGGGTCGTTACAAACTCTGAGCATCATTAACCAAGTGAAATGTTGCACACTTTACTTTATTTCCTTCCTCCACCTTAGCAAGGTTAAACATATTCTCTACAGTGTGTATCCACCTCTCAGCAGCTATAGGATCTGTTAACTGGCCCTCAAACATTGGAGGTTTTAACTTTCGGAATTTTTCCCCACTAGAACTAACTCTAACATTTCTCGGTCCTCCCTGACCTAACAGCGATTCAACCAATTCGCCTTGCCTCCTCACCATCTCCGCCTGTTTACTGACTAACTCAATAAGAAGCCTAATTGACCCATCAAGTTCACTTCTAGGTTGCTCTGGTTGTCTTGGGTTCTTTGGCATTTTGGTCTAATTCTGAACAAAGGTTCAAACAATCTAATCTTAGTGAATAACCCAACTAAAAAGGAAAGAAATACTTACAGTCGCTGAAGCACGTTGCACGGCAGCCGGCATTGTCGGGTAATCTTTTGAACGACTCGACCACTTTTGCTCTGATACCATCTTCTAACGCCCCCGAACCCACCCCGGCTCGTTGCGCTACTTTGCTAACTCAACCCGTGTTAAAACGGCGTTTAAAATAAATTTTTTCTTAAACTTTTTGACTCGATTTCGGGTTTTACGAACCCTAAAAAAAATATCAGAAAATGCGCCAAAATACATTTAAAATTCGTCGGGTTGAAATCATTCAGGAATAGGAAAAATTAAAAAAAAAATTTTTTCAGGTGGCGATCGATCGCCACCTTAAGGCGATCGATCGCCACTTGTTCTGTTTTTTTTTTTTTTCCAAAAACGCGACCCGTGGGTGATCGATCGGCGCCCAGTGGCGATCGATCGCCACATGCTCTGTTTTTTCACCCCAAAATGCCCAAAATTGACTTTTCCCGACTTCTTCGACCTTTCTTCATTTTTCTCCAAACAAACCACCTCCAAATCTCCTGAAAATTTACCTACACATTCCGAACACCCCAATCTTCATGACTCGTAAAAATCTCAGAAAATCGACTTAAAACGGTTAATAACAAAATATAGAAAACGTGAACCCGACGTTAATTATTTTAAAACCAAAACGAGCGGCATAACGCCTAAAATTTCCAAAACCCAAAACCTGAAATCAAAGCTGAAATCAAAGCCTTAAATCACTATCATTTCATACTAATCATCCAACAAAGCCATCATTAACCACAATACGAAATCCAACCGATAAAAACACCAAAACCCCAAATATACAGAATAGTTAGAAAACTATACAAAATCACAAACTACCTAATCCCCACAACTCGAAATCTAAACTAAACCATCAAAATACAAGTTTCACACACATCCCGAAGACCATGGTCGAGACGCCCTGACAACTGCCTGCACCGGTATACAGCGTACATCAACGACTGCGTCCCAACCCTAGCTTTCCTTAAAGCCCTCACCTGTAGTCCAGTCGACACCTACACAACGGAACACAAAACGTAAGCCTAATGCTTAGTAAGTAGGGAATAATGCATACGGAAATAAAGTGCACACCACACACATCATCATCACACACAACCCTAATACAAGGGGTTTCTAACTCTCTGTTGTGTTCAACTCGTTCTCGCTTCATTACTCTTCACTTTCACTTGTGCGTCAAGTGGATACCTCTCCTAACAGGATGGTCACGTGTTGACCACTCAGAGCCAGATCCGAGGCACACGTTGTGTTCACACACGGGACGGCCATACATGATCTTCTCCCACGTCGATCAATGAACCTCGTTCATTATCAACTCTCTTGCAGACACCTCCCGAACTATCATTCTTTTAGACACTAATTCGCGACGAGGTGACTCAACCAAACACCACCGTGCATCTTTTGTGATAACCTCCCAACTTGCCATTCTTCCAGGCACTATTCACGACGAGGCTAATCCACAAGAGACCACCACACAGCTTTTGTGGAACCCTCCCGAACTGCCATTCTTTCAGGCACTATTCACGACGAGGCATCTCCACAACAATTCACATTTGCCTCACATATCTTTACATTTCACTTTCACAAATTACAAACGATACTCAAAACACGTATTTTGTAGTTTGAAAACCATGATGCATGTCACTTACAATGCACAACACAAGACAGAAACAAAACAACCAAGCAAACAATTCCTTATCGTTCCATGGTGTAGGCCCGAAGGTAAAATCACACACATCCGCTACTTACCTGATCGCTCGGCACGTGATTGTTCCCTTCGACTAGGCTAAAAGCTTGCTCGATAACCTAACACATTAAAGGAATAACTTAGCATAAACCTAAGAAAATTCTAAGGAATTTATCTAAACATCTACCTAACTTAATCTAAACACATTTTTAATCAATTATACAAACCATTACATAAAAACCCGATTTTATGCACAATTTCTAGCATCCAACTTCAAACGGCCATAACTTTCTCGTTTTTCAACGGATTTTGACGTGCCACCCCAATCTGTTAACCTCTACACGTCTACTATCCATTGAAACACTCAAAGCAACCATCCAAAAACCATGGCCGATCAGAAATTCCAAAAACAGATTCGGCCTCCAATAACACCAAAACCCGGTTTTCACAAACTCACACTATTTCTCTAATCTAACCTTATCAACAACCTAACTAACCTATCCTAAGCTTAAACCATCAAACATTAGAGAGAAAACCAGCAAGGAACTCAAAATTCGGAGTGCTCCCTTTAGGGTTTCCAAATCATACCCAAACTCTCACAAAATCTACTAAAAACATTAACAACCAACACCTTTAAGCAATAAACCAAAAACCCACTTAATTCTTACCTTAAATCCTTGCAAAATTGATGAAGAAAAGGAGAAGAACCCTAGCAATGGAGCTGCCCTTCGTGGAGAGGAAAGAAGAGGAAGAAAATGGGTTTTTGACATTTAACACCACTTTACCATTTTTTATAACCTTTTTACTTTTTCCCTTTTTTTATTTTTCCTCAAACCTTTCTAATTTTATACAAATGCCTCTCCCTCTTTTGGTTCATCAATCTCCAATGTGAATCTCTCTTAAAACCACTTCCCCATTTAATTTTTCCCAAGTTTTATTTCATTTATTTACTAATTTTCTATTGGATAATAACAATTTTTGACTTTTCAACCCCTTTTGTTTTGACTTGTCAATCATTCCTTTCCTTCTTTTGAATCCTTCATCACTTAACATTAAACTCTCATACTTAACCTAACCTAGGGCTACGCACGTTATCGAAATTTTTCTGGTGTTACAAACAAAGAAATTTTTATATACTTTCTTTTTACTAAACCTTTCATATCCTAAGCTAGCTTTATCAAATGTAACTCTCTGGCTGCCTAGTAGCATATTCAGGTTCTTGTTGCCATTAGTAAACTTCAGAACAATATTATTCAAACTCTTATTTCTACTTTTCAGATCGTCTGTCTCCTTTACATGCATATTTAACTCTTTGGCATGCTTTGTAATTAGATCAGAATTTTCCTTTTTCAATAAGTTGTATTTAGACTTAAGCATACCAAATTGCTTAACTAAATCATTAAAAGCATCAATCATATCACCATCATCATCAGCTTCACTATCACTTTAGAAAATTCTAACCTCATTATCGTGTGCCATGAAACACAGGTTGGCTACTTCCTCATGTTTTGAGGAAGTGTCACTCTCATTATCATTCCATGTGGCCTTCATTACCCTCTTCTTGAATTTCTTGGGGCCTTTCTTTGCTTGAGGACATTCGGCCTTGATATGTCCCAGCTTCCCGCATTCAAAACAAGTTATCTCCTTATTCTTTTGGGGCTTTTCTCCTCTAGAGAATTTCCTTCCATGCATCCTTTTCCTCTGAAGAAACTTGCTGAATCTTCTAGTAATAAGAGCTATGTCCTCATCTTTATCTTCTTCCTCAGAGTCATCTTGTTTGCTCGAGGAAGCCTTAAGTGCTATATCCTTCTTTTTGCTGATCTCTTTCTCCTTGAGATCTTCCTTGTCATTGGCTCTCATGGTTATCTCATGAGTCATTAGAGATCCAATGAGCTCTTCAAGTTTAAGCACTTTGAGATCCATAGCCTCTTGTATGGCTGTCACTTTTCGTTGCCATGCTCTTGCTAGGCATCTCAGAATTTTCCTTACCTGTTCTTCGCTGGAGTAAATCTTACCAAGCACTTTTAAGCCATTAGTAATGTTAGTAAATCTAGTAAACATTGAACTAATGGATTCTTCTTTTTCCATAGAAAATAATTCATAATCGTGAACTAACATGCTCAATTTATTCTCTTTTACTTGGTTGGTTCTCTCATGTGTGACTTCTAATAAATGTCATATCTCCTGTGCATTATCACACCCTTGAACTCTGTTAAACTCGTCTCTGTTCAGTGCACAGTATAAGGTGTTAACAGCTTTAGCATTTAGACTCAAATTTTTCTTATCGGATTCTGTCAATTCATGAGGAACCTTAGGAACACTAATCTCGTTTTCCGTTTTCATGGCTCTAAATGGTCCATATTCTATAATATTCCATATATCATAGTCCATAGTCTAAACAAAAATTCTCATCCTAGACTTCCAATAGACATAGTCAATTTCATCAAAGAATGAAGGTCTAGTAATAGATTGGCCTTCTACGTGTGCTGTGTTAGTGTTGAATGTCATTTTAACTGTATCACAGAATATTTCTAATTCACAAATATGACAATATTTAACAACCTCGCTCTGATACCAATTGTAGGATCGTTATTGTCTAAGATGGGGGTGAATTAGACTATTTAAAATTGTTCTCTTAATCTAACTGTTTCCTCTCTTGTATGCAATTACTAAATTTATAGCAAACACACAGGAAAAACAAAGTAAAAGATAGAGAGAAATTGACACCGTAGTTTTTAACGTGGTTCGGCCAAACTTGCCTACGTCCATGCTCCAAGGCTCACCCTTGAAGATCATTTTCTTCTCCTCACGAGAAAACAAGATCGAACTTTTCGGGCATCGATCTACTGCCTTATACAAAATAGGATTGTTCTTCACGGGCGACAATCCACTGCCTTTACACTTTAACAGTAAGGATATGATTTTCAGCACACGCTACATTCTCTCAAAAATTGAATCTCAAGTAACAGAGTAGAGAGATATAGTAGAAAATACAGAGCATTGAAAAGTATTAACTCGTAAGGATTCAAAGATAATTTCTGCAAAAAGGTCGTTCTCACGAGCTTCTTTTTCCTCTTTATACTCTGTCTGTAATTGGCTTCAGTTCCGGAAGGCTTCTCATCTGAATAGGAAAGTTTCTGACCGTTGGAGAAACATCCGTACATCGATAGCTAGCCGTTGCGTTCTGGAGTCACTATCGTTTGTCACCATTAATGATCTGGAGTTAAGACTCTGGATGAGTATCGCTATCGCTTCGCGATCTTTTAAATTTCTGGCGCTAAGTCTTTGAACGAGTAAGTATGGACGACTGCGTCTGTGTAAGTTTGGACGAGTACATCTGTCTTCAACATTGGACGAGTAAGTATGTCTTCAACTTTGGACAAGAAAGTATGGACAACTGCATCTGTTGACTTTGACCGTAGACGATTGATTCAGTCTTGTGAACTTGGACGACTGAGTTTGTCTTAGCTATTCTGTCTTGTCCATGGACGATTGATTTTGGCAGGCAACTTTGGACGAATGATTCTAACTGAGATCACCTGACTTTCATGTGATACATTGGACGATTATTTTCCACAGATTACTTCGTTGATTTCTGTTTTCTTTCACGTGGACGATTGACTGTGGAAAAATAAACACTTAACCAAAAATCGTCAAAAAACATAATACCCTTTTCAAAGGGCATTTCCAGATAAATACAATTTATATTAAAAACCAATATGCAATCCATGTATTTCAAATTAATCAACAGTTCACCAATCATAATCATCCAAATTAAGCATAATCATAAAAAATATAGTTACTTAAACTCATTTAAGCTAACACAGTAGTGGCTTCTCTCGTCATCATCTCATTGTCGTCCTCTGTAGAGTTTACAGGTTCGTTACCTCACACTAATCAGGTAATCTACAACACTCATTCCACATTATCCTCTGTTTCTCTTTCAGGTTTTTACGTATTTTTTCTCTGTTTTTGGGATGTTCTTCAGTTAAACCTGAGAGCACCGTCCCTTTGTTTTCCTTTGTTGCTTCCGCATGCATTTATAGGTTTATGTATCCTATCAGTTCTTTTGCTGCTCCCTTCTATTCCTCCCCACTCAAGGGCTTGGAAGGCGTATAGCAAGGTAGCAGACCATACTCACACACGCACGCTGGAGTATATTCCTCTAGAAGAGTATCAAGTCTGAAAAGGTGTTCAAACATCACCTTTACAACCAACAAGCCTCCATTTGACTGCCATTTTTTATTCCAACAGAATTTTTTAGAGATATTTTAAGGGTGTCTTGTCCACATATTAAGTAAGCACACTTTAAAGTTTCATGTCATTTGGATAAGTATTGAAAAAGATATGCTTTCTGAAAGTTGAGTATTTTTCTAGATGAAAACAACAGATTTTTGTGCTTTGTAACCTTCTATATCTCATTCTCCAAAACGAATTTTACACTGAAATTTTCAGATCATTTCACACTTATTCATATCAAGGAGTTGTTAAATTTTTAGAACATTTGATAGAAGTTTGAAAGTGATATACTGGTTGGAGTCTGCTCGACTAACATTGAGTTAGCCGAGTAGTAGATTTTTGTGCACAAGTTGCCTTTTTGTTTATGTAGCCTTTGAATAGATACATTGAAGCCTATCATTTGGTATAAGAGCTGGTTAAACTGCTTATCACATTAGGTCTTGTTTTGGAGTTGCTACTGGTGTTAATTGATAGCCTTAATTCTCGCCCATTTACCCTTGTCACACTATTTCAAGAAATTTCTGTTTAGGGTCTGAGAGTTTTAGATTAAACCACCAATATTGAGGATCATTTTGTGTTATTTTGAGCAATTTTTAATCAAGGATATAATAACTAGAAGTTGGACAATTCATAACAATAATCGGGACAAAAATATTCCACCAATTGAGGAACGTAGCCATAAGGATGGTGAGTCTAGCGTTCAAGACCAAATTGATGATATCAATCTTAAGTGGATGATGAGGAATGACCGACACCTAGAAGAAGGACTGAGCACCCTAGGAGAAGAATCCAACGTGATGAGTTTGTAGTTGATACTGATTACGAAGATGAGGAGTTTACTTTTGCACAAAATAGACAAGGACAGAATGAGGATTTAAAACATATCAAGTTATACATTCCTCCATTTAACAGGACTTGTAATGGAGATGTGTTTTTAGACTGGGTAGATAAGGTGGAAAAGATTTTTGATTACTACGGTTACTCAGAAAAAGTGAAACTTCAATTAGTGCCACTTGAGTTCTCTGGCTACGCGAGTCTATGGTGAGAAAATCTAAAAGCTCAAAGGAGAAGAACCCATCACGACTTGGAGAGTCATGAAAGCCCTAATGAGGAAAAGATTCGTACCGAGCCATTATAAACAGGAGTTATTCCTACAAATGCAAAATTTAAGACAAAATTCTCAATCAGTTGAAGAATACCTTACAACATATTAAACACGTAAGATCCGTAGTGGATTGGAAGAACCAGAAGATCTGGTGATAGCAAGATTTGTTGGAGGATTAAATCGGGAAATTAGTGACTTGGTAGAGCTGCAATCTTGGACTCTAGTACAGTATGTCCTAAAGGTAGAGAGTCAGGTGAAACTCAAGGGAAAGGCTCACACGACTCGTTTTCCTCCAAAAAAATGAGAGTTCTTTTAAACCACCACCTAAGTTGGATGATAAAAAGTCATTCACTAAAAGTTGGCCCCTGAAAGGAAATGAGGGCAAACCCTTAACCAAAGAAGCAAATTGCTCTAGAGCACGTGAAATCAAGTGCTTTAAGTGCCTAGGTTTGAGACACATGTTTGCTCAATGCTCTAATCGTAGAGTAATGGTTCTTAGAGAAAACACATGAGATATAAAAAGTGAAGACGAACAAACAGTGGATTCTAATGAGTTCAAAACCCAAGGAGAGCTATTTCATGCCCAAGAGGGCCCGTTATTGATGGTGATCAGAAGAATTCTTGTCTCCAAGACTAGTGTAGAAGAATGTCAACGAGAAAACATATTTCACAACCGCTGTCTGATTAAGAAGCGAGTATGCTCACTCATCATAGATGGAGGTAGCTGCACTAACTTAGCATCCCAAGAACTTGTGGATAAATTGGGATTAGACACCACTGCACACCCTAGACCATACAAGTTGCGTTGGTTAAATGACAAGGACGATATTAGGGTTGCAAAAAAGTGAGTATATAATTCACCATTTGTGGTTATAAAGACAAAGTCCTTTGCGAATAGTACCTATGAGTGCGAGTCATTTGCTGCTAGGTAGGCCATGACAATTTGACAGAAAGGTATTGCATGATAGTTACATGAACTACTACTCTTTGAGTTTTGGTGGAAAGATAATCAAGTTGGCACGACTCAAACCAGAGCAGGTTGCCCAAGATGAAGAAATGAGAAAAAAGAGTAGAGACAAAACCAACCTCTTCCTATCGCAGAAAGGATTAAGAAAATCACTGATGAAGGAGACACCTCTTGTACTTATATTATCTAGAGATAGGATAGAAGAATTAGAAGAGATTCCCGATGTAGTATGAAACCTTTTGAACCGGTATAAAGATGTTTTCCCAGAAGAACTACCGCAAGGATTACCTCCTCTCCGAGGCATCGAACACCAGTTAGACCTACAACCCAGGGCAATACTACCGAACCGCCCTGCTTATAGAATGAACCACGAGGAAGCCAAGGACTTAAATGAACAAGTACAAGAGTTGCTAGAAAATAGGTATATTCGGGAGTCAATTAGTCTGTGCGTCATCCCAACTCTATTAGTACCTAAGAAGGATGACTCTATGAAAATGTGCGTGGACAATCGGGCCATTAACCAAATTACCATAAAGTATAGATTTCAGATCCCACTTTTGGAAGACATGTTGGACGAGCTAAGCAGAGCATCAATATTTTCTAAGGTCGATTTAAAGAGCGGGTATCACCAAATCAGAATGAAAGATGGAGACGAGTGGAAGACTGCTTTTAAGACCAAGTACGGACTCTATGAGTGGATGGTCATGCCTTTCGATCTCTCTAACGCTCTGAGTACGTTCGTGAGGCTCATGCACCACATACTTATGGGAAAATTTATCGTGGAATATTTTGACGACATACTTGTTTATAGCACAGATTTGTCGGCACACCTGAAGCACCTTAGCACCTTATTTGAAGTCTTCAGAAGTACCAAACTATTTGAAAATTCAAAGAAATGCTCCTTTGCCCAGGAAAGAGTGTATTTTCTAGGATTCATTATAATCAATGATGGTATGGAAGTAGATGAATCCAAAATAGCGGCAATCAAAGACTGGCCAATTCCAAAGAGCATAACATATGCTAGGAGTTTTCACGGGTTAGCCTTTTTTTATCGAAAGTTTATAAAAAACTTCAGTTCGATCATGGGTCCTATTACAAATTGTACTAGGAAGGGGTAGAAGTTCCAAAGGAGAACAACATGTCAAAGTAGTTTTGAAACCATCAAAGAAAGACTTTGTCAATCACCCGTATTAGCGCTACCCAAATTTAGCAAGGTGTTTTGAAATAGAAAGTGACGCATTGGGTTTAGGCATTGGGGCCGTACTCATTCAAGAAGAAAGACCAATTGCCTATTTCAGTGAAAAGCTCAAGGAAGTTAATTTTAAGGAGGGAGACTTGGTGTGGCTCCACTTAAGGAAAGAGCATTTTCCCAAACAGCAAAGATCTAAACTACTTCCAAGAGCTGATGACTCTTTTAAGATCCTTGAGAAGATTAATGATAATGCTTACAATCTCGAACTACCAGGAGATTATGGTGTGTTGGCTACATTTAACGTATAGGATCTATCCCCGTATATTGGCAAAACAGACGATCCTAGTATTGAAGAACCTTTGGATTTGACGTCAAATCCTCATTCACCCGGAGGCGATGATATGCCTCGAGGACCTATAACACGCTCCCAAATAAAGGCCATGCACCATGCCGAGATATTACCTAACAACTTGGTTTGTTTTGCAAGAGAATTGTCATTCGAAGACCTACAATAGGAACCAACCATCCAAGACATAGAGAAGCCATGCCATGTATTAATTTGGGAGGTAGATTCGGCCATTGCAACAAAATCATGTAACTCACCATATTAGAGAGTGATTTGTGCTCTCGGGTTTTTTTATGCATTTGTTTACTTTATTATTCCTTTTAGCTTATGGTTGAACTTTTGCATTATTGTTGTTATCCACTTAGCTAGGTTAGAGAGACCAAAAAGGTAGTTGGTCACACCAATCTCAAGGTGAAGGAGCACCTTACCCGATTTGGTGCAACCATGGTATTCGAGGACATCCATCGTTGGTCCTCCCTTTCCTCTTTGGTCTTATGACCGTTGCCTTGTCTTTTTTGAAGCCCTAGCTGCTGCTGAGGGTTAAGTAAAATTTTGTAAGCTGCTATTCGGCAGAATATGTTGATGAATAAAAATTAGAACCAACGATTCCTTCCTTTTCTTCTCATTCTCTCTTGCCGGCAAAGGTGCATCTGAAGAGTTTGAATCTTATCCCCTAAACCGTGAGATTAGTGGTGTTATTTTGCTGCTCCCTTCTACTCCTCCCCACTCAAGGGCTTGGAAGGCGTATAGCAAGGTAGCAGACCATACTCACACGCGTGCGCTGGAGTATATTCCTCTTGAGGAGTATCAAGTCTGAAAAGGTGTTCAAACAGCACCTCTACGACCAACAAGCCTCCATTCGACTGCCATTTTTTATTCCGACCAAATTTGTTCAAGATATTTTAAGAGTATCTCGTCCATATATTATCTAAGCACGCTTCAAAGTTTCATGTCATTTAGATAAGTTTTGAAAAAGATATGCTTTCTGAAAGTTGAGTATTTTTTCGAATGAAAACAACGGATTTTTGTGCTTTTTAACTTCTATATCTCATTCTCCAAAACGAATTTTACACTGAAGTTTTTAGAGCATTTCACACTTATTCATATCAAGGAGTTGTTAAATTTTCAGAACATTTGATAGAAGTTTGGAAATGTTATACTGGTTGGAGTCTGCTCAGCCAACATTGAGTTAGTCGAGTAATGGATTTTTGTGCACAACTTGACTTTTTGTTTGTGCAGCCTTTGAATAGGTACATTGAAGCCTATCAAAATCATATTAGGATTAAAACAACCATAGAAAAATTGGGTCAAAATAAAAATCGGGCAAAAAATAGGCTACAAGTCGCGTCCCACAACATCTTATATTGATGGCTAAACGAAGCCTAAGCCATGGCTAGTAGGGTCGAGTTGCGGTTGAGCATCGTCTTCCACAATGCTGGCAATTGTTTCGCCAAATTTTCTCTATATTTTCTAACCTGAACCCTCAAGATTACAAACTCAACTCATAACAACATTAAAGCTGTAACAACCAGCACTTCGGTCAGGTATTTATTCTAAGGACTTCTTTTGGTATGGTTGGAGGAATAAAGAATTTGCGAGGATCTAAATTTATGGGTATTATTGGTTTGAGTGAAAAATAGGGTTAGTGGCAAGATTGTAAATAAAGTTGATTCTAATTAATATATATAGAAAATGGAAATTCTAAAACCTCACTTAAACCTCTTACCCGATCCTGTAGCCGACTCCTCTCTCTTTCTCCACGACTTCCCCTTCCCTTCAGCGACTTTTCTTTCTCGCAGCTGCAATTTCTCCCTCTCCTAGTCAATTGTTCCTCTTTCGTTTCCTTCAAGAATCGAGCTCTAGGTAAGTCTTAGATAATGTATTTGTTAAGTTTTGATTTAGGAGTTATTTCATTTAGAACTTGAGGTTTTCGGGTTCATCAATGTTAGTGTAATGTTAATATTTATGGGATTGTTTGTATTATTGGCGTTGATGTTGAAATGTTGGACGTTATTGATCATAGGTTGAGAATAATGAATGTTGGTCTAAATTTCGATAGTGGAGGTGTAAATGCCATTATTGTTGTTGGAAACAGAGTTATGCACCCAAGTGTTCGATGAAATGTCTTAGAGGTTTAAGCTGAATTTTTTAGGAGACTTCCTTAGTTAGGACTTGGCTAGTTTTGAATTCGGGTTTATGTAGGATTGATTTTTAACATTGTAATGTGAAATGTCTAGGTGGAAAAGACTACAAGTGAAGGCACGACATTACTAAGGAGTCCAAGTAAGTGAGTGTGTTAAGATTTTCGGCCATTAAGGCCTTACATCACAAGGGTATTAGGTTGGTTTCGTCTCTGATGTCTGGATTCTTTTTATGAAATTGTCTGTTCTGGTATGATGTTTGGCTTATATTATGATATGTTATCTGTTGTATGACTCTTTCCATAGTCTAATGATTTAAGTCCATTCCTATGTCTGTATTATGATTAATCTTCCAAGTATACGAAAATATTTTATGTGCAAGCCTCTTTATGAATAAGATAAGAATATGAAACGTATGCAACTATGATTAAGTGAGGGTTGGGGCAGTTTTGGCCATGTCACTATCCAGAGATGGACTATGATTCTTGCCTGAGAGGGGGCCATGTACACGCACTCTGCCTACCCCCCCTTCGGCACAAACTCCTCCTTAATTCATGATATGAAAACGATGAACAAGAATATGATTCCCACGATTTGAAAATGAATATGAACACAAGCATGATTCCTGATTTGAGTAAAAGATGTGAACATGATTTTATTAAGTATGTAGCATTCATGAGCATTCATGTGTTTGTTGCACTCCTTACTAATCATTAGGCTTATAGTTTGAACCTTATGATGTAGGTGACGAAGCAGCAGGTGAGGACTTCATTCTAGAAGGAATTGCTTAGGTCTGGTTGCTGGTGGTTATTCATGGTGATGATTTGTAGCTGGGAAGCGATTTTAACCTGTGGAGTGTTGCTTTCAGTACGATTTAGTAAGATCTATGATAAGATTGCATGAATGGAAAAAGAATTTCTTTATGTTAACAGATGTTTGACTTATTAAGTACGAGTTTAAGTTTAAGAAGGTTCCAGATTTAAGAATCTTCTCTATGTGATAAGTCTTCCGCTATGAACTTAAGTTAAGGATTGCGAGGTCTATGTGTATGGGGAATTTTGGAAAAAGGTAGTTAAGTTTTTAGAAAGAAGGAGGGAAAGAATTGAAGATCAATAATCAGTAGATGTTCGGTTACTGATGAGTGGTGGATGTTGGGTGATTGAGTCATCCGGCTGACGTCATCGGTCGATGTGTTCTGTGGATATGAGCGGTAGAAGTGAGTGGTGAATGTGAGCGGTAGATGTTGTCTGCCGAGTTAATGAAGTCCCGTGGGTAACACGTGGTCTGAGCGGTGGATCTCATCTGCCGAGTTAATGAAGTCACGTGGGTAACATGTGGTCTGACCGGTGGATGTTGAGTGTTATTGACTGGTGGATGCTGGGTGAATGAGTCATCCAGCTGACTTCATCGGTAGATGTGAGATATTACTGTTAAGCGGTGGATGTCGCTCGACAGAAATGACCGGTGGATGTTGAGTGTTACTGACCGGTGGATGCTGGGTGAATGAGTCATCCGACTGACGTCATCAGTAGATGTGGGATATTACTGTTGAGCGGTAGATGTCGCTCAACAGAAATGACCGGTGGATGCTGGGTGAATGAGTCATCCGGCTGACGTCATCGGTAGATGTGGGATATTACTGTTGAGCGGTGGATGTCGCTCGACAGAAATGAGCGGTGGATGTGAACAGATGAAGTCATTCCGATTGTCTGTTAATTCTTCTCTTTAAATAGATTTTCCCCAAATGATTTTAAATGACTTCAAATTTGATTGGAATTCCTTTAAAAACGTGTATATATATATATATATATATATATATAAAAAAAAAAAAAGAATTGGGTTGACATTTTGATTACGAATATTATTATACGAAATTCTCGACCCGTCGGGTTTCGGGTCGTGACAAAAGCATACTCTCCCAACCATAAATCAATAATCTTATGTCCAAAAACTCAAATAATATTCAAAAATTTTTGAAACTATCCTAACATTTAGAAATATAGTTTCGATGTGCACATACCTTCTAAAATTGAAGCTTCAAAGGTTGTAATCATGGTTCCTTATGTTGTAATCTGATTCTGGACCTTTAATAGAAACATTCTCACATAAAAACTCTAAATTTTAAAATCAAATTCGAATAAGAATGTGATGTAAACCAAGGTACAACCAAGCTCAAGACCAATGACCATAATCTATTAGAAGACAAAGAAATTCAAAGTACAAAACCCCACATGATTTGGTCATGAAAATCCAAGATAAAGAGTAATCATAACATGAATAAAAAATCATGGAGATGCATGGAGTTACATGGATATGCATAGAGATACATGAAATTGCATGGAGATAAATGGAGAGACTTGGAGTTGAAAAAAAAATACAAAAATATCAAAATTGGCACAACTCCAACATTTGGTGCGCGTGCATCCATGTTGCGCACGCCCTGCAAGATCGCGCACGTTCCCTGTCAACTGTGCATGTACATCGCCCAGCATGTGCCAGTGTCAGCGCCCCGCGCCTACCGCAGCGCACCCCTGCGCGATCTTCCGTGTCCAAACTTTCCTTTTTCATATTTCCATAATTTTCTTCCTATTTTTATATATTAGTTAAGTTTCCCTAACTCTAGATCACTTTCTAAAATATTTTTAAGATTCTTAGTGATATTTCTATTTTTTTAATATTTATTTTAGACTATTTAAACACTAGAGTTGTAACCCTTTGGAACAATTGAATTTTTATGAAAATTGAGGTTATACTTTTTGGTGAGATTATTTGAATTCTCTTCTTAAGTTCTTATCGAGGAACTTGATTTTCTTTAAGTGCTTGCTTGAAAAGATTGAACTTGATAGCTTTTGATTCAACCAACAAGTTTGGTTCAGGTCAAGCTTCATTCCTCTTGAACCATAAAGACATTTATGTGGTTATTCTACATTGTTGTTGGGTCTCGAACTCTCTAAAATCCAAGGTTTGCATCATTTGGTATCAGAGCAAAAATTCCTATAATTTGATATGCTATCTTTATTGTTTTTCTATCTATCTTTCATACTCTTCTTCAAATTCAAAAAAAAAAAATTCTTCTTCACTTAGATATTCTCAAATTTTTGAGAATTCTTTCAAGTAAAAAAAAAAGTGGTTGGAAACTTTCGAGAAGTACATATTCTTGTGTATCTTGATATCTAGAATCTGAATATTTAATCGGTTTTCTATTTTTGCAAGTTTCAAAACCTGCTGGGAAAATTTTTTGGTCCATTATATCTTGAAATTCTGGTTGGAAACTTTCGAAAAGTAAATATTGTTGTGTGTTTCGATCTCTAAAATCCGAATATCTAATCGGTTTTATGCAAGTTTCAAAATTTGCCGGGAAAATTTTTGTTTCATTAAATCTTGAGTTTCCTAAGGCTTCTTGAGTTGATTTTCACATATATGGAATTCTCATACCCCATAGAGATCATATTATGCCGAATATTCAATTATTATTCTATTTCTCCAAGTTTCTGCATTTTACTGGGAAACTTCTATTCTTGTGAATACCTTAGTTGTTTCAAGGTATTCTTACTAGGGATTGCTTCATACACTCATTGAGCATCAAATTTTTTAAAACGTTATATCCAAACATTTGTCTCTAGTGATGCCTTAGTTGCTTTATTCTAATTATTATTGAACGTTGGATTTAAATTTTGAAATTTTCTAGTTACATTTGTTGATTTGTCTCTTGATTGAGTTTTTACTTTAAGAACCAAAAGAGGAGATTGAGTCATAAGAGGCAAGAAGGTGAACTTATTTTATAAAAGTCGAATTTCGAGGGAAACACGAGTGGAGTGATTATCGAACGAGTGTAATCACGTGAGGGAAAGGAAATGTCCATTACATAACCTGTTATTTACTATTTTAACATTTGCTTATATTGATCTTTTCTTTTTGCGTGTTTTTTATTGTTGGTTCGAAAATCATGCATGGGGAAGAGAGTAAAGTGGATTTGAAAATATTTATGAAAGTCATGCAAAACCAATATACGGCTCTTACTACGAGGATGGAATGGTTGAAAATACCATCACCTAGTTACTCTCGTAGAAGGAGATAATTCAATGGAAACGAGTTTGACAACGAGGATAGACTATACCAAAGGGAAATAGATGATCGAGAGGACAGTAACTGTTGTGAAAAATAGTTCACAAGTGTACGAGTCGCAACAAGTAATAAAATGATAAATAGAGTGTCGAACCCACGAGGACTTGTTAATTAATAATCGAATTTATTAGTCTTAATTTTAAATTGAACATATATTTTATAGTTTCAATAATTGAAATTAAATTGAACAACCAAACCAATTAAAATAAACTAATGTAAAATAACGAAACAAATAAAATGAAATTAAATCTAATTAATAAAAGTCTAGGTACTACGATTTCACCAAGACAATATTTATTTCATTCATTCCTAATTATATTCATAAGTATTCTCCATATGTTGATGATCGATTTCACTAAATTCTAATGCAATCTCTCTCGAGTATTGCTTAGTTTATCTGATTAATGGGTTATCACTTCTCAGTCTCAAATCCTACATTAATCAAATACAATTAAATTAAGAAATCACAATGATCACATCAATACCGTAACTATCTCTAGCCTACGCATATTTATGACATTAATTTCAGTGCTCGGGTGTTTATCACCTCTCAGTCTCAAAACACCCCAAAAAGAACGTAAAGATTGGCAAGAAATTTACAAACTTTAAGAACAGAAATTAAATGCGTCAATAATATTGGAAGAAATACTTATAAAATATAATTAAACGAAGAAACAGAAAATAAACATTGTCTGGCTACATCGTAGCCCTAGATGAAAACGTTAGTTCATGCTAAGAGAAAAGAAAACACAGATAATATTAAAGAAGTTCATAAATAAACTATAGAAAGAGAATAGAAAACAATGTTAAAGTCGCAGTGCTGAAAAGTCTCTTCTCCTTCTCCAATCTTCTATCGTCGCTCTCGAAAGCTGCTTGCCAAACAAAATCGCCGAATGCCTCTGCTTCCTCTCTTCTTTAGGTTTAATCCCTTCTCTTCAGCCAATCAATGGTTGGGATTAAATCTTTCCTCAGATTAACAGTTGAGATTAGACAATTTAAACTTTCCAAATTTGTAGCCGATCGATCGCAGGAATTGGCCGATCAATCGCCTCTTATTCTGTCTTCATAACCCGTTCTTTCTTCAGCCGATCGATCGCAGGAATTGTGGCCATCGATCGGCGCCTTCTCTGTCTCGTGCATAATTTGTCTCAACAATTCTTCTCTTCAACCGATCGATCGCCTGAGGTGAGCGATCGATCGACTCCTTCTCTGTTTTCTCTTCTATCAATTCTCTATTCTTTTTAGACGATCGATTTCCTAATGAGGGCTGATCGATCGCCTCCTTCTCTGCCAATTTTGCCTCAACTTCTTCTTTTCTTCCTCAGCCTGTTTTAAGTAAATTGTCTGCACATTTACACAAAATACATCAAATTCCTACAAACACTTGAGAAAAACTTATCCAATTAAGTATAAAAAGTATAAATAAGTGTGTAAAATACACACTTATCACACCCCCAAACTTGAATGAAAGCTTTTCCTCAAGCGAATAAAATGCAACTCAGATAATCAAAGATATAATCTCAATCATATTTAAGCTGCTCACATAATAATATGATAAAACAATCTTAATCAAGGTTTTCGGTAATTCGTCTCAGCTTGAAAAATTCATACTAAAACCACCAAGTTTACACTTTGCAAAAGAAATAACTCATAGTAGCGCATTGACAATAGCTTACATAGAAATCTTCGTGTGTGTGTTGTTCATTCTTATTTTCTCCTAATTGTTGGTTCAACTAATGTAGCTACAGGTAAGGGATGCATTCTCATTTCACTCAGGAATCACTCCATTCACTCTAATCATTCATCAGCTTTGCCCACTATCCAACTAATAGTAATTATCCATTAACCAAAATAAAAGTCGATAAGTATTTAAAAGCTTGTAATGTAAGGCGAGGTTAAAAGGGTAGGAATTTTAGGGATACAAACGTATAATTGGAGCACACCTCATCCATCCTTATCTCTCCCATTGAATATTTTCTACTCAGTATTCCCTCACTCATTGAACTTACTCAAACTTTCCTTTGATCTCTCACCCCCAAACTTTCTTCGTTCAATATCATTCAGATAAACTCTTTTGTCATAATTACAGAGTAAAATGCAACAAACTTGAAAATCAAACTAAACTTTTGAACTCTTTTATTTTTGTTTTTCTCTTTTTTGTTTTTTTTTACAACTCAGACTAATAATAGCAAAACAACGCAAAAATAAATCAACGATGACAAAGGAGTTTGTATTCATCCTCTCACCACTACATTCCCCTACTCTCCTTCAAATATATCAATAAATCTCGTGCTCTTTTAGAAAAGGTAGGTAAATCTGTATGTGGCTAGGCTGAAATAGGTACAATTGAACAGTAAATAATAGACTCAAAAGGGTGACTATTGGTGTCATTAGATGACACAGAATGGTAAGCTAAGAAGGCCCAAACGGTTCAATGATGGCCTAAGTCATTCTCTTATTTGTGAAAACTTCAAATTGCATTCGTGAATATCGGGCAAAACTAAGAAGGATGTTCCTCACAATGTCCTTGTATCAATGTATTTGACTGGAGTTACACTCCCTTACCGTGTTTATTCTCGTTCACTCCCTTACAGTGTTTGGGTTTCACTCTCTGTAGATTACACAAATATATTACCAGCAAATAGGTTCAAACAAGAATAAAACGTATTCAGATTTGTGAAGATAACTATGTAAGCTCTAATCAATACAAACTAAAACAAATCACTCTTCTACTCAACATATCTCAAGGTGTTTAAAGCATGAATGTATTTCATTTAAATCATCATTGACACCTCAACCAAGATTTCAGACTGCATAACCATATTGTAATATCCGGCTTGTACGGAATTTTAGATTTAATATATTATATTGATATAATATATTATATGTGGCATTTTTAGAAATTATGTCAAATCAAGTCGGTTTCGCAAACGGAAAGCTTTATTGCAATCCTAACGATTAATAGGAATTTTAAGAATATTACGAGAATTTTCGGAATAGTGACACAATATTCCGAGTAACTATGTTTCTCGTAATGTAATGGATGTTTTATTAAAATTAGTAAACGATGTCCAAATTGAGAACGGACAGTTTTAATAAATCCCAAGTAACGAAAAGGAGTTATCGGCAAAATATGGAATTTTCGAGAATCCGAATTGTTGGACGATTAACGAACCGAAGAGCGAAATCAATATAAAAAGTGGATAAGGGCAAAATAGTAAATTACAATTTCATTTTTATAAAACAACCTAAACTATTTTCTCTCCCTCACATTTCACTCTTTCTCCCTGGATTCCCACGACAGAGAGCAAGCTTCTCTCCCTGGCCGCCGACGGCGATCACCATCCGACCTCCGTCCGACCCCCGTTCGTCCCGATTTCTTCCCGCTTTCTTCTCCTCTCGCTACCCTCGGTATGTAGCTTCAATCTCTGAGCGTTTGTTTTGAGTTTCGGTTCGATTTAGGGTTAGGGTTTCGATTAGGTTTTCCGTTAAAACTGCGATTTAGGCTTCGTAATTAATAGGTTAGCCTTGATTAAGTATATATTGGACGTATTTGACGTTATTGGACGAAGAGAAATCAAATTGGAAAAAAAGTTATAAATTGGTAAAATTCCGGGTTTTTAGGAAAAACTCGTTATTTAATATTTCGGATTATCGAGCGTTAATTTACGTTAAAAACGCTTAGATTAGCTAAGTAAAGAATTTAGGAGAGATTCTCTAGTTAAGTTTTTAGAATTGGACGTTATTAATTCAAATCAATTTTAACGGTACATATCGTGTTTTTTTCTCAGACACACGACTCCCGTGGACGAAGCTAGTGATTCAGTGCGCTCCAGGTAAGTTTTCGTGACTTACTTTGACCCAAAGGTCTGCACCATACTCCGTCGTCGTCTCGAGAATACTCGAGGAACTGTTTGTTTTATGTTATTCGGTTGGGTAGTTAGGTTAGTTGTTTATAGGTTCTGTTTATAGGTTCTGCTTTATTGTCTTGAATGTATGCACGTTGTTTGTTTACTTTCTGCTTATAAACTGTTCATGCATCACGTATTTCAAAAGTCATGAAAATGGATTTCTGCACGAGTTTTAAGAAAAGAACTGAAATGAACCAATTTAATTAAGCTACGTAATCTGTATCTGTATCTGGTTACGCGAGATGGGGCTCAGGCATGGCTGTAGGTTTTGTGAGCATGTACCCCCCCCCCATCTAAGTGGAAAGTGGTAGTTCGACCGCGGAATGTATCCTTTCCATTTAGTGGGCTGAGATCTCGGTGACAATTCTGTCTGTGACGTAATGTATCTGTAAATGTATCTGTAAATGAATCTGCAAAGGCATTGGTAAATGAATCTGAATTGGTAATCTGAACGTTTTCTGAATGGCATACGCACGCATGCATGCATCTGCATTTACGTAGCTTACTGAGATTTCAATATCTCATATATGTCTGTATGGTGTAGGTAATCTCTTAGGCGATATTGAGCCAGGTGAGGACGACGTTCCTCCTCCTGACGAGGGATGCAGTTGATGGATGATGGCTGTGGGAGTGCGCTGGGGCAGTCGAGGCGCAATATGACCCGTGGGGATGTATGTCTGAACTCTGGGTTTATTTTGGGATGTTTTGAGTTGATAATTGTATAGAATATTTAGGTTGTTTGGATCTGGATAGGGATTAGATAACGTTTTGGTAATTGTATGTAAAATGTTTTGGTTTAAACTGTTTAATGAATGTTTTTGGAAATGTTTTGATTGGTTTTTAGGTTGATACGGTTATGCTCGATGTTTAGAGCTATTCACGCAGTTGGACTTCGCAAAGTCCGACTCGAGTCGATTGAGTTTAGAATGCGTTTAAATTGGTTAAGTAGATTTTAGTGGTAAGTTACGGTGACTGTTGGTTTAATGAATTAGGAAGTTCTGCTCTCTGGAAATCAGATTCCAGAGAGCAAATATGATGAAGTGAAGTTGAAGTGCAAAAGGTGAAGTGTTGATAAGTGTTGAAGTGTTAAAGACTTGAAGGAAATGGAGGATCGCTGCATAGAGTGCAGCGATCGATCTCTGCTTTTCAGCAGAGATCGATCGCTGCCCTTGATGTATGCAGCAGCGATCGATTGCTTGCTGCATGCAAGCATGCAGCGATCGATTGCTTGCTGCATGCAAGCATGCAGCGATCGGTCTCTGTAAACTACAGAGACCGATCGCTTGCTACCCATATGCAAGCAGCGATCGATCTCTGTAGTTTACAGAGATCGATCGCCCCTCTCCTTTTTGGCAGCGAGTTCCGATTCTGCCCTGCTTTACTTTTCATTAAATATTTAAATGTTTTAAGATTTATTTAAATTATTTTAGTTTATGTTTTAAATGAATTACCAAACAAACTTCGATTTCGATTCCGGTTTCGGTTTCGATTTCAATTCAGTTTAACATATGGTTTAAAGTTTATAAAGTGTAAAGTAAAATGAAAAATTTATACGGGTAAAAAGGGGTACAGTATTATGGGTGTTACAGTTATGGTATCAGAGCCCCCGGGTTTTAAAATCGATTCTGTAGACTGCTCGACTGCACAGCCACTACGCGGACGTCCTTCATCAACTGTAAGTATGTTTTCTACTCTGTTTGATTTAGGTTTCTAAGAAGTATACTGTTTCGTTTTATAGGAGTTTTATAAACATGTTTCGAGGAAAAGATCCTCGAGATGACGTTCTAGATCGACTTACGGAGTTACTAAATCGTCAGTCACAGCACATGGACCGGCAAGCACAACTTATCGATAGACAATCTCGTCAACTCCAACTATTGACTAATCGAGAAGAACTTAGGATTCATGGCGTGGATGCTCCTCATGACCACGGTACCAAGAGGAAGGACAAGAAGAGAGTCGATCAAAGCCGACCGAAGCGCGCACGAAGAACTTCGCAAAGACCTCTGTGTCTTAGTTGCCAGAAGCAGCATCGTGGGAAATGCAGATCAGGCACAAATAAATGCTTTCGATGTGGAGAGAATGGTCATTTCGTCAAAGACTGCCCAAGGCCGGGCAGAGGTCAACCGGGTACAGGCCAACGAGATGCAAATCAGGGAAACGATGCCCGAATGTTGCTTGCCTCGACTGGAGAAGAAGAAACCGCCCAACCTGCGGCTATTACAGGTAAGGTTTTGTTCGAATATTTAATAGGACGAATAATATTAGAGTGAAGAAAGGGTATATAGTATAGTCCTTGATATTAACGTCTCGCGTCTTGCGGTATCACACTTCGATTTTTCGTCCGCACTTACAGTCATTCTTCGTGGTTCTAAGCCAAAACTCCTCACTATACTCTCCCACATTGACCTTAAATTCGTAATTCCCCACTTTCGATTTGATCGCGAGCGACCCCACTCAAGCATGGACATATTAAAATTTCAAATCCTCAAATCAATTGACCCAACGACGTAATGTTCACTTCAATATTTGCACATGCATCCACTTTCGACTCTCACTTAATCATTCACCGATTACCTTTAAATAATACAAATTTCAAAGTTCCCTCTTATCGACGTCTTTCCTCTGTCGTTCCCTCAGGTTGGAGCTACATCCAAGCTCCCTAACGCCAGCCAAATTGAATGCCTACACTGTATCCAAATTCTGGGTTGTAACCCAGATTTCAATATAATTCTAAACTCCTCTTCATTCTAACTTTGACTTCTCAAAGTAAGTCCCTTTAGTTTCTATACTTTTTAATCTCGTGTCTGTTGAATACGTAACTAACCATTTCACGCCCTCGAGACCTTCTCAAATTACTTGCTCCAACGTTAAGTTCTTTTAACTGCACTACGATTGTCTATCTATCGAGTGTAACAATATGCTCGTTTATCTAACACGAATCTCCATTAACCTCGAGCACAGTAAGGTCTCTAAGTCTCGCTGTGGATTTGCTCTAAAGCCACTCATTCTAACCTTAAGTCACTTATGTATCCATCGGTCACGATTCGTCAAATACGAGTCATATTCTTTAAAATTGCAAAGCTCACGATTCGTACGACATTAACCACTGAGTTAAACTTCTAATCTTAACTCTTCATTGGATCTACGATCCCCCGTACTTATCTCAAATGTCGTGCTAGACTTCTCACAATTACTCGATGGTCTTTTTAGTCGGGTTCTAATTACTTCGCTTGGCTCCTGCACGATAACTTGTTCAACAGTCTACTCATTTACAAACTTGTTGCTGATAAGCTTCTTCATATTCTCAGTTCTTCCCCCTCTATTTTCCAAGAGAAGGATTCAGAAACTTCTTTTCATTAAGGTTTAACCCTCCTAGATCATTGAACACTAATGTTTCTACTTCCTTACCGGAGGTAAGCCCTACGTTTGCGGTTCTTAACTTAAACCGTACACACTATAAACCTACTCTAACTGCGTCGCTATCCTTCCTATAGTCACTCATGCTACTTGAAACTCTTTAGCACAACCTTAAACCTGAAGTGCTAAATTTTTCCTTAGTAGTCACCACGTTTAAATCTTAACACCTATGTTTTTGTTTACTTACCTCTATTCAAGCAACACCAAAGGTCTAACGTGCCTACTACTCATTAATTATTCTTAACTTCACTAAGTCTCCCACCTGGTAAGTCGGTTAAAATCTTCTAACCGATTTAATATCTTCCCTTATGGATTAGTCTTCTAAGGTGCCTAAGGTGGTACGTGCCTAACGACGAGAGCCTGAAGAAGGATATTTTAGCTGAGACACATTCTTCAGCTTGTTTAGTGCACCCGGGGAGTACCAAGATGTACCGGGACTTAAATCAGCACTTCTGGTGGCCAGGTATGAAGGGGGAGGTTGCCCAGTATATTGAGACCTGTTTAGTTTGTCAACAGGTTAAGGCAGAGCACCAGAGGCCAGCTGGAACATTATTGCCACTGCCGATTCCGGAGTGGAAGTGGGAGCAGACATCCATGGATTTTATCGTGGGGCTCCCGAGGACTACGCGAGGCCATGATGGCATTTGGGTTATTGTGGGCTGATTGACAAGGTCGGCTCACTTCTTGCCAGTGAAGATGTCGTCATCTATGGATCAGCTCGCCGAACTCTATGTGCAGGAGATTGTTAGTCTTCACGGAGTTCCAATATCTATTGTCTCCGACAGAGGTCCGAGATTTACCTCGAAGTTCTGGAAGAGTTTACACCGAGCTATGGGGACTCAGCTTAATTTCAGCACAGCATTCCATCCTCAGACTGATGGTCAGACAGAGAGGACGAATCAGATACTTGAGGATATGCTCAGAGCATGTGTGCTGGAGTTTCAGGGCTCGTGGAGCCGATATTTGCCCTCAGTCGAGTTCTCGTACAATAACAGCTTCCAGGCTACTATTCGCATGGCACCGTACGAAGCTCTGTATGGTCGGAAGTGTAGGTCTCCGTTACATTGGGACGAGGTTGGCAAGGCCAGCATCGTTGGTCCTGAGATCTTACAGCAAACGGCAGAGAAGATTGCCGTTATCCGACAGCGTATTCAGATAGCTCAGAGCCGACAGAAGAGTTATGCTGATACGAGACGGCGTGAGCTAGAGTTCAAGGAGGGCGACGAAGTTTATTTGAAGGTTTCTCCGTTCAAAGGCGTCGCGAGGTTTGGAAGGAGGGGTAAGTTGAACCCTCGTTACATGGGGCCCTTTCCTATTCTGAAGAGGATCGGGAAGTTGGCGTATAGACTGCAGCTTCCGGTTTCTATGGAGAGTATCCACGATGTGTTCCACGTATCTATGCTTCGGAGATGTCTACGTGACCCATCGCATATTGTGGAGGCTACAGAGATCGAGATACAGCCTACCTTGAGCTATGAGGTGAGGCCGGTACGTATTTTGGAACATTCCATCAAGATTCTACGCAACGAAGAAATTCCGCTAGTCAAAGTTCTATGGCGGAATCACGAGGTGGAAGAGGCGACGTGGGAACGACAGCAGGATATGATGACTAAGTATCCTGATCTGTTTGTGTAATTTAATTTTGTGGACAAAATTCTGAATAAGGAGGGTAGAATGTAATATCCGGCTTGTACGGAATTTTAGATTTAATATATTATATTGATATAATATATTATATGTGGCATTTTTAGAAATTATGTCAAATCAAGTCGGTTTCGCAAACGGAAAGCTTTATTGCAATCCTAACGATTAATAGGAATTTTAAGAATATTACGAGAATTTTCGGAATAGTGACACAATATTCCGAGTAACTATGTTTCTCGTAATGTAATGGATGTTTTATTAAAATTAGTAAACGATGTCCAAATTGAGAACGGACAGTTTTAATAAATCCCAAGTAACGAAAAGGAGTTATCGGCAAAATATGGAATTTTCGAGAATCCGAATTGTTGGACGATTAACGAACCGAAGAGCGAAATCAATATAAAAAGTGGATAAGGGCAAAATAGTAAATTACAATTTCATTTTTATAAAACAACCTAAACTATTTTCTCTCCCTCACATTTCACTCTTTCTCCCTGGATTCCCACGACAGAGAGCAAGCTTCTCTCCCTGGCCGCCGACGGCGATCACCATCCGACCTCCGTCCGACCCCCGTTCGTCCCGATTTCTTCCCGCTTTCTTCTCCTCTCGCTACCCTCGGTATGTGGCTTCAATCTCTGAGCGTTTGTTTTGAGTTTCGGTTCGATTTAGGGTTAGGGTTTCGATTAGGTTTTCCGTTAAAACTGCGATTTAGGCTTCGTAATTAATAGGTTAGCCTTGATTAAGTATATATTGGACGTATTTGATGTTATTGGACGAAGAGAAATCAAATTGGAAAAAAAGTTATAAATTGGTAAAATTCCGGGTTTTTAGGAAAAACTCGTTATTTAATATTTCGGATTATCGAGCGTTAATTTACGTTAAAAACGCTTAGATTAGCTAAGTAAAGAATTTAGGAGAGATTCTCTAGTTAAGTTTTTAGAATTGGACGTTATTAATTCAAATCAATTTTAACGGTACATATCGTGTTTTTTTCTCAGACACACGACTCCCGTGGACGAAGCTAGTGATTCAGTGCGCTCCAGGTAAGTTTTCGTGACTTACTTTGACCCAAAGGTCTGCACCATACTCCGTCGTCGTCTCGAGAATACTCGAGGAACTGTTTGTTTTATGTTATTCGGTTGGGTAGTTAGGTTAGTTGTTTATAGGTTCTGTTTATAGGTTCTGCTTTATTGTCTTGAATGTATGCACGTTGTTTGTTTACTTTCTGCTTATAAACTGTTCATGCATCACGTATTTCAAAAGTCATGAAAATGGATTTCTGCACGAGTTTTAAGAAAAGAACTGAAATGAACCAATTTAATTAAGCTACGTAATCTGTATCTGTATCTGGTTACGCGAGATGGGGCTCAGGCATGGCTGTAGGTTTTGTGAGCATGTACCCCCCCCATCTAAGTGGAAAGTGGTAGTTCGACCGCGGAATGTATCCTTTCCATTTAGTGGGCTGAGATCTCGGTGACAATTCTGTCTGTGACGTAATGTATCTGTAAATGTATCTGTAAATGAATCTGCAAAGGCATTGGTAAATGAATCTGAATTGGTAATCTGAACGTTTTCTGAATGGCATACGCACGCATGCATGCATCTGCATTTACGTAGCTTACTGAGATTTCAATATCTCATATATGTCTGTATGGTGTAGGTAATCTCTTAGGCGATATTGAGCCAGGTGAGGACGACGTTCCTCCTCCTGACGAGGGATGCAGTTGATGGATGATGGCTGTAGGAGTGCGCTGGGGCAGTCGAGGCGCAATATGACCCGTGGGGATGTATGTCTGAACTCTGGGTTTATTTTGGGATGTTTTGAGTTGATAATTGTATAGAATATTTAGGTTGTTTGGATCTGGATAGGGATTAGATAACGTTTTGGTAATTGTATGTAAAATGTTTTGGTTTAAACTGTTTAATGAATGTTTTTGGAAATGTTTTGATTGGTTTTTAGGTTGATACGGTTATGCTCGATGTTTAGGGCTATTCACGCAGTTGGACTTCGCAAAGTCCGACTCGAGTCGATTGAGTTTAGAATGCGTTTAAATTGGTTAAGTAGATTTTAGTGGTAAGTTACGGTGACTGTTGGTTTAATGAAATAGGAAGTTCTGCTCTCTGGAAATCAGATTCCAGAGAGCAAATATGATGAAGTGAAGTTGAAGTGCAAAAGGTGAAGTGTTGATAAGTGTTGAAGTGTTAAAGACTTGAAGGAAATGGAGGATCGCTGCATAGAGTGCAGCGATCGATCTCTGCTTTTCAGCAGAGATCGATCGCTGCCCTTGATGTATGCAGCAGCGATCGATTGCTTGCTGCATGCAAGCATGCAGCGATCGATTGCTTGCTGCATGCAAGCATGCAGCGATCGGTCTCTGTAAACTACAGAGACCGATCGCTTGCTACCCATATGCAAGCAGCGATCGATCTCTGTAGTTTACAGAGATCGATCGCCCCTCTCCTTTTTGGCAGCGAGTTCCGATTCTGCCCTGCTTTACTTTTCATTAAATATTTAAATGTTTTAAGATTTATTTAAATTATTTTAGTTTATGTTTTAAATGAATTACCAAACAAACTTCGATTTCGATTCCGGTTTCGGTTTCGATTTCAATTCAGTTTAACATATGGTTTAAAGTTTATAAAGTGTAAAGTAAAATGAAAAATTTATACGGGTAAAAAGGGGTACAGTATTAGGGGTGTTACAGTTATGGTATCAGAGCCCCCGGGTTTTAAAATCGATTCTGTAGACTGCTCGACTGCACAGCCACTACGCGGACGTCCTTCATCAACTGTAAGTATGTTTTCTACTCTGTTTGATTTAGGTTTCTAAGAAGTATACTGTTTCGTTTTATAGGAGTTTTATAAACATGTTTCGAGGAAAAGATCCTCGAGATGACGTTCTAGATCGACTTACGGAGTTACTAAATCGTCAGTCACAGCACATGGACCGGCAAGCACAACTTATCGATAGACAATCTCGTCAACTCCAGTTGGCGTGACTGGAGGTCTGTCAGTCGATGCTCCATGTGGGATGCCGAGGCATTAATGTTTGCATCATGTGCCCAAGATCATTCAATGTGTATGAACGCGGAGGAATGGCTTAAGAGGAAGATGCACCTCCAGTGAGCGTGTCGGTCTGCTGCTAAGGAAGCATTTTTAGATGTGAGGGCTCGAGAATTAGGAATACGCCCGACGCGAGGCAGAGGCACAGGCTGCAGAGGAATGACTACAGTTACATCATGTTCATCGAACCCTAAGCCGTTATATCGGGCTGTCCCATAAGGCCAATTGGCGATTCGTTCAATATTCGGTGTGCTGTACATTGCCTGCTGGATCAAGGGTTCGTCGGTTGAGCTCATGGGGACATTGGCGGCTGCGCATAGGTGTGTGATGAGAACTGGGTGTATATGCCCACCAATGCTAGATCCTTTACTATATGCGAAAATATTACGGTGTATAAGTTTCCCTATATTGATGGAACGCCCCGTGAGAATGCAGTAAAGCACCACCACCCGTTCTTTGGTCAATTCTGACTTTTGAGAGGTGGGCATCAAGTTGCCCCGAATAAATTTGCACCATGCTTGCACGTAGCAATTGAGGCAGTTTGATGTAATGTGTAAAGGTTGAGTGGGGTTGTGCGTAGAATAAATCCATGTTGAGCCCCTGTGGCCCATCTCACGTAAAATCAATTCATAGTCCGACCCAACATCCATCATAGTTCGTCATTATCAAGGCCAAGATAAGTGTTGATAGCCTCGGCTGAAAAATTGATGAACTTGTTCCGTACTTTAACTGGCCCCTCTGTGTTAGCTGCTTTAAGATTGGCATAAAACTAGCGAACGACATTTACATTCGCATCACCTCCTAGTACGGCAAGTAACTCCCACCTTCGTCTTCAAAGTGTGGTCAAAATATTGCCATCGACCTCTGTAGGCTGGAATTGCACTTCACATATAATAGCCTTATCTTTGGTCATAAAATCCTTAAAATAATTGGTTGCAGTGGGGGTGATGAATGAGTGCTGGATCGGGTTGAATGATACTAAACATGTCATGGCTCTCGATTGTTTCAGTGGCATTTAGGAATATCACACGAATTACGTAACCTGTTACTGCACACATGAAACAAACACATCCAACCCATCATATACACGCATGACAATTAAGCACGTGAGAGAATCAATTAATAAAGCTAGAGTAAACAAAATGCATAATTGAAACTTCCACTTGACTCAAAAAATTAAGCAAACATCTGGTGGGCATTCATAAAAAACTCGGAACCACAACGGAACTATAACTCTAACCATCCGTAAAAGTAAACACAAACACTATCACTGGCAACTTGACAAGCACCGCATGGAGAAGGGTAACATATGTAAAAAATTTTCCAAGTATGACCAACACAATAACAAGGACGATAAAATGCAAAAAGTTGGAAACTCCCAAGTGCGAGACAGAGAAAAAGCTCAGCAAGAGAAGTGTACCTATTGTTGTGAGAGAAGTCGGGGTGAGTCACGGAAGACGGCGGTAGAAAATAATGTATGAGATCGCCGATCTATCGTGGGTGAGATAAGGTAGAACAGGGATAGTGTTTTAACAGCGAGAAGGGGAAGTGAGAGTCACGAACGATTGCCAGGTAATAAAATGAAAAATTAGAAGCGCCGATCGATCGGCACATTGAGCCGATCGATCGACACCTCTTCTGTTTTTGAAACAAAATAGTCGTGTTGCGCTGATCGATCGCCAAAAGAGCCGATCGATCGGCACATTCTCTGTTCAAAAAATAATGTAAGTCGCCAATCTATCGGCAAATGAGCTGATCGATCGGCAACTTCTCTGTTTCAGAGAAGTTTGATTTTTTTTTAACACCAAATACTTAACCTATAATATAAAACTACTCATGTCAAAATGAAATAACGAAATTAGAATTGAACACGACAATAAGAAAAATAAAGTAAAAAGAAACTAAAATAAAAAAACTCAAGCAAAACTAACAAATAAGAAGAAAATAAATGCTAAATGGGTTACCTCCCACCGAGTGCGTGTTTTAACGTCATTAGCTTAACGATGTGCTGCGTCATAGTTGATTTAGAAGGAGAACGGATTTTACAATATCGAATTGACCGCATCAATACGGTTTCAATCTCTGACCGTTAACCTTGAATGTAGATTGGTCTTCACCTTGAATTTCAACAGCACCATGAGGGAACACTTTAATAATCGTGAAAGGACCTGACTATCTTGATTTGAGTTTTTCGGGAAATAAACGAAGTCGAGAATTAAATAATAATACTTGCTGTCCTGGTGCAAATTCCTTCAGTACAATATGTTTATCATGCCACGCCTTCGTCTTTTCTTTATAAATTCTCAAATTTTCATAAGCTTCTCGTCGAAATTCATCAAGCACGTTTAACTGTAATAGTCTTGCTTCGCCAGCTGCTTGTGACTCCATATTTATTCTTTTAATAGCCCATAAGGCTCGATGCTCTAATTTCATCAGAAGATGACATGCTTTACCAAAAACCAAATGGTATGGTGACATACTTAATGGTGTTTTGAATGCTTTTCGATATGCCCACAGAGAATCATCTAGCTTTCGGGACCAATCTTTACGAGATGAACTTACCGTCTTCTCTAGAATTTGCTTGATCTCTCTATTCGAAACCTCGGTTTGACCATTAGACTGCAAATGATAACCGAGAGCCTTTCGATGCTTTACACCATATTTCAACAATAAGGCTTCGAATTGCTTATTACAAAAATGCGTACCTTCATCACTGATAATAGCCCGAGGAGTACCGAATCGTGTGAAAATATTTTTGCGAAGAAAATTGAGTACCACTTTACCGTCATTAGTTGGGGTAGCAGATGCCTCCACCCATTTTGACACATAATCGATTGCCAGGAGAATATATTTATGATTGAAGGAAGTAGGAAATGGACCCATGGACATCAAATAACTCTACTTCCAGAATATTGATAAATGGCATCTCATCTCGGCATGAAATATTACCGGTACGTTGGCAGCGGTCACAGGACCTAGCAAATAAATTAGCATCTCTGAAAAGGGTAGGCCAAAAGAAACCACATTGTAATACCTTTGCTGTTGTTCTCTTTCCACCAAAATGGTCCCCACATTCTAGTGAATGACAATGCCGTAATATATTTTCCATCTCATCTTCCGGAATGCACCGCCTTATGACCTGATCCGCACAGTGCTTGTAAAGAAAAGGATCGTCCCAATAGTATCTTTTAACGTCGGCAAAAAAATTCTTTCTTTTATAAGCTGAAGGCTCTATGGGTAGAACACCGCTAGCCAGGAAATTGACTATATCTGCATACCATGGAGTATTGTCGACACTAAAAAGTTGTTCATCCGAAAAGGTATCAACAATTGGTATTTCATCTTCTTGCACATGTTCTTTAGGTTGTAGTCTTGACAGGTGATCTGCCACTAGATTTTCTGTGCCCTTTTTATCTCTAATTTCCAGATCGAACTCTTGGAGTAATAAAACCCAACGAATGAGGCGAGGCTTTGATCTTTCTTAACCATAAGGTATTTAATGGCTGAATGATCAGTGAAAACTATTACCTTATTGCCGATAAGATACGAACGAAATTTGTCGAAGGCGAATACAACTGCAAGTAGTTCTTTTTCTGTTGTAGCATAATTAAACTGGGCTTCATTAAGGATTCGACTTGCATAGTAAATAGTACGAAATGTCTTATCCTTGCGTTGCCCTAACAGCGCTCCAATTGCAAAATCACTAGCATCGCTCATAATTTTGAATGGACGATTCCAGTCTGGTGCCACTACAATGGGTGCTGAAGTGAGCTTTTCTTTCAATAAATTAAAAGCATTTAAACACTCAGTATCAAACTTAAACTCCACACCATTTTCCAGTAGGTTACATAATGGCTTGGTGATCTTGCTGAAGTCTTTGATGAATCGACGATAAAATCCGGCGTGTCCCAAAAAACTCCTCACGCCCTTAACTGAGATAAGAGGCGGTAGCTTCTCAATCGTATCAATCTTGGCACGATCAACTTCTATACCTTTAGATGATACCCGATGGCCTAATACAATACCTTCTTGGACCATGAAATGACATTTCTCCCAATTTAATACCAAATTCATCTCGACACAATGTTGAAGAACCAGATTCAGATTCTCCAGACAACGATTCAAAGAAGACCCAAAAATAGAAAAATCATCCATGAATACCTCAATAATGCGTTCGACCATGTCAGAAAATATTGTGATCATGCATCGTTGAAAAGTGGCCGGAGTGTTACAAAGACCCAAGGGTGTAACGACCCTTATCCGTACACTAGTTTTCCCGTACGAATTTTTTTCATTTTCTTATTTACTTAATGCGTATAAACTGTAAACCTGACTTTTGTGCGGAAATAACACTTTAAAAAAATCGAAATTTAAATCGTTAACGGCGTTGGAAATTTTCTTTGAAAACTATCTAAAATAAACTTAATAACATTAACTAAACCTTTAAGTATTTAAAAGAAAACAATAAAATATAAATTCTTTCCTTTTTTTTTTTTTTTTATAAAAAGGCATGTTCTGCCATCTTTGGCAGAACAAGTGGCGATTGCTCATAGCGAGCAATCGCCAATAGGCGATTGGTATTTCGCCCAGCGATCGCCAGGCAATAGGTGGCGATTATTCGCCACCTTCTCTGGGTTTCTCCAGAGAATGGTGAACTCCCTTGGCGAATAATCCCTTCCTTCAGGCGATTATTCGCCAACGCCTCTGGATTTTAATCCCAGAGGCTGCTTATTCATATCCTTTCACATTCATACCCTGCACACACACTCTTATTTTACACACAACGCATCCTCACCCACCTTCCACATTACCAATTAGCTATACATCAATTCAAAATACATTTAAAACGTTACCAATTTTTCAAAATAAACCGCGTGGATCCATTTGAAAATTTAACATTTCCCACTGTTTGAAAAACATCAAAAGTTCAACAAAATACTATCCAAACCCAAACATCCTAAAATATCAACTATACAATTCACCTATTCTTCATCTATCAAATCCCAAAATATTACCTTCATCCCCACGGGTCAAAATCACGCTACGACTGCCAGCGCACTCCCGCGAGCCATCTTTCCTCAACGTGCTCATACTTCAGGCGGAGGGACATCATCCTCACCTGTCTCGAAATCACCTACACCATAAAGACACCTATGAGATAAAAATCTCAGTAAGCCCTACGTAAATGCTAATGCATGATCATGTATGCTCTGTACTATGAAAACTGTCCATGTCAATGCATATATCCGTACGTGTCAGTCTATGGTTATTGGAAACGCTCGACAGATGGATAGGGCACGTCAAGCGATTAGACAGCCCACACCATCTGAAAGGAGGGAAACCCGCTCACCACGGAACGCCAGGTCTGAACCTCATCCCCAATAACCCCATGTCATGGTTGTTTACTGTGATACTTTACTTGCCTTTACATGCATCTTCTTTTCATGAAATCCATGCGTAAATTCATTTTCATGTCGTTTTTAAAACCGTGATGCATGAACAGTTCAAATATAACATAAAGTAAACAATCACATGTGTACCATCAAGACGATAAATAAACAACATATAAAACAATTAATTCTAACTACCCAAAACCAAAAACAATTTAAATAAACAATCCTCAAGGTTCCTCGAGATGATTTTGACATATGGTGTCACGACCCTAATACTGTACCCAATTTTCCGTACTATATTTTTCTTTTTCTTTTATACTTAGCGTTTAAGTGGGAAAACAATTTAATAAAACGTTTAAAACAATTATTTAAATCAATTTAATAACTAACAGAACACTTCACACATCTTTCCCTTCATTAACTTACTTTTTTTTTTTTTTTTTTATCTCTTAACAATACTTCAACTCCCCTACAGTCCTCACTCCACTAAATCACCCAACCGACTCAAAACATATTTAAAACATAACTCGAATTCATAAAAAACGAACTGCGTGGGTCAGTTTAAAAACTAAACAATTCCTTCTGTTTCAAAGAAAATACAAAGCAGTTCCATATCATTCAAATAACTAATTTAACAAAACGCCTTATAAAACAGTTTTGCCAAAACATCAAAATATCAACCTATCAACTACCCAGAACCAAGCATCCTAAAATGATCTAACAGTACAATCAATCTATCAACTATCAACCCGACAATTCCCAAAAAAATCTCAAAACATCAAACTATGAGTCCCACGGGTCAAAATGCGCCTCGACTGCGCCAGCACACCACCGCAAGCCATCCTCCGTCAACTGCATCACTCCTCAGGTGGAGGGATCTCATCCTCACCTATATCGAGGTCACCTACACCATACAGACACACTATGAGATAAAAATCTCAGTAAGCTCTACGTAAATGAAAATGCGTGCTATGCATATGCTGTTCATAAACCATTCAATCGTTTTACCTTTTCGCTAACCTTTCGTTCACCTTTTCGTTTACCTTTTCGTTTACCTTTTCTTTATCTTTTTCGTTAGCCTTTTCGTTTACCTTTTCGTTTTCCTTTTCGTTAACCTTTTCGTTTCCCTTTCCGTTTACCTTTTCGTTATCCTTTTCGTTAGTCTTTTCATTTACCTTTTCGTTTACCTTTTCGTTTCCCTTTCCGTTTACCTTTTTGTTATCCTTTTCGTTAGTCTTTTCGTTTACCTTGATGACCCGTCTTTCAACGCACTGATAAGGGACCACCCATTCTCTGCGGATCCTGGGGCTGACCTGGGCCGGAGGTGGGTAAAGCTCCGCGGATCCTGGGGCTAACCTGGGCTGGAGGGTTTCTCTGTTGAAAAATGGGCCGTTACGAACCCACATCGCTTGGGGAAGTACATGGAAATGAAACATATGTAAGAGATCCCTCCCAAGATAGCAAGACTCGTTTTGGAGCACAATTGGCGACGGATCCCATAAGAACTCCGAAGTTAAAAGTGCTTCGGCGAGAGCAATTCCAGGTTGGGTGACCTTCCGGGAAGTTCTCGCCAAATAAAGCCGTGAGGGGAGGATATTGGGCTGCGGCCCAATCCCTAGAGCGGACAATATCTTGCTGGGAAAGGGGTCGTTACAAATGGTATCAGAGCCTGTACCCAACCGAAAATGTGGCCAACGAGGACGTTGGGCCCCCGAGGGGGGGTGATTGTGACGACCCGTCTTTCAACGCACTGATAAGGGACCACCCATTCTCCGCGGATCCTGGGGCTGACCTGGGCCGGAGGTGGGTAAAGCTCCGCGGATCCTGGGGCTGACCTGGGCCGGAGGGTTTCTCTGTTGAAGGAGGGGACGTTACGAACCCACATCGCTTGGGGAAGTACATGGAAATGAAACATATGTAAGAGATCCCTCCCAAGATAGCAAGACGCATTTTGGAGCACAATTGGCGACGGATCCCATAAGAACTCCGAAGTTAAAAGTGCTTCGGCAAGAGCAATTCCAGGTTGGGTGACCTTCCGGGAAGTTCTCGCCAAACAAAGCCGTGAGGGGAGGATATTGGGCTGCGGCCCAATCCCCAGAGCGGACAATATCTTGCTGGGAAAGGGGTCGTTACATATGGTGTAGGTCTATCGGCCAAAATAAGTCACTAGAACTTACCTCGCGTTGTTGCACACCGAGCTCCGTCCACGAGCGTTTGTTCGCCTATACATTTCACAATATACACGTTAAACCGAGTCTAAATCCTCAAACTTCAAAAATAACTATGTCCTAACTAAAGAAAAATCTCCTAAACTCTATTTTAGTTCGTTGAGGCATTTCATCGAGCAATTTGCGCTCGATATTTCAAAAACTTCATTAATGGAGGTTTTTGAGCTCCAACTTAACCAAATCTCGAATACACCTCAACAAATCGATAAGCTAAGCTCCGATAACTATCAATACATCCATTAGAGGCATAACTAAGCTCAACCTATCAATTTCAAACATTGATTCACGTTTTCGACGAAAACCCTAACGAACCCTATTCGTTTTAAATCCTAGAAATAAATACCTAACGTTCCAAAAGTGTAGAGCCTTACCTAGAGAGCGAAGACGACGAAGAAACGTGAAGAGTCGCCGGAGATTGGAAGGAGGAGCGTCGACGTTGAAGAGGATCGCCGTGGAAAAGAGAAATCGCGTGGAGAGGGTTGAGAGAAAGTGGAGTTAGCGTGAGTGAGGGAAAAAGAGTGAAAATTTGATTTTTAATTAAAATTGGTTTGACAATTACCAAATCGCCCTTTGTTTCATTTTCTATTTATTTCTTCGATTATTTCGTTATTTAACTAACGGTCCAATTTTTCCAAAACTCTCATATTTCACCATAAATTCCTATTTATTATTACGGCTTTGTTAAAACCTTCCGTTCGTAAAACGGACTTAATCTGACGTATTTACAAAATTGCCGTTTACATTGGAATAATATCAAATCCCGTAAAGCCGGGTGTTACAAAGGGCATTCGTCGAAATGCAAAGGTGCCGTAAGGGCAGGTAAATGTAGTTTTCTGTTGGTCTTCAAGAGCTATGGCTATTTGATTTTACCCGGAATATCCATCAAGAAAATAATAAAATTCGTGCCCTGAGAGCCTGTCAAGCATATGATCAATAAACGGTAGCGGGAAGTGATCTTTTCGTGTAGCCTTGTTTAATTTCCTGTAATCCATACATATGCGCTAACCGGTGACCGTGCGAGTCAGAATGAGCTCATTATTTTCATTTTGCACAACTGTCATTCCTCCTTTTTTTGGTACAACTTGAATAGGACTAACCCATGAACTATCAGAATGAGATATATCACACCCGCATCTAACCACTTTAAAATTTCTTTTCGCACTACTTCTTTCATGGTGGGGTTGAGACGTCGTTGGTGTTCCACTGATGGCTTGTGACCGTCTTCCATAAGAATTCTATGCATACAAAAAGATGAGCTTATGCCTTTTAAATCTGCCAAAGTCCAACCAATTGTCGATTTGAATTGTCGGAGAACTCGGAGTAATTTCTCTTCTTCTTCTTTAGATAAATCAGCAGAAATGATTACTGGTAATGAAGATGGGGCCTGTAAATATGCATATTTTAAATGGGCAGGCAGTGTCTTTAGTTCTAACACCGGTGGTTGCTCAATGGATGGTAACGTGCGGGACGGGCCTTCCCCCAAATTTTCATAGTATTTTCTCATATTTGGCTCATAAGAATCCATCCACATTGCATAACCACGTACTTTCTTGTCCTCTTCTAGAGAATAATTCTGTTCAAATAGACATGCTTCTAAAGAGTCGTCTGGTCGACGTGCAAATGCATCTGTCGTGGACTCGGTAACTTCAACACGAAAAACATCACTATTATCCCCCGGATACTTCATGGCTTTGAAGACATTAAATGTGACTTCTTCATCCTGCACTCTCAAACTCAATTCACCTTTTTGTACATCAATAAGGACACGACCTGTAGCAAGGAATGGTCTACCCAAAATAATCGGCACAACTCGGTCTTCTTCCATATCAAGCACAATAAAATCAGCAAGGAATATGAACTTATCTACTTTTACAAGCACATCTTCAACGATTTCCCTTGGGTGTTTAATAGAGCAATCGACCATCAATAATGTAACCCCTATTGGCTTTGCTTTGCCTAGATTGATTTTCTGGGATATAGATAAAGACATTAAATTAATGCTCACCCCCAAATTGCATAGTGCCCTGGTAAATATAGAATTGCCAATCTCGCAAGGTACAGTAAAACTTCTCAGATCTTTTAATTTTTGAGGGAGCTTCCTGTGAATAATGGCACTGCATTCTTCTGTAAGAGCTATAATATCGCACTACTCTATTTTGCGCTTGTGAGAAAGAATATCTTTCATAAATTTGGCATAACTTGGCATTTGTTCCAATGCGTCGGCAAACAGAATATTAATGTGGAGCTTTTTGAAGACATCAAGGAATTGAGAAAATTGTTTATCTAGCTTCACATTTTTCAATATTTGTGGAAACGGCACCGGAGGTGATTGATGAGATGGTGATGACTGTTGAGCTTCACTGCATTGGACTCCTCATTAACAACTTTTGACACATTTTTCTCTTTTTGCACTGGTTGGATTACTGTTCCCTTTCGAGTTGTGATTGCATTACAATGATCTTTTGGATTTACCTCTGTGTTACTTGGTAGTGAGCCTTGAGGTCTTCCATTAATGACGCTTGCGAATTGACCAAGTTGATTTTCAAGATTTCGAATTTGGGCTGATTGATTTTGCATCGCCGTACGAGTATCGGTCATAAACTGCAGAAGGGCTGTTTCAAGATCATTTTTCTTGTCAACTTGCTGAGACGGACCAGGCTGAGATGCTTGAGGTGGCTGCATAGCATTTTGAGAATTCCTCCATGAAAAATTCAGGTGTTTGTCGCCATCCTGGATTATAAGTATTAGAATTGGGATTGCCTTGACGATTAAAATTGCCCATATAGTTAGCTTGCTCTGCGGGTTCATTTGACATGGGATTCCCCTCTTGACATTCTTCACTCAAATGCAGCCCTTGACACCACTGACAATTAACTTTTGATGTTTTCCTGACACTCGCGGCCATATGAGATTCCTGAAATTGTTTAGCTAATGAGGCCACTTGTAGAGTTAAAGCTTTCATAGCCTCGAGTTCTAGAGTACCCGTCGTGCGTTTCATAATTGATTGCTCCACTGGACATTGGTCATTGTTAAATGCTAATTCTTCTAATAGATCATAAGCAGCTTCTTCAGTTTTTCTCATTAAAGCACCACCTGCGGCTGCATTGACCAGAGTTTTAGTAGAGGCCGATAATCCCACATAGAAAGTTTGAATATGTATCCACTTCGGTAGGCCATGGTTTGGACATTTTCTTAACATATCCTTGAATCGTGACCATGCCTCATATAATGTTTCCCCATCGAATTGACTGAAGTTGCCGTTGCGAAGCTTAGCGGTCTTCTCGAAAGGAAAGAACTTGGAAAGAAATTTTTGACATAACTTTTCCCAAGTATTAATAGAATTAGCTGGAAAGAAATTTAAGCCAGTTCTTCGCACGATCCCGTAATGAGAATGGAAATAGGCGTAACCTCACTGCACCATCCCCCACGTTGTGAAATCTGAAAGTATCGCATACTTCTAAAAAATTGGCAATATGATCTTTGGGGTCTTCAGAAGGTAAACCACTAAACTGAGATTGTTGAATCATGTGCAAGGTCCCCGATTTAATTTCAAAATTAGCAGCAATGGCCAGTTTCTGAATAGCTGAATGCACTCCTGATACAGTAGGTATAACATAATCCAGCAAGGTCTGGGTCTCAGTATTTGCCAAAATATGAGCCTCAGTATCGTCTTCCCTGTTATCTCACATAATGGCACGTGCTGGTTGAATAATTTCTCTTCTCTCTCTCCGATTTTGTCGACATGTACGCTCGATCTCAAGGTTAAGCGGGAGAAGATTAGCGTTTCCTTCTTTATGCATGCACTTGAAAATAACCTGAAAATAAAGAAATAAAATAAATAGAATTCAAAGTAAAACTAAAAATAATTAATTCGATATCAATAATAAAGTCTCCGGCAATGGCGCCAAAAACTTGTTGTGAAAAATAGTTCGCAAGTGTACGAGTCGCAACAAGTAATAAAGTGATAAATAGAGTGTCGAACCCACGAGGACTTGTTAATTAATAATCGAATTTATTAGTTTTAATTCTAAATTGAACACATGTTTATGGTTTCAAGAATTGAAATTAAATTGAACAACCAAAACAATTAAAATAAACTAATGTAAAATATCGAAACAAATAAAATAAAATTAAATCTAATTAATAAAATCTTAGGTACTACGATTTCACCAAGACAACATTTATTTCATTCATTCCTAATTATATTCATAAGCATTCTCCATATGTTGATGATCGATTTCACTAAATTCTAATGCAATCTCTCTCGAGTATTGCTTAGTTTATCTGATTAATGGGTTATCACTTCTCAGTCTCAAATCCTACATTAATCAAATACAATTAAATTAAGAAATCACAATGATCACATCAATACCGTAATTATCTCTAGCCTACGCATATTTATGACATTAATTTCAGTGCTCAGGTGTTTGTCACCTCTCAGTTTCAAAACACCCCAAAAAGCACGTAAAGATTGGCAAGAAATTTACAAACTTTAAAAACAGAAATTAAATGCGTCAACAATATTGGAAGAAATACTTATAAAATATAATTAAACAAAGAAATAGAAAACAAACATTGTTTGGCTACATCGTAGCCTTAGATGAAAACGCTAGTTCATGCTAAGAGAAAAGAAAACACAGATAATATTAAAGAAGTTCATAAATAAACTATGGAAAGAGAAGAGAAAACGATGTTAAAGTTGAGGTGCTGAAAAGTCTCTTCTCCTTCTCCAATCTTCTATCGTCGCTCTCGAAAGCTGCTTGCCAAACAAAATCGCCGAATGCCTCTGCTTCCTCTCTGCTTTAGGTTTAATCCCTTCTCTTCAGCCGATCAATGGTTGGGATTAAATCTTTCCTCAGATTAACGGTTGAGATTAGACAATTTAAACTTTCCAAATTTGTAGCCGATCGATCGCCTCTTATGCTGTCTTCATAACCCGTTCTTTCTTCAGCCGATCGATCGCAGGAATTTTGGCGATCGATCGGCACCTTCTCTGTCTCGTGCATAATTTGTCTCAACAATGCTTCTCTTCAGCCGATCGATCACCTGAAGTGAGCGATCGATCGGCTCCTTCTCGGTTTTCTCTTCTATCAATTCTCTATTCTTTTTGGCGATCGATCGCCTAATGAGGGCCGATCGATCGCCTCCTTCTCTGCCAATTTTGCCTCAACTTCTTCTTTTTTTCTTCAGCCGATCGATCGCAGGAATTTTGGCGATCGATCGGCACCTTCTCTGTCTCGTGCATAATTTGTCCCACAATGCCTTCTCTTCAGCCGATCAATGGTTGGGATTAAATCTTTCCTCAGATTAACGGTTGAGATTAGACAATTTAAACTTTCCAATTTGTAGCCGATCGATCGCCTCTTATGCTGTCTTCATAACCCGTTCTTTCTTCAGCCGATCGATCGCAGGAATTTTGGCGATCGATCGGCACCTTCTCTGTCTCGTGCATAATTGTCAAACAAGCTTTACTTCAGCCGATCGATCACCTGAAGTGAGCGATCGATCGGCTCCTTCTCGGTTTTCTCTTCTATCAATTCTCTATTCTTTTTGGCGATCGATCGCCTAATGAGGGCCGATCGATCGCCTCCTTCTCTGCCAATTTTGCCTCAACTTCTTCTTTTTTTCTTCCTCAGCTTGTTTAAGTAAATTATCTGCACACTTACACAAAATACATCAAATTCCTTCAAACACTTGAGAAAAAGTTATTAAATCAAGTATAAAAAGTATAAATAAGTGTGTAAAATACACACTTATCAGTAACCTAATCCACATAAAGGTAAACACTTCTTCCTTCGATGGGAAAAGTGATCCCGAGACTTTCTTGGAGTGGGAACAAAAATTGTATTCGCTGTTTGAATGTCAAAACTATACGGAAGAGAAAAAGATTACACTGGTTATAATGGAGTTCACGGACTATGCTAGTATTTGGTGGGATCAATTGGTAAACAATCAGAGGTGTATGGAAAGCCCCAAATTTTGCACATGGGAAAGTGTGAAGGCACTTATTTTAACACACTACTATAGAGATTTTTGCCGAAAGCTCTAAAGCTTAACTCAAAGATTTAAAAGTGTGGAATAGTATTACAAAGAGATTAAAATTTTCAAGATAAGAGCTAATATAGAGGAGGATGAGGAAGCCACAATGGCCAGATTTTTGAGAGGATTAAATCGAGAAGTTGCGGATATAGTGGATTCGCAATACTATATTGATATGGAAGAATTGCTTCACAAAGCAATAAAAATAGAACAACAACTAAAAGCAAAAAGAAGCGCAAAGGTAGGGACGACTTCAAATAATTCTTCGAAATCAAGTTGGAAAAATGAAAAGTCAAATCCAAGGGAACATCCCAAGGATAAGTCTGCGACCACTGAAGTTCCTCTGGAAAAAGGTAAGGTCGAAATTCCTACACCAACATGGGCTTGAGAAATCAAGTGTTTTCGGTGCCAAGGATTTGGACAAATCGCTTTGAATTGTCCGAACAAATGAGCAATGGTTTTGATGGACAATGGAAATGTGGAAAGTGTGGATCAAGTGATAACGAGATGCCACCACTAGAGGATTATAGTGACGTGGATGTAGAAGAACCTATTAACGGTGAATTATTAGTCACGAGGAGAGCACTAAATGTGCAAGTTAAGGAGGATCACGACAAAGTACAAAGGGAGAATATATGTAACACCCCGAACCCGCCCGGCTCAGAACGCTACGTTTGCAAATCAAACCCGCGTTTAAAATAGTTTTCGTAAATTTTACGACTCGTTTTCGGATTTTTCGAACCCTCAAAATTTATTGGAAAACAGGCCCAAAATACGTTTAAAATACGTCAGAAAATGTCGGGTCAAAACATCGTAGAAATCGGGAAAATTTTAGAAAAAAATGAAAATCGGACTCAAAGGGGCGCTGGGCGTGCACTGGGCGCCGCGCGAGCTTGGAGCCGCGCGCGCCCAGGCATCGTTCATGCGCGCGCTGCGCGCGCCCCTAGCGTGCCCAGCTACGATCGATCGTGCTTTTTGCCCGATCGATCGGGCCCGCTCGGGCTATTTTCGCCCAAAAACACCCCGACCTCGATCGATCGCGCCCCGGGCCCGATCGATCGGGCCGGCTCGGGTTTTTCCCACCCAAAACGCTCAAAAATGCCCAATTTGACCTTCCCTCACTTTTCTTCATATTTCTCCACCCCGAACATCTCCAAAAATCACGAAACTTTAACCATACCTCCCCGACACTCAAATCTTCAAATCTCGTAAAAATTTTAGAAAACCGACTTCAAAAGGATATTGACAAAAATAACTAACTTAAACTCGACGTTGTTTGTTTTAAATCAAAACGGACGGCATAATGCCTAAAATTTTTATAAACCCAAAAACCTGAAAAAGAAACAACATTTAAACTCCAATTCAACCAAATACAAGTACTATATATACCAAAACAAAATAACCAAGCTAACACCACAAATCCAATCCCAAACAAGCCACACCGCAAACCAAACATATCCAAATATACACACCTCAATGCTACTGTAACGACCCCAGAGGGATCGTCACATAATTCATGACTTTCTTAATCATTTAATTCTTGTTACTCACACTTTATTCTTTTTTGGTAATATATATATATTTTTCTGAAACATGATTTATCTTAAGACATCACACATTGGGCATCACTCGGCAGAGGAGCACATTATACATTTGCCGGCAGGCAGGGTAAAATGCTCCATCCGATAAAAGACTTTAGCTCTTAAGCTGCACCTACCGATGGAGAAATAAACTTGCATCTGCCGATCATACCCCAACAGATTTCTATACTTAATTACTTACTCCTGCCGGTTGCTAAACGACAAGCATGGAGTTCACATCTTCCGGTAGAGAAGGATTTCATCATTCGATTCGTCACGTGAAATTCGCGTGACTCACTTATCACCGCCTAATAGAGGACATCATCCGGTGAACATGTGCTCCTCACGTGTATAATTAAAAACGTGACCCGGTCACTAAACGACAAGGTAACCCTCGCATCATCTGGTAACTAGACGACAAGGTAATACTTACATCATCCGATGGCTAAAACACTCTACATCAGCCGATCACTAGACGACAAATTAACACTTTCACCATCCGATGGCTTAAACACTCCACATCTGCCGATCACTAGACGACAAATTAACACTTTTACCATCCGATGGCTTAAACACTCTACATCTGCCGATCGCTAGACGACAAAATAGCACGTTCATCATCTGATAGCTTAGTTGCACTACATCTACCGGTCACTAGACGACAAAATAACACTCTCATCATCCGATAGCTTAAATGTACTACATCTACCGGTCACTAGACGACAAAATAACACTCTCATCATCCGATAACTTAACCTTCACTGACTTCAAACTTCAGTGGCATAACATTCATATTAATGAAAATCAGTAACTCACCCAGAATTCATATAGCAGAAGACTTAAGCAAACAGACCAACTGTCACACCCCTAAATCCGTACCCATATTTCCGTAATAAAATTTTTCATTTTAACTTTAAGCTTATACTTGAGCGGAAACTAAATCAGAATTTAAAACGGAATCGAAATCGGACCTCCAAAACATTTAAAACAAGACGTTTAATAATTAAATAAAACTTAAAACATTTATTTAAACATTTAAAATCGTTCAGAAAAGTGGGAGGGCAGAATTGGGATTCTGCCGCCAAAATTTCAAGCAGCGATCAGGCGCTGTGCATAGCAGCGACTGATCGCTGCCATGCATTGATCAAGCAGCGATCGGTCTCTGCTGAAGGCAGAGACCGATTGCTGATGGTGATGATCGCTGCCAAAGCAGCGATCGATCTCTGCCAAAGGCAGAGATCGATCGCCGCATATGGCTGCCAACGCAACAAGCAGAGCAGCGATCGATCTCTGCTTGCTGCAGAGATCGATCGCTGCACACCTTATGCAGCGATCGCCCAAGCGATCAGACTTCTCCCTTGTTTCTTCCTTCTGTTTTCGTTCAGTTTTCGTTCAATACTTAGCTCTCTGGAATTCCAGAGAGCAGAACACAATCTCAGCTCTCTGGAATCCAATTCCAGAGAGCAATACACTTCACTTTTCCTTCAACATTTTCACATTTCATTCATTACATTCATCAACATTATCAATCAACTCATAGCTTCAATCCCACTCAAACGTATTCTAAACTCAATCGTATTACGGCGGACTTGGCGAAGTCCAACTGCGTGGATAGCTCCAAAAACCGAGCATACCCGTAACCATTTAAAATCATTCAAAACACTTCGATAACACTAATTAAACTTTAACAAACGTTTTAAATACATTTACCAAACAGTTATAAACCAGGTTTCAAATCGTCCAAACATAAACCTATTAACCAACCAGACCAAACATCCTAATATATTCAATTTACACAATTCATATCACGTCCCCAAAACATATACCTACGTCCCCACGGGTCAAAACGCGCCTCGACTACTCAGCACACTCCCGCGGGCCATCTTTCTTCAACCGATCATGCCTCGGGTGGAGGGATCTCATCCTCACCTGTGTAGAGGTCACCTACACCATAAACATAAGTCGTGAGCTTAAGGCTCAGTAAGTCTACGTGAATGCAATGCATGCCATGCGTGCAGATCATAAAACATGTTTCCTACCTTTTCGCTAATCATTTCATTCCATTCAATTCCATTACTTTTACTTCACCGTGGCCACACTCTCGCTAGATAGGAACGGCACATCCCGCGATTGGATAGCCCCTCGTATCTAACCGTGGGGAAGACATGCTCCCCATGCAGCCATGTCTGAACCACCACCACCGTCGACAACAGATTACATTCATTCATACATTTCGTTATCCTTTTCCTTTTCATGAAAACATGCATAGAAATCCTTTTTCGTGCTTTTCAGAAACATGATGCGTGACATGTGCGATACTATAAACATAATCAGAGCATAAACAAACAATTAACAACCTAATCAAAACTAAACTAACTACCCATTCAAATTACCCGAAACACACAAACATCTCCAATTTCCTCGATCAATACAAATCTTATGGTGTAGGCCAATCGGCCAAACAAGTCACAGAAACTTACCTGAAGTCCTTAGCAAATTGAGAGCCGTCAGGGAGCTTTGTTCACCTAAGCCAATTTACAACAGTTTTCGTTAAAATTAGTTTAAACTCCTAAACGTCCAATTTAACAAAACCTTAACTAAAGAATTTTCCTAAAATCTTAACTTAACTAATCGAAGCATTTAAACCAACAATTAATGCTCGATAGTCCGTAATCCAAATTAACGAGTTTTGCCCTAAAACCCGAAAATTAACCAATTTATAACATTTTCACAAATTGATTTAACTTCGTCCCATAACGTCCAATACGTTCAATATATACCTAATCACGGCTAACCTATTAATTACGAGCCCTAATTCGCATTTTTAACGGATTTAAATCGAAACCCTAACTTTCTAAAACATTGTAAAACTTGAAATAAAGGCTCTAAGATTATAGACACATACCTAGGGTAGCGAGAGAAGGAAGAAACGCGAAGGAAACGGAACGAACGTGAGGCGAAACGGAGCTCGGATCGACGGAACGTCGTCGGCCAGAGGAGAGAGCTTTCTCTCTGGTCTTCGCGCGGGCAGGGAGAAATGAAGAAGCAGGGAGAAAGAAAATATTAGGTTAGGTTTATATTTTTGATTTTGTAAATTACTATATTGCCCTTCTCACTTAAATCTTTTTGTTTCATCCTTCGTTTCGTTAATTGGCTGACCGTTCGGATTCTCCAAATTTCCTTATTTCACCAATAAATCCAACTTATGATTTGGGTTCTAACAAAACTGTCCGTTCGCAAAACGGACCTCGTTTACTATTTTTACAAAAACGTTCATTATATTACGAGAAACGTAATTCTCGTAAATTTAGTGTTTGAACTCCTAAAAATCCCATAATATTCCTAAAATCCATATAAATTATTAGGATTCTAATGACGCTTTCCTTTTGTAAAACGGAGTTAATCTGACATATTTACGAAAATGCCATTTTATATTAAAATAATAATATCCCATAAAGCGGGATATTACACTCCATCCACCTTATTTAAAATTTAGTCCTCAAAATTTAACTCAGCTCATAGTCCTTGGTGTCACTGTCTCTCGTCTTGTAGTCTTATACCTTGGCTTAAAATCTCTCTATTTCTTTTAAGTCTCTACCTCTATCATTTCAAGGTCGAATTCTTCCTATAAAAGCTCTGATCCTGTTGCACTTAGGGTTAACCTCCATGGTTCTAAGCCAAAATTCCTACTATACTCTTCAACCTCAGCATTAAATTCGTATTCTCTACTCTCAATTGGACCGTACGCCCCTTCACTTACACTCTGAATCTCATCAAATTCTCCAAGTCACACATTTTTCTAGACAAATTTGCTAATTTCGCTAATTATTCCGCGATAGGTTTCACAACTAAATCGACATTGTTATGCTACTTTAACTATGCAACCGGGATTCCCTTAGATTTCGCACTCAGTCTAAGTTTCGTTCTCGAATCCAATCACTATATTCTTAACTAAATTTCTCATACTACTTGCGTTACACTCATTCGTCTATCTCGGATCTCTATTAACTCCGAGTGTCGTTAATTTCCAGAATTCCTACCATCTTCTTCTCCTCTTCCTTAATTTCACGCAAGGCTAAATTGAATTTACTAACTAAACTTACCATCTTTTGCTCGTTCCTGTCCGGTTCTAACTATTCTATTTGACCATTAACCTCAATTTATCTCTTGAATTCTATTTTCGCTTAGACACTCTCAACTTCATACGAATTCCCAATATACGATTTCTACGGTACTCCTTCATCTATTTAAATATACTCTCGGCATTCTAACGATCTAAGGTACTCCTCTATAGTTTTATATCTAAACGTTCGTCTTTCATGATTAGTCGCATTTTAATACTTGAAGAGGTTGCCAATTAGGAACAATACCTACCTACTTGAAACTCATATTTCATAAGGTGTATTTCTCTAATTCTTAGTAAACCTTAAGTGTGAAAACTCCGTTGATTAAATCCAAGTGATCCTACTAATGTATAACCATATTTCTATTTGGTCTTTATTGTCTTACATGTAGCCTACCATCTCCTCGTCAAGGTTCTCCTAGTAACCACTCTTACCCACATAATATTCTCTTCCTTACAAATTTCAGGTCTATACACTTTATCTATCATATGCATAACGCCATACAGGTAATTAAAATAATACCTGGAATAGTAGAAGGCTGGGCCCCATCGTCGGCGTCGCCGGGCTCGATGAAAGCAAAGACTCTTGGTCCAACCTTTCTTTGATCTCTGTTCTGTTGATCTCTGCCTGGTTGATTTCGGTTCGATAATGGGCAGTTCATGATATAGTGGCCAGCTTCCCCACATCGATAGCACCTATTGGTATGCGTCAAACAGTCACCGTAGTGCTCCTTCTGGCACTGCGGGCAAAGAGGCTTTTGTGTAGTCCCTTGCACTTGCTTCCCTTTTCTCCGGTCGCCCCTACCATCGGAAGGCCTCATATTGCCCCCTTGTTGTTGTGGCTGTTGTTGCCCATTCGATTGCCAGTCTCGGTCCCACGACTGAGGCTGGAGCTCACGAAAGAAGCCCTTAGCTGGCTCCTTCGGCCTAACACAAGTCGCTCTAGCAGCCTCGATATCCAGAGCCTTGGCCGTAACTTCCGAATAGGGCACATCTATAATACCTGAGACAATAACGTGCATCCGAATCTCAGGATTAAGTCCCTCCATAAACTGGTGTACCTTCTCCTCGTTATCGCTGACAAGACGTGGGGCAAATCGTGATAAGGCCTCAAACTTCCGTATGTAATCGGTAACCGAGCCCGTCTGCTTTAACTGTGTGAACTCATTCCTCTTTGCCACCCTCACTGTGCGGCTGAAGTATTTATCAAAGAATAAAAACTTGAACCGATCCCAAGTCATAACTGATACATCCGTAGTCGACTTGATCGAGTCCCACCAGAAACGGGCATCCAACGCTAAGTGAAAAGTTGCATAAGCCACCTTGCTCCCGTTGCCAACCTCTGCGTAATCCAGCATATCCTCCATCACTCGGATCCACTCCTCAGCACGAGTCGGATCCGATGACTGGCCATCGAATACTGGAGGTTGCAGGCCTTGGAACCTCTGCATACCCTGATTATTGGGCACTACCAGCTCCTGAGCTCTTTGATTCTCTCGCTGGTTCTCTCGATTTACTAGATCCGCTATCTACTGTGCTTGCCGGTCCATATGCTGAGACTGGCGGTCTATCAAATCCATAAGACGATCCATCGCGTCATCTCTAGGATCCCTTCCTCGAACCATACTTATAAACTCCTATAAAATTTACAAACAAATAATCCTAAGTAACAAAATCAAATAAAACAATAAACAGACTTACAGTTGATGAAGGATGTCCGCGTAGTGTCTGTGCAGTCGAGCAGTCTACAGAACCGATTTTAAAACCCGGGGGCTTTGATACCATAACTGTCACACCCCTAAATCCGTACCCATATTTCCGTAATAAAATTTTTCATTTTAACTTTAAGCTTATACTTGAGCGGAAACTAAATCAGAATTTAAAACGGAATCGAAATCGGACCTCCAAAACATTTAAAACAAGACGTTTAATAATTAAATAAAACTTAAAACATTTATTTAAACATTTAAAATCGTTCAGAAAAGTGGGAGGGCAGAATTGGGATTCTGGCCCCAAAATTTCAAGCAGCGATCAGGTGCTGTGCATAGCAGCGACTGATCGCTGCCATGCATTGATCAAGCAGCGATCGGTCTCTGCTGAAGGCAGAGACCGATCGCTGATGGTGATGATCGCTGCCAAAGCAGCGATCGATCTCTGCCAAAGGCAGAGATCGATCGCCGCATATGGCTGCCAACGCAGCAAGCAGAGCAGCGATCGATCTCTTCTTGCTGCAGAGATCGATCGCTGCACACCTTATGCAGCGATCGCCCAAGCGATCAGACTTCTCCCTTGTTTCTTCCTTCTGTTTTCGTTCAGTTTTCGTTCAATACTTAGCTCTCTGGAATTCCAGAGAGCAGAACACAATCTCAGCTCTCTGGAATCCGATTCCAGAGAGCAATACACTTCACTTTTCCTTCAACATTTTCACATTTCATTCATTACATTCATCAACATTATCAACCAACTCATAGCTTCAATCCCACTCAATCGTATTCTAAACTCAATCGTATTACGGCGGACTTGGCGAAGTCCAACTGCGTGGATAGCTCCAAAAACCGAGCATACCCGTAACCATTTAAAATCATTCAAAACACTTCGATAACACTAATTAAACTTTAACAAACGTTTTAAATACATTTACCAAACAGTTATAAACCAGGTTTCAAATCGTCCAAACATAAACCTATTAACCAACCAGACCAAACATCCTAATATATTCAATTTACACAATTCATATCACGTCCCCAAAACATATACCTACGTCCCCACGGGTCAAAACGCGCCTCGACTACTCAGCACACTCCCGCGGGCCATCTTTCTTCAACCGATCATGCCTCGGGTGGAGGGATCTCATCCTCACCTGTGTAGAGGTCACCTACACCATAAACATAAGTCGTGAGCTTAAGGCTCAGTAAGTCTACGTGAATGCAATGCATGCCATGCGTGCAGATCATAAAACATGTTTCCTACCTTTTCGCTAATCATTTCATTCCATTCCATTCCATTACTTTTACTTCACCGTGGCCACACTCTCGCTAGATAGGAACGACACATCCCGCGATTGGATAGCCCCTTGTATCTAACCGGGGGGAAGACATGCTCCCCATGCAGCCATGTCTGAACCACCACCACCGTCGACAACAGATTACATTCATTCATATATTTCGTTATCCTTTTCCTTTTCATGAAAACATGCATAGAAATCATTTTTCGTGCTTTTCAGAAACATGATGCGTGACATGTGCGATACTATAAACATAATCAGAGCATAAACAAACAATTAACAACCTAATCAAAACTAAACTAACTACCCATTCAAATTACCCGAAACACACAAACATCTCCAATTTCCTCGATCAATACAAATCTTATGGTGTAGGCCAATCGGCCAAACAAGTCACAGAAACTTACCTGAAGTCCTTAGCAAATTGAGAGCCGTCAGGGAGCTTTGTTCACCTAAGCCAATTTACAACAGTTTTCGTTAAAATTAGTTTAAACTCCTAAACGTCCAATTTAACAAAACCTTAACTAAAGAATTTTCCTAAAATCTTAACTTAACTAATCGAAGCATTTAAACCAACAATTAATGCTCGATAGTTCGTAATCCAAATTAACGAGTTTTGCCCTAAAACCCGAAAATTAACCAATTTATAACATTTTCACAAATTGATTTAACTTCGTCCCATAACGTCCAATACGTTCAATATATACCTAATCACGGCTAACCTATTAATTACGAGCCCTAATTCGCATTTTTAACGGATTTAAATCGAAACCCTAACTTTCTAAAACATCGTAAAACTTGAAATAAAGGCTCTAAGATTATAGACACATACCTAGGGTAGCGAGAGAAGGAAGAAACGCGAAGGAAACGGAACGAACGGGAGGCGAAACGGAGCTCGGATCGACGGAACGTCGTCGGCCAGAGGAAAGAGCTTGCTCTCTGGTCTTCGCGCGGGCAGGGAGAAATGAAGAAGCAGGGAGAAAGAAAATATTAGGTTAGGTTTATATTTTTGATTTTGTAAATTACTATATTGCCCTTCTCACTTAAATCTTTTTGTTTCATCCTTCGTTTCGTTAATTGGCTGACCGTTCGGATTCTCCAAATTTCCTTATTTCACCAATAAATCCAACTTATGATTTGGGTTCTAACAAAACTGTCCGTTCGCAAAACGGACCTCGTTTACTATTTTTACGAAAACGTTCATTATATTACGAGAAACGTAATTCTCGTAAATTTAGTGTTTGAACTCCTAAAAATCCCATAATATTCCTAAAATCCATATAAATTATTAGGATTCTAATGAAGCTTTCCTTTCGTAAAACGGAGTTAATCTGACATATTTACGAAAATGCCATTTTATATTAAAATAATAATATCCCATAAAGCGGGATATTACACCAACCAATACTCCTTAATGTTATTTCCAGATTCAATGTTATGAAATAGACTCATCCTACTTAAACTATCATATTCGTTATCATAATTAAAATCATAAAAACATTAACCAGGGGTCTCATTTGCCATCCAACCACAGATTTGCTCCCTGAACACCTTCCAGCAACCGAGCTTAGACATCCTCATTAACTTTGAGATCCTCACCTGAAAACTCGTCACCTACATCATAAGGTTTAACTATAAGACTAATGCTTAGTAAGGAATGCAGTACTAATAAGTATGCATGAATGCTCATTTTGAGAAAACAAATGCTCATGAATCTTTTCTTATTCACATTCATACTCAAGTCTTCATTCTTGCTCATCATTCATATTCATTGTTCATAATCATTCATACATCATTCATGTTCATCGTTCATATTCATTGTTCATAATCATCATTCATATACATCATTCATGTTCATCGTTCATATTCTTCGTTCACGTTGTGTGGATTAAGGGAGGATTTGTGCCGGTAAAGGGGGTTTGACAGTGAGAGTGCACATAGTTCCCTTGCGGGTCGTATCATGGTCCTTCTTTTGGACAATGACATACGCCAAACCGCCCCCAACCCTCTCTTAATTCACGTTGCATAGGTTTTATATTCTTATCTTGTTCATGCGAAGACATGCTCTTAAAACATTTTCATATGCATAAAACATTCATGATGTATGAACATGAAAATTCTTAAATCATTAACTACAGAACAGAGTACCATTCGACATGAAACTTTACCACTGAGCTAATCATCAGCATAAACAATAGACAGTAACATAAGGGAAACTTCTAATCATCATATGAGTTTCTACCTAGCATCCTTTGATGTAGGGTCCTAATGACCGAGAAACCTACACATTCACTTACCTGGTCTCCTTAGAAATTTGAGCTCCTTTCTCTTCAAACTTCTTCACCTAAAACATTTACATTGCAGTAGTTAAAACAAAATCCTATTAGTTCTAATCACAAGTCATCCTAGGATCTAATAGCTATAGTCACTCCTGAATCCTTAGTATAGTTCTCAGTGCAGTTTGAAATCCAAAACCCAGAACAGACAGATTCGATAGGCGATAACTCAGGGTTGGTTGTTTAATGTCTAAAATCGATTCGGAGTAACATTACCACTTTCAGATTTAAAAATACTTTTAGTAATACTCGGCCATTGAAGAACCCAGAACTTCAACACATAGCAGAACACAGAGCTTAACGACTAAAAGATAGCTACATTGCCAAACTCGTACCTCGAGCACAAAGTAGCCGAGAAGCAGCAAGGAAATCGATCGTCGAAGGAGGGATTTCCAGCTGACAGAGAGCGAGAGCTCGGGAGGGGAAATCGCCGAGAGTAAGAGGTGACGGCTACAGTGGTTTAAATGAGGTTTGAATCCTTTCTTTTTTCTTTAAATACTGGTCTCAATCCTCCATTATTACAACTTTGCCACACAACCTAGTTTAAATCCACATGTAATTAATTAAGCTTGGCATAAAATTCTAAATCGTGAAGATTGAATATTCGTGACCGTTAATACAGTTAAGAAGTCACCTGGTTGAGGTTGTCGGGTGTTACATCTACTCCAACTAACCAACGCATCTGTCACAAAACTAACCATAAAACCTCCACGACTCCAATACAAACCACACCCCAAGGACTAGGTCGAAGTGCCCCGACAAATGACCTACACCGGCGAGCTCCATGTATCCCCGACTGCTCCTAGTCCTGTTCCTCAATATCAAGCTCACCAGAAAACACTTCGTCACCTACACCACAGAACACAAAACGTAAGCCTAATGCTTAGTAAGTAGGGATGTATGAATGCAACACACACAATGCTCAACCATCCTAACAAATGCAATTTCTAACACTCAGTTTGCCTGCACCAACTGGTGCCTTATTTGCCTGCACTGAAGTGCCTTAGTTGCCTGCACCGAAGTGCCTTAGTTGCCTGCACCAAAGTGCCTTAGTTGCCTGCACCGAAGTGCCTTACTCTGACAAATTGTTATCACCCTCACACCCAAACACACAACGCAAACCATGTGACAACACAGATCTAGCGTACTCTACATCATGATGCATGCTTCAAAGAAATGCAATGTCACAACACACCACAACTCAACACACCACAACTCAACACAACACGATGCAAAACCATAACACAACGCAACACGAAGCAAAACAATAACAAATAGCCCTACCGTTCTATGGTGTAGGCCTGAATGGCGAAAGAACATTACCCTCTACTTACCTGCTTGCTCCAGAAAAGTTTTGTCACCTCGTATTGCTAACTTACTCGTGCAAGTACCTAACAAATAAGGAAAATTAACTTAGTAAATAAAACTCTACGAAATTCTTAAACCAACCTAAACTACACCACAATTCAACCTAAAACCACAAAACCCGAGTTTCCCTAACTATTTTCAACGTCCAACTTTGAACGGCCATAACTTTCTCGTTTTTCAACGGATTTCGACGTGCCACCCCAATTCGGAAACCTCTACACGTCTACTATCCATTGAAATGCTTAAATCCATCAAAAAAGAACACTTAGCTAATCCGAAACTGCACCAACAGATTCGACGCCCATTTTGCATAAAACCCAGTTTTGTGTAAATCAATTTCCAATCCATAATCTAATCACTCCAACAACCTAAACTAACATATAAGGCTTAAATAACTAAAAGAGGAAGGACATCATCCAATGGAAGGAAATTTTTGGAGTTCTCCAACTAGGGTTTTCAAACCCTCACTAATTTCACTCAAAACACACTAAAACTACCACAAATCAATATCTAAGTGTAAACAAACCAAAACCCACTTAAACTCTTACCTTAAACCTTGAAAAAAAAACTTGATAAAAGGAAGAAGATAGAGGCTCCAATGGCTGCCAATGTCGTGGAGAGGAGAAGGAAGAAGAAAGGTGTTTTTGCCATTTAATTCACCAACTTTACCAATTTATAAAAAAAAAACATTTTTCATCTTTTAACTTTCCCTCCTCAACATTCCTTAAATTTCAAAATCTAACCCTCCCTCACCCTTATGTCTTCCAACGCCAAAAACTACCTTAAATCACCACTTTTCATTCATTAAATTTTTCTAAATTTTGATTGGTTCATGCATTTGACTTTTCTCACATCTTTTTCTTTTTGAATTTTCACTCTCTTTTCTTCTCTTTTACTCCAACGTGAATCAAATAAAAACCACACATTGCTTTGGGATTTTATTGGTTTAACACCATTGACTTGTCAACCTTGTCCTACCAAAATTAAATTGGCTTAGCACTTTGACTTTTCAACCCTTTTTATTGTTTTTGAATTGTCAAGCTTCCTTTCTTCTTTACACATTACTTCTAAACTCTTCATCCCTTAATATTACACTCTCATACATAACCTATTCTCATACATAACCTAGGGCTACGCACGTTATCAAAAATTTTCTGGGTGTTACAATATATTTCATATTAGATGCTGTCAACAACAAGATGTGTAGTTTGATCATCAATAGTAGAATTTGCACTAATGTGGCGAGTACATTGTTGGTTCAAAAATTAAACTTGAAGACCAAAAGACATCCAAAGTCATACAAGTTTCAATATTTAAGTAATTGCAGTGAGATCAAAGTGACTAAACAAATAAGTATTGCTTTATCAATTGGAAGGTACAAGAATAAAGTTTTATGTGATGTAGTGCCGATGCAAGCTACACACATACTTTTGGGAAAGCCTTGGTAATTCAACAAAATATTAAGCATAATGGTAACAAGAATGAGTATTCATTGGTTTACAATGCAAAAACCGTGATCCTTACACCATTAAAGTTGTAGGAGGCAATTTAACGTGCAAGGGGCACGCTCACACAACTCTGAACCAAACTCCTTACTAATTTATTTGCTCATGTTGTAGGTCATATTCATGAAGATCTAAGGGCATTATATGCCAACAAACAAGCCAAGGGAAGGCTCTCTAAGATGATGAAGCTTGAGTCAAAGGTAAGGGTGAATAAACGCTTGGAACAAAAAGGAATGGATGAGTTTCCGAGCACCAAAGGACACCCGATCCGTGAAGTACTTGAATAGACCAACCTCCATCATTTCGTCTTTGAAGAAGTGAAGAACAAAGGGCACAAGGTTTGGAGAAGCCTCTCTATGTCTTAACTTGGGAGCTTCACTCGGCATCATCAAGTACCAAAGGAGAGCATCACTCGGCTGAGCTTAGTCAGTGAAGGAGGAATTTGTCTTCATTTTTGACAAGTGTTGTAACCGAGGCTATCTTTCATTTCTTTTGCACAAAAACACTTTAGTTTCCTTTTAAGTTGCATGGCATGCATGGATGAACACTTGGGAGAGAGAATGAGCTGTAATTTGGAGGGAGAAAGTACAAGTGATCATGGGAGAGAGAAGGCTTGTACTCGGCCGATGAGGTGGACGAATGGCAAGCCTCCTTCTAGACTCTTCTTTTCCTTTTACGTGCTAAAACCCTAAATGTAATTGGAGAGAGGTATTTAACCTTCTCTTAGCTACTGTAGCAGCCATTTTTTATGAATGAATAGCTGAAGCTTTGCCTTCCAAATCGGGTCTCCTTTGAGCCTAAAAAATCATTGATTGTCGGTGAGTAATATTCGAGATATTAAGGTGAATTGTCTTCCAAGTTTGTGAGCACCTTGGAAGCTCTTATTGTTACTCTTTTCACTTCCTTTCTTGAGGGTTCTATCCATAGTAAAAGAGTAGAAACTCTCTTTGAGCTTGCTGGAGTGTTTTTCCATTGTAGGAGATCCACAAAATCGAGAGGTGCAGTTTTATCACCTTTCGAACCAGCAGGTGTTTCCACTGCATATCTTTTCGTTTGCTTTGAATTAGACCTTGAAATTTTCAGGGTCTTTCATCAACATCCTCAGATAGTTTGTGATAAAATTACAAGCCATTTGGAGATCGAGGCAGAAGATGTGCAATGCAGAAGTTGGTCCTCTCTCAGCCATCTAGCAGTTTCTCGATTAGTTGAAAACCAATCTGATTGTTCAGAGCATATATTTTAAACCGCTACATATTTTCACTTGGAATTTTAAGGGAGTTTCATTCACTTGTGAAGTAATCTCCTGTTAAATTTTCATAGAAATTGGATATAATTTGCATGAATCTGGGGATCTTCGGTGATAATCAATTGAACATCTGATGTGAACTAGTGCTTGTGTTGAACCACAAGTTACCATAGGTTGAAGCACATCACAATTGTAGGCCAAGAAAGGATGGCAAAGGAATTTCAAATCATTAAGGCCAAAAGGGAGAAAGAAAAAGGTGAAAAAAATATAGTTGAACAAAAGACTGAGAGAGAGAGAGAAAGTGGAGAAATAAAAATAGTTGAAAAGAGTACAAAGAGGGATAAAAAACTGAGGGAGAAAGAGAGAAAAACAGAGGGAAGAGAGAGAAATATCGAGGGGGAGAGAAAACAAAAGACGAGTGAGAAACAAATTGTATTGATGAACAAAATTGAGGATAAGTCTGAGATGATTTTAGTTTTATATAAAGATGTTTATTTATTATCTAACGAATTACCAAGTTTTCTTACAAGTGTTGTTTCCTTCATTTTGCAGAAAAATAAACATAAAATTCCTGATGAGTTTTGAAGAACAATTTCATTGTTGAGAGAGATTGAGAAACAAAAAGATATTGTACCAAGTACGTTAGTTCCAAATCGACCGGTAACATCAAATAGGTTTGAGTAGTTGGTAAGACTATATGATTTATCTATTGCACTTATTATATGTATAAGATTGATAAATAATATGTCCAAATATTTTCTTGGAAAATTTGTCATTGAATACTTTGCACACGACTTGGTTTATGACAAAAATTTGGATACAAAGTTTGAGAACTTCAAATAGGAATTTAACATTTTAAAAGATCTTAATTCTATTAGAAATTATTTGCCATTTGATATTATTCATATTTTAATCCATTAAATCCGTTAAATTTATTAACTTTGTTTACTAATAGTTTGCTCTTGTGGATGAAAGGAAAATGATGAATTTGTTAAAAAATTTAATGCAATGGTAAGATTTAATTTTGAACCCGAAGATTGGAATTGGCTAATCTTTGAAAAGAAAGGTTTCCAAATCAATGGAAAAGCAAATTTGCATCCACGAGGAGATGAACCGTTTCAAATCCTTGAAAGCATAAACGATAATACCTACAAGATCGAGCAAATATAGTAATGTTAGTACATCTTTAAAATCTTAGTGAGTTTAGTTGAGAACCCTTGGTACTAATTTGGGAGAGAACATCATCGGAAAGAAGCCAACTAATGGATTTGAGGTCAAATCCTCAAATCACCCTCATCATGTTCAAGTTTAAAATCTTAGCAAGTTTAGTTAAGAACCCTTGGTACTAATTTGGGAGAAAACATCATCGGAAAGAAGCCAACCAATGGATTTGTGGTCAAATCCTCAAATCACCCTGAGAAGATGACATGCCTAGGGGTCCAATTACTTGAAAACCCGATAAAGGCCCAAACTTTATTTATTCTCCTTACTTATTATGATATTTCTTTTGTAGGTGTTGATCCAGTTGGAGATGCCACGTGGGATTCTAACTCGTTGGACATGGATGCCACATGGGAACCTAGCTATATGGATGCCCTCTTGAAAAGCTCGGAACGGAATGAAGAAAACACTAGAGCACCAACTGGAGTACCAGAAGCTGGAATTTGTCTTCCAGGGAACAAATCGTTGTGATATGCCCACGGTCCCGATCCATCGTGCACAAGCCAAGGTACGTAATTATTTATTTATTTTATCTAATGGACTTGTGGAATTTTGTAGGTAAGTGGATTTTCAAGGCTTGGAAAGAATTAATGAAGAAGGAATTTGTTTTCCTTTAATTCAAATTATGTAAACAAGCCTTGTATTTAATTTATATATTTTTAGGAAACTTTAGTTTTGTTTAAAACTCGTTAATTGGCAAACTTTAGCCTTTTAGAATGTATTTTTTTGTAATAGTCTTCAAAAGGAAGGTAAACCAAAGGTCCAACCAAGAGGAACCAAGCTAAACCGGTCAAACCAAAGGAGAACCAAGGCTAAACCGACCAAACCCAAAGGAGAATCACGCTGAACCGGCCTTACAAGCTTGCTGCCAGTGAACCGGACCAAGAGGCTTTATGCAGAAGCTTCAACGGCTAGAAATGTAGCCGTTGCCCGATGATTTTTCAGAGCACCTCTCTTCTTCTTCCCCGATTCTTCCTCTTGTATTTAAGCTTTCCTTCCACCTCTGTAAAACTTTAGTTGTTGAATGAAATATTTGGAAAACCAGAAGATTGTTTCTTCTTGAAGGAGTTCCTTCGTTGGTGCGTAGCACCGTGAGTTCGGTGATGATTCACCGAGGAGTCGCACCTCCATTGCTCTTCCAAGTTCCTGTTGCTTGGTTGAGCTCTCATCCCCAATCTTCCCTCCAATCTCAGAAGGAGATGGAAAGCAGAGGAAGTTGGGTAAAAACCATTCGCCCCTACGCTGTGAATCGTTGCCAACTACGAATTCTTCACCCGAGCGCCGAGTGCCCTGGGTCAGCTGCGGGCCTCATTCCATCTCCACCTTCGGCATCTTCTGTGGAAGAAGCACCAAAAGAACAGGGTAATTTTCGTCCTTCGCTGAATCGCCTTTTCGGCCGCGAGGAGCATTTCCGCTGGCAATCGATCGCTCACGGATCGGCTGGGATTCCCTTTCCTTCAACGAAGTTCCTCAGAGGTATTTACAGGTTGTTTCTCACAAACCCAACTCGTAAATCCTCTCACCCACCTCCACGTTCCGTTTCTTCTCATTTTCAATTTCTTCTCTGTTTTGTTTCATTTTTGCGTGCATTCCTTTCTCTGCTCGTAAGCTTCCGCAGATGAGAATCAAAGTGTCTCGAAGGGCACTCGGATCCCCATCACGTTGTAATTTTGTTTTGCTTGTTTTCTTTGTTATCTCCTTTTTGGCAAACTTTTAGCCATTAGTTTTTGGCATCCATGCATTAGTTTTGTTGGTAAGAATGTAACACCTGGCTTTACGGGATTTGAATTATTTCAATATAAACGGTATTTTTGTAAATACGTCAAACTAAGTCCGTTTTACAAATGGAATGTTTTAACGGATCCCTAATAATAAATTAGAATTTATGGTGAAATATGAAAGTTTGGAGAAATCGGATCGTTAGTTAAATAACGAAATTTATGGAGGAATAAATAGAAATTAAGTGGAGGGGCAATTAAGGAATTTTGCAAGCCAAATTTTAATAAAAACATCAATTCCTCTTCTTTTCCCTCACACTTATGCAGAAACTCATTTCCTCCCTCTCCCTCTCGGCGATTTCTCATCCCCTTCGTGCGACTCTCCTCTCACGGCGTCGAAGGCTTGTTCTCCGGCGATTATTTCTTCACGTTTCCTTCTCCTTCTTCGACCCTAGGTATGAATATATAGTTTTGGTACGTTAGATTTTGATTTCTAGGGTTTAAAATGATTAGAGTTTGTTAGAGCTTTCGTTGAAAACGTGAAATAGATTTTAAAATTGATAGGTTTACCATATTTATGGCTCTAATGGGCGTATTTATAGTTGTTGATAAAAGTTAGTTGAATTAATGAAGGTTATTGAGGTTTTGAGTGGTTGGAAGTTTTAAATGCTCCATTCATGGAGGTTTGGAAAATCACGAGCACGAGTTGCTCGATAAAATGCCTCAATAAGGTGTTTTAGAGTTTAGGAGATTTTCTTTAGCTAATAGTTTGTAATTTTCTAAGCTTGGTAGTTTAGAATTGGTTTAAATGACGAATGTTGTATATTGTCTTAGGTAAACAACGCTCGTGGACGGAGCTCGGTGTGCAACGGAGGCGAGGTAAGTCTTTGTGATTTGTTTGGCCGTCTTGGCCTACACCATAAGAATGTACGTTAAATCGAGGAATTGGAGATATATTGCGTTCGGGTAGTTAGAACGGGTAGTTAGTTTTAGGTTTGGTTAGGTTGTTAATTGTTAAGTTTATTGTTTGTCTGTTTCTATTTGTTTGTATTTAGTTCACGGCATAATATTGTTCACGCATCATTGTTTTCGAAAAGAGCATGAAAAGGAATTTCTATGCATGTTTTTACAAAACGAAAAGGTAAACGAATGTAATAAAGGTCACGTCGGTGGCGGTGGTTTAGACATGGCTATCAGGTGAAGCATGTTTTCCCTCCGGTTTGATACGAGGGGCTATCCAATCGACGGATGTGCCGCTCCTATCTAGCGAGAGTGAAGCCCTCGTGACATAAATGAAATGATTAGCGAGAATGTAGGACGCATGATTTATGAACTGTACATGCATAGCATTGGCATTCACGTGCATTCACGTAGATTTACTGAGCCTCTAGCTCACATTTTTATTTCTATGGTGTAGATGATTTTGAGACAGGTGAGGAAGACGTCCCTCCGCCTGAAGTATGAACACGTTGAAGGAGGATGGCCCGTGGGAGTGCGCTTGCAGTCGGTGCGTGATTTTGACCCGTTGGGACATAGGTAAAGGTTTTTGGGAAATTGATGGATAGAAAGATAGGAAAAACTGTATAGTTAAATCATTTTAGGATGTTTGGATCTGGATAGATATTGTATAGTGTTTTTGGTAGATTGATATTATTTTGTAGTGTTTTGGATGTTTTTTTCAAACAAGGTAAAATGTTAACCTTTTAAACGGAACTACGCGGTTCGTTTTATAAAATTTGGTTATATTTTAAATGTGTTTTGAGTCGGTAATGGGGGATTGGTAGAGAGTGAATTGTATGCGAATGGTAGGTTGTTATGAAATGTTAAGAGTTGATTTGATGAGGGAAAAATGGTGAAGTGTTTAGGCGTGATTCTGCAGGGAAATTGAAAGGAGAAAGGAAGAGAAGGAAGAGAGGCAGCTCTCTGGAAAAAGTGGATTCCAGAGAGCATGCCGATCGATCGCTAGGGAGGGCGATCGATCGGCCCTCTTTGGTCACGCTCTGGAAGAAATTCCAGAGCGTGTGCCAATCGTTCGCCTGAACAAAGGAACGATCGGCCATGGTTGATCGCCGAAGGGCGATTGATCTCCTGCATGAGGGGCGATCGATCGCCCCTCAGTTTTCTTCACTGGCGATCGATCGCCTGTTTTGGGCGATCGATCGCCCCTATATTTTCACAGGACAGTTGTCCCTTATGCCCCTGCTTTTGTCTTTTCCCATGTTTCATTTGTTTTATATGTTTTAATTGTTTATTTAATTGATTTTAAGATTTATTTTAAACGATCTTCTTAACAATGTTAATGATTTCGATTTCAATCTAAATTTCTGCTCAAACGTTACGAAGTTTATAAGGATAAAAAAATATATATATACGGGAAATTAAGGGAATAATGTAAGGGTCGTTACAAAGACTTAGTCACATCTTGGTGGCATGGTTGTGGGTTGAAGACCACAAGAGGTTAGGCCCACTACTAAGCCCACTACTTGGCCTACGTTGGAATCATCACTTGACACATATTTGGAAGCATCACTTCACATTTGGATGCAACACCTTCATTGTAGCACCCGGTTCCATTAAACCCAATTTATTTTTGTCAAATTAAGATGTGCAAATATGGGTTAGGTTAATGAATGGATATGCAAGGGCATTATGGTAAATTAAAAACTTATTAGTGGATAACCTATTTAAAAAGAATTTATTGAGCTTAGCCGCCACCATTCATTCTTGCTCTCGGTTTTCAGCTCAAACCAGCAGACTTCCTAGGCGATTTCCTTCCCCGAGTCCGTTCGACGAGTTAGGTAAGTTTCTACCTCGATTTTTCTGACTTAGTAACTAAGGAAGATTGTATGGGGAAGTGTTAGATATGTATTTTGGGAACTCATCAGGAAAGTGAGTAGATACGGGTTTAGCATAGAATCAGTAATGCTTGGCGATCAGAACTCCCAACTATTCCCTTAGGTTTTCTGAATGCCTTAGAATGAGGTTTAGTACAGGTTGACTTAATGTTCTGTTTATGTTCTAGGTGAGAAAGATCCCGAAGAAGCTCCTAACCGAGCACTCGCCAAAAATCCAGGTAAGTAGAGTTTGTTTGTGCCTTCGGGCCTACATCACAAAACAGTAGGGTTTATGTATGTTTTGTATGTTTATTTTCCAGTTGTCATGCATCATGTTTTTGAAAGATTACGAAAATGAATTTACATGAAACGCATGGTAAGTGTGAGCAGGATGATCAGAACAACTGTTAAGGGGGATTAATCCGCCCCTTAACTGAGAACAGAGGATTGAGGTTTTGGGAAAAGTGATCCACTTTCCAATCCTACAGGGGGATCAGACCAGTTAACTGTTAAGGGAAGTAATCCACCCCTTAATTGAGATCAGAGGATGTATGCTTTGGGGAATGACTGATCCACTTTCCCATCGTACAGAGGGATCAACAGAGAACGAATTTGAATACAACTGAGATGAGAAAGTAGAGACCGCATGTTTAGGGAAATCATTGCTTCATTGATCCATTTCATTCATCGCTCTACTTGCTTAGCATTAGGCTAATAGATGAGTTTTATGATGTAGGTGAAGAAGTTACAGAAGGTATGTTTACCGACCAACATGAGGAATAGGCTGGTTGGAGGAGCATTTTCAGGCATCGGTTTGGTCATCTGTTGAGGCGGTTTAATCCATGGCTGCAGGTGTTGAGTTGAGAGTAACTAGTTCAGTATAGATGTTTCCTTTTCTGAAAATTTTATGACAATAGTGGTTTCAAAGCTTTGAAAACATTTTTGAGAATCTTCTGATATTTGTATTCTGTTGGATTTTGAAAACATTGTTTTTACTGAATTTGGGAAGGGCAGTGATTTGGTTTGTTTCTGGATGTTTAGTTTTGTCGTTTTGCCTATCGGAAGGTGCCTTCAGTAAAGTCGTTGGATGAGAGAGAGAACATCCGGCTGACGTCATCGGCAGGTGCAAGTCGCAAAACCTGTAGTTTTGCTATCGGCAGATGTAGCGTATATTTTAATCTTATCGGAAGGAGTCGTAATGTCGTTGTCGGTGGATGTCGCGTGCTTGTCTATCGGCAGATGGAAATCTATCGGTAGATGGAGTTATGTTGACTCCATCGGCAGATGAAGTTATGTTGACTTCATCGGCAGATGAAGTTATGTTGACTTCATCGGCAGATGTAGTTGGGTTGGCTTGTCGGTAGATGGTGGTGCGTTGTTTGTACACGTCATCGGTAGAAACCTCCTAATTCCTATTTCTGCTTCTTCCGTTGACTTTGTCGTCGGCAGATGTGTTCGACTTCGGCAACTTCACGGGCATTCCGCGTTTATTTTTTTGCTTTACGTCTTTTAGCCAATTACTCTTAACACTTCCAACAGTCAATTTAAAATGTTTTCACAGGTCACTTAGCTTCATTGATGTCCAATTGATTTTCCGCTGCAAGTTTTAAAATATATTTAGTTTTAGAAAAAGTCAAATTTTGGCTGTCGAGTGAAATTTTAAATTTTGCATCAAGACGTCATAGTTCGGTTCAGCGTTATGAGTAGCAAACCGGGTTCAGATAACTCGGGGCGTTACATTCATCAAATAGGCCCATGAAGAGCCAACCCAAGAAAGCCCAAGCTTGAAGATTTGGCCCATGCAAGTGCATCAAGTAGTGGCCACAAGGATGGATGACATGGTCATTTAGCACCGTTGATAAAGCAAAACAAGGAAAGCATCTCAACCCTTAGATGAAGCACATGGATTGCAATCTTGTCCCTTCATCTTGGTCTTCATGAACGGCTCAAATCCTTTCCATGGAAACCCTAACCTCCACCCTAGGTCTATATAATGCATGCATATTGTTGTTTTCAACAACTTTTTGCCAAATCAATAAAATCTCTATTTCTCTCCAAACTTTGTGCTTTGGTTTTTCCCTGGTTCTTTGAATTAAGTGGAGTAGCCCTCCATTGTTAGCCTAGCCTTCGGGTTGCTAGGTTAACTCTTATCTATTCCCTCGCCTTTTCCATTAGGATTAGGAGTTGAGGAAGAAAACCTTGGCCTACGGTGGTCGGTTTTCCTTCCAGAAAATCGTTTATCCGAGAGCGTAAAACGTAAGATATCTCTTCGAATCTGACAAAGGTATTTCCATCTATTTCATTTCCGTCTACATTTCACACACATTATCACCTCTAAATTTCGGCCATAACACCTTCACACACTCCACCCTTTTATTTCTTGCATTTTATTTTTATCACCTCCACGATTGCACACTACCACACCTCAATCTTTTTCTATGTTCTTACATATATTATGCCTTCATATTGCACTTAATATTCGGCCACATTAACACACACACCATCACTTTAATTTCTTGCATTTATCTTCCATTTTCTTCCCTTTATTTTTGGTTTTTGTTCAACACTTTCACCCAAGCACCTTTGACTATTTTGTGGGTAATACATGGCCCCTTTCCTAAGGGCCACCGTGTCACTTATCTTTATATGATGCAAGAGATTCGAGGACAAATCTTTTCGCAGATGGAGGGAATGATATAAACCAAGGTACAACCAACTCAAGGCCAAGGACAATAATCCATTAGAAGACAAAGTAGGTCGCTCGAGTGCCCAATCAGTCATGCATGCCCATGTCCGTGCCTGCCCCAGCGCATCCCAGTGCGATCTTCCGCATCTAAACTTTCCTTTTTACATATTTCCATGATTTTCTTCATATTTTTATGAATTAGTTAAGTTTCCTTAACCTAGATTGCTTTGTATAATATTTTTAAGATTCTTAGGGATATTTGTATAATTTTTAATATTTATTTTAGCCTATTTAAGCACTAGAGTTGTAACTTTTTGGAACAATTGAATTTTAATGAAAATTGAGTTTATGCTTTTTGGTGAGATTATTTGAATTCTCTTCTTAAGTTCTTATTGAGGAGCTAGATCTTCTTCAAGTATTTATTTGAAAAGATCGAACTTGATAGCTTTCGATTAAACTAACAAATTTTGTTCGGGTCAACATTCTTTCATCTTGAATCATAAAGGTGTTTATGTGATTATTCCGCATTGTTGTCGGGTCTTAGATTCTCTAAAATCCAAGGTTCGGATCAAAATGGTTAGCCTCTTAATTGTGCGGGTCCTAATATTGCCTTCTAGCCACCCACTACAAAAATCCTTTCAAACGCTAAATCTCCAACCTTTAACTCACAACTACACATTCTTATCAGAGTCTAGAGTTTCCAATAAAAACAACATCAAAAGGAGGAAGAGCACTTTGCTTACTAGAGACTTTTCTGATCGTTTCTTGATCGCCTTCTCCAATCCAAAGGTAAGACTTCACTCGCTCGATCACTACTCTCAAAAAACATGTATTCTTTTGCAGAAGAATGCTTTAGAGAGAGAGAGAGAGAGTTATAAAAGGAATAAAAAGGTGGGAAGGGAGTTAGTCAACTGAAATGAGGGGAAAGATCCTCCTTATTAACGTAACAACCAATAAAAAGGAAAAGATAATTAATCAAATTAATTTAAATTAATAAACTAAATTTGATACTGAACTATTTGAAGTAGCAGTCGCTATATTCTCTCGCACTTAGGCAATTTTATTTTTCAAAATTTAGAACAACTGTAAGAGTTCCTTCTAACAAATGGGGATACTTAACCATCATATGACATTCAATTTTCCAAGTGACTTCTCTTTTTCTATGATTTTTCCACAGAATTGAAGTCAAATAAATCTCACGACCCAGTATTCTTTCAGGCCCTTCCTAATAAGATATATTTCCCTGGATAGACATATTGGTCTAGGAGATAACATGCGACGAGTTAGAAACATATTTTCTTAACATAGAAACATGAAATACATTGTGAATATAACTCAACTATGACAATAAATCTACCTAATAAGCCAATGGACCAACTCGCTAAATAATCTAGAAAGAGTCATATATCTTGGGGCTAACTTTTCCTTTACCCCAAAACAACTTATACTACGATGAGGTTACCCATCCAAGAATACAAAGTCATCAACCTCAAATTCAACATCTCTCCTTAAAAGGTCTACTTACGTTTTCTGTTGACTTTGAACTATTCTCAATCATTATTCAATCACTTGAACTTTCTCTGTTGTCTCTTGGATCAAATCAGACCCTAAAAACACGCTCTTCGACCTCAGGCTAACATAAAGTTGATCTAAACAGTTTCACATGTAAAGCCTCATTTGGCGAAATCCCTTGGCGAAATCTCAATATTAGACTTATAGTTGTTCGTATAAATGAACTTACCAAAACGAAGTGGTTTACCCAGCTATCACCAAAATCTAGAAGAATGATCTCAATATGTCCTCAAGAATCTGAACAGTATGCTAAAATTTACCATCTGTTTGAGAATGATGTAACACCCGACTTTACGGGATTTGATTTATTCTAATATAAATGGTATTTTTGTAAATATGTCAAATTAAGTCCGTTTTGCGAACAGAAGGTTTTGATAGAGCCTTAATAATAAATTAGAATTTAAGGTGAAATATGAAAATTTGGAGAAAACGAATCGTTAGTTAAATAACGAGATACGTGGAGGAATAAATAGAAAATCATAGGGAAAGGAAAAAGAGTAATTTGCAAACCAAAAATATAATAAAATCACAAAAACTCTCATTCTCCCTCACACTTACGTAGGAATCCATTTTCTCTCCCTCTCCTCGCATGATTTTCTTCTCCCTCGCGCAACCCTCTTCTCTGGTGATGATTCTCCTCCTCCGACAACTCGACTCTTCACGTTTCCTTCTCCTTTCTCGACTCTAGGTAATATTCTATGCTTTAGGAACGTTAAATTTTGGTTTTCGTGAAGTTATATGGTTAGGGTTTGTTTAGGGTTTTTCTAAAAACGTGGAGTAGAGTTCAAAATTGATAGGTTTAGCATAAATACGCCTCAAATGGCCGTATTTATGATTGTTGGTGAAAGTTTGATGGTTTAATAGAGGTGGTTGGAGAAATTAAAAACTCCATTAATGGAAGTTTGGAAATTCACGAGCACGAGTTGCTCGATAAAATGCTTCAATGAGGTGTTTTACAGTTTAGGAGATTTTCTTTAGTTAGGAGTTTGTAATTTTCTAAACTCGATAGTTTAGAATTGATTTAAATGACAAATGTTGTGAATTGCCTTAGGTGAACAACTCTCGTGGACGGAGCTTGAATTGCAACGGACGCGAGGTAAGTCTTCGTGATTTGTTTGGCCGTCTTGGCCTACACCATAAGAATGTACGTTAAATTGAGGAATTGGAGATATATTGCGTTCGGGTAATTAGAACGGATAGTTAGTTTTAGGTTTGGTTAGGTTGTTAATTGTTAAGTTTATTGTTTGTATGTTTCTATTTGTTTCTATTTCGTTCATGGCATAATATTTGTTCACGCATCATTGTTTTCGAAAAGAGCATGAAAAGGAATTTCTATGCATGTTTTTACAAAACAAAAAGGGAAACGAATGTAATAAAGGTCACGTCGGTAGGGATTAATACCCTCTATGCTTGCCTGATAGTTATGAGCATAGAGCGGTATGATCTAATTCTGGGGATAGATTGGCTTTCACGTCACTTCGCCACCATTGACTATCGATCCAGGTTGGTAACTTTTTGGCCTCCGGATAAGGACGAGTTCTCATATCAGGCGCTAAATAGGTCAAGTGGGTCATCTATTTCTTACTCTATGAAGGTTCAAGAGCAGTTTAAGGGCGAATGCTCTGTTTATCTGGCTACCGTGATTGCTACTCGGTTACGTAGCGAGGTAAAACTAGAGGACCTTCCAGTAGTTGGAGATTTCTCTGAGATCTTTCTTGACGATCTTCCTGGATTACCACCGGACAGAGAGATCGAGTTTGTGATTGATGTGTATCCAGGTTCTGCGCCTGCATCAAAGAATCCTTACAGACTGGCACCTGTTGAATTAAAAGAGCTGAAGTCTCAGTTAGAGGAGTTGTTGGACAAGGGGTTTATTCGACCCAGCTTTTCTCTTTGGGGTGCGCCAGTGTTGTTCGTGAAGAAAAAGGACGGAACTCTCAGAATGTGCGTTGATTACAGAGAGTTGAATAAGCTAACGGTGAAGAATAAGTATCCACTACCCCAGATTGACGACCTGTTTGATCAACTGCAGGGTGCCCGAGTATTTTTGAGGATAGTCCTACGCTCGGGTTATTATCAGTTGAAGGTTCGGAAGGAAGATGTTCAGAAAAATGGCCTTCCGAACGAGGTATGGACATTACGAATTTCTTGTGATGTCTTTTAAACTTACGAATGCTCCTGCAGCTTTTATGGATTTGATAAACCGTGTTTTTAAGGAGTATTTAGACAAGTTTGTCGTCGTCTTCATTGATGACATCTTGATCTATTCGAAGACAAAGGAAGAGCACGAGGAGCATTTGCGAATTGTTCTGAAGATTTTATGCCAACATCAATTATATCCAAAGTTCTCTAAGTGCGAGTTTTGGCTGGATCGAATCAGTTTTCTCGGCCATATAATATCTCAGGAGGGAATTTCAGTGGATCCAATAATGATTGAAGTTGTTAGAGATTGGCCACAACCTAAAAACGTGCGAGAGGTACGTGGATTTCTCGGATTGGCTGGATATTATAGGAAATTCATTGAGGGATTTTCGAAGATCGCAGTCCCTCTATCCCGCTTGACGAGAAAGAATGAAAAGTTTGTATGGTCGCCTGCTTGTGAAAAGAGCTTTGTGGAGCTGAAACAGAGATTGACTACAGCTCCAGTTCTGACACTACCAGTTGAGGGTGATAAGTTCAGTATTTACTGTGACGCCTCGAGAATTGGACTGGGATGTGTATTGATGCAGGAAGGCAGGGTCATTGCTTATGCTTCTCGGCAGTTGAAGCCGTTTGAGCAAAACTATCCGACACATGATCTTGAGCTTGCAGCGGTGGTCTTTGCTTTAAAAATCTGGAGAAACTATCTGTATGGGCAGCAGTGTGAGGTGTTCTCTGATCACATAAGCTTAAAGTATTTGTTTACGCAGAAAGAACTTAATATGCGATAGCGAAGGTGGTTGGAGTTCGTTAAAGATTATGATTTTGAAATTAAATACCACCCAGGGAAGGCAAACAAAGTCGCTGATGCCTTAAAAGAATGCCTATTGCGAGTCAACCTTCGCTTGCAGCGATGTCGGTGATGCTGAGGTCTGAGATTGAGAAGTTCGATGTGGAGATTGTGGCAGAGTTGTCCAGCTTGCTCACCAACATTTCTCCTAGACCGACGATTTTGGATAGAATACGAGAAGCTCAACAGAACGATTTGGAGTGTGAAAGGCATCGAATGAGCATGACATCTGAAGGTTCGTCTGACTTCAACCTGCCAGATGATGGAGTATTAAAATTTAGGCACAGGTGGTACGTGCCTAACGATGAGGAGTTGAAGAAGGAGATATTGGCTGAGGCACATTCTTCAGCATATTCAGTGCATCCAAGAAGCACGAAAATGTATAGAGACTTGAGGCAACACTTCAGGTGCCCGAACATGAAGAGAGAGATTGCCAGGTACGTAGAAACCTGCCTGATTTGTCAACAGGTTAAGGCAGAACATCTAAGGCCAGCCGGAACCTTACAGCCACTGCCTATTCCAGAGTCGAAATGGGAGCAGATCTCCACGAATTTCATAGTTGGACTCTCGAGAACGACAAAGGGGCACGATGGTATATGGGTGATTATGGACCGTTTGACAAAGACAGCTCACTTCCTGCCAATAAAAATGACCTATTCTATAGATCAGCTAGCCAAGCTGTATGTACAGGAGATCGTTAGACTACATGGAGTGCCCATCTCTATTGTTTCTGATAGAGATGCCCGATTTACTTCGAAGTTCTGGAAGAGTCTACATAAGGCTATGGGAACTCAGGTGAATTTTAGCACGTTATTTCATCCTCAGACTGATGGGCATACAGAAAGAAAAAATCAGATTCTGGAGGATATGCTCAGAGCTTGCGTGCTAGAGTTTCAGGGCTCGTGGAGCCGATATTTACCATTGATTGAGTTCTCGTACAAAAATAGCTTCTAGTCTACTATTGGCATGGCTCCGTATGAGGCGCTGTATGGTCGGAAATGCAGGTCTCCGTTATATTGGGATGAGGTAGGCGAGGCTAGCATAGTCGGCCCAGACATTTTACAGTAAACAGCGGAGAAGATCGTTGTTATCAGACAACGTATAGAGATTGCACAAAGCTGCCAAAAGAGTTATGCTGACACCAGACGCAGAGAATTACAATTTAAGGAAGGTGACGAAGTGTATTTGAAGATTTCTCCGTTTAAGGGCGTTATGCAGTTCGGAAGGAGGGACAAGTTAAACCCTCGTTTTATTGGGCCCTTTCCTATTTTGAAGAGGATCGAGACTATGGCGGACAGGTTACAGCTCCCGGCATCTATAGAAGGTATTCACGATGTGTTCCACGTGTCCATGCTCAGAAAATGTGTGCGTGATCCATCACACGTCGTTGAAACGAGAGAGATCGAAGTGCAACCAACGCTGACCTACGAGGAAAGGCCGGTACGAATCCTAGAGTCTTCTATCAAGGTATTGCGCAATAAGGAGATCCCGCTGGTAAAGGTTCTATGGCGGAATCAAGATGTAGGAGAAACTACTTGGGAGAGGCAACAGGATATGATGTTGAAGTATCCCGAACTGTTTGTATAGTCAAATTTTGAGGACAAAATTTAAATAAGGTGGATGAAATGTAACACCCGGCTTTACGGAATTTGATTTATTCCAATATAAATGGCATTTTTGTAAATACGTCTAAGTCTGTTTCGCGAACGAAAGGTTTTAATGGAGCCTTAATAATAAATTGGAATTTAAGGTGAATATGAAAATTTGGAGAAAATGAATCGTTAGTTAAATAACGAGACACGTGGAGGAATAAATAAAAAATCATAGGGAAGGGCAAAAGAGTAATTTGCAAACCAAAAATATAATAAAATCACAAAAACTCTCATTCTCCCTCACACTTACGCAGGAATCCATTTTCTCTCCCTCTCCTCGCACGATTTTCTTCTCCCTCGTGCAACCCTCTTCTCCGGCGACGATTCTCCCCATCCGGCAACTCGACTCTTCATGTTTCCTTCTCCTTCCTCAACTCTAGGTAATATTCTATGCTTTAGGAATGTTAAATTTTGGTTTTCGCAGATTTATACGGTTAGGGTTCGTTTAGGGTTTTTTTAAAAACGTGGAGTAGAGTTCGAAATTGATAGGTTTAGCATAAATGCGCCTCAAATGGCCGTATTTATGATTGTTGGTGAAAGTTTGTTGGTTTAATAGTAGTGGTTGGGAATTTTGGTGGTTGGAGAAATTAAAAACTCCATTAATGGAGGTTTGGAAATTCACGAGCACGAGTTGCTCGATAAAATGCTTCGATGAGGTGTTTTAGAGTTTAGGAGATTTTCTTTTGTAGCACCCTGTTCCTATTAAACCAAATTTAATTTATCAAATTATGATGTACTAAGTTTTGAAGTATTTGGAGAAAAAGTGATTAGGTTAGTTAATGAGAACACGAGGGCAAAAGAGTAATTAGATATTAAAAGTGGATAACGTATTTAAGGAAAGAGATTTTGGGTTTAATGCACTGTAGCCGTCATTCTGTTTACCCTCTCTCTTTCGGCCATCAGTTCTCTAGCATGAACCTTTAGGCGATTCCCCTGCCCGATTTTCCTTCAACCAAGGTAATTTTTTATTCGATTACTTGCTGCTTTAGTGCCTAGGTAACTGATGGATGACAATGTATGCGTTTTAGAAGTGCTGTGAGTAAGGGATGAGATTTGGGGTTTAGAGAGGAATCGGGAATGGTGAAGAAAAGAACTCTCCGGACTAGCCCCTTAGATTTTCGAATGTTGAGAATGAAGTTTAAGTAATGCTGTGCTTATGTTTTAGGTGAGCCAGCTCTTGGAATATCCTGCAACCATGAACCTCTCGGGAAGCCAGGTAAGTGAAGTATTGTGTGTGCCTTCGGGCCTACATCACAAAACAGTAGGTTTATGTATGTTTGAGTGTTTTCTTTTTGTCATGCATCATGTTTTTGAAGAAATACGAAAATGAATTTACATGAAATGTTATGGCAAGGTATGAACAGATTGAAACAGATCAGCTGTTAAGGGAACTAATCCGCCCCTTAATTGAGAAGAGGATGTATGACTTTGGGAGAACCGATCCCACTCCCAATGGAATTGAGGGATCAGATCAGCTGTTAAGGGAACTAATCCGCCCCTTAATTGAGAAGAGGATGTATGACTTTGGAAAAGTTGATCCACCTCCCAATGGAACCGAGGGATCATTTCAGTGAATGAACGAAATTGCAACTGAGTTGTGAAAGTATAAACTACATGATTAGGATTTATGTTTCAGTATTCCATTTCATTATTGCTTTACTTGCTTAGTATTAGGCTAATAGATGAGTTTTGTGATGTAGGTGTTGAGGTAACCACTGGAGAGTTCTCTGAATTTACTGAGGATTAGGTGATGCTGTTGAAGCACATTCTTGCCATGGTTTGGTGTTCTGATGAGGCGGTTTAACACTTGTCTGTAGGTGAATTTTCAGTAGTTATTTTATATTTTGATACCCTTGGGAACTTCTTCTCTGCCGAAGAAAATCGTGATTTAAATGTAGTTGGAGTTTGTTATTTCCAAAGTTATGTCGAGGATACAGATGTTGTTCTTTTGTTAATGGTTATTTGTTGAATGTCAGACGTTATTTAGGGTCAGGTTGTTTTGAATGCTTTGAGTGAAATTTGTAAGTTTAACCATTGGTGAGATAAAGTCGATCAAATGAAGGAAATCATCCGACTGACGTCACCGGTGGATGTGAGATAAAGTCGATCGGATGAAGGAAATCATCCGGTTGACGTCACCGGTGGATGTGAGATAAAGTTGATCGGATGAAGGAAATCATCCGGCTGACGTCATCGGTAGATGTAGGAAGACTTTTGTCGTCTTATGACCGGTGGTTGCGAGCAATGGGTTTTGTCACGTAGTGACCGGGCGATGTGTTCAGTTTTGTTTTGTCTTGTGAAGGAAAAATGGACTTTGTCATTTAGTCACCGGTGGATGTCGTTTGTTAAATCCGCCAGATGACGTAGCCAAAGTTTTTGTCGTTTTGTCACAGGAAGAAGCCTTCTGTTTTCTGTTTCAGTCTCTTCCGTTGACTTTGCTCAGCGGCAGCTATGTTTGACTTCTGTAACTTCTCAAGTATTTCACGATTAAACCTTTATTTTCTTTGGTCGATTATTTCTTAATATTCCAACCGATTATTCAAACATTGTTTCTATAGTTTTGTTTAACTCTATTTTTGCTTAAATGATTTCCGCTGCAAGTTTTCAAATGTTTTGAAGTTTAGAAAATGTCAAATTTTGACTTTTGAGCGAAGTTTTAAATTTAGTCCAAAGTTTCTTAGTCAAGTTCGAGTTTATGAGTAACGAACCAGGTTTATATAATTCGGGGCGTTACATCTTTAGTTAGGAGTTTGTAATTTTCTAAACTCGATAGTTTAGAATTGATTTAAATGACAAATGTTGTGAATTGCCTTAGGTGAACAACGCTCGTGGATGGAGCTTGAATTGCAACGGACGCGAGGTAAGTTGTAACGCCCGGGAATTTCATTTTAGGGATTTTGAGTTTTGGTTTCGAGTTTTAAATATTTTAAGCATTTATAGAGTCATAATTCGTAGAAATAGTGAATTAAGTCCGATTTGCGAACGGGAAGTTTCGTTAGGACTCTAAGAATAAATAGAAATATTTGGAGGAATAAGGGAATTTTGGAGAAGCTAAACCAATAGACGAAATAACGATTTAAGTTAAGAAATTAACTAAGGGCAATTAGGTAATTTACTAAGTCAAATTTTATTAAAAACTTAAAATTCTTTCTCTCTTTCTCATTTCTTCCCTCGAGAGCACGAAACCTCTCCCTCTCCCTCGCGATTTCCCTCTCCTTCGTCGCCATCTCCAACGATCGACCAACTCCTCCGTTTTTGGCGGTTTTCCTTCAAGTTTCTTCAACAAATCAACCCTCCAAGTAAGCTCTAGGTTTTAGTTAAGTTAGTTGTCGTCTTTGTAGTGGTTTTGGTTTAGTGTTTGTGAAGAAATTTTGGGATTTTGTTAGAAATCGATAAGGTTGTTAATTTATTACTCATTGATGATATAATGGTGGTTATTTAAGTGAGTTTAACAAATTTATGATGTTTGTAGTTGATTAGAGTTAATGTAGGTTGTTGAAGGTGGTTGGAGAAAAACATCTAATGGGGTTTTAGTAAATGCGAGCACAATGTGCTCGACGAAATGCCCAAACGAAGTGAAGTAAAGTTTTTGGAAGAATTGGCTTAGCTCGGGATTTCGTTTAGTTTAAGAATTTGATGATTTTGAGTTAAAACTAATGACGTTTTATGAAACTGCCTTAGGTAACCCAAGCTCAAGGACGGTGCTCGGCATATTTAGGACTCCAGGTAAGTGAGTGTTAGGTTTTCCGGCCCCTAAGGCCCTACGTCGTAACGATGTTGATAATGTTGGTTGTGATGAAGTTAGGTAATTATAGGGGTTGGTGGTAAGATGGGTAGCTTAGAGTAGTGCCTTAGCGATTAGTTAGTGGTCGTTCGATAGTTGTTTTTACGTGTGTTACTCATCATGCATCATGTTTTATTAAAGTGCATACGAACTATTTATGAGCATGTTTATGAAAATTGGACTAAACAACGATAATGTGTAATGGATCTCACGCGTTATGCTATTGGTTCTCACGGGGCAAGTACTGGTTCTCACGGGGCAAGTATTGGTTCTCACGGGGCAAGTCTTGGTTCTTACGGGGCAAGATCGAGGTCTACTTAGTAGACAATGTGCTAATGATAGAAAGACGAAAACGAAATGAACATATTTTATAAATGACATGCATATATGTAACTGTTATATTTAGTGCACTCTTTACTAAGCATTAGGCTTAATGTATTTATCGTATGATGTAGGTGACGAGAACGAAGGTGAGGAACCTCCTTATGATGATCAGGTGTAGATGGTCGATGGGCGGAGCTCGTGGCGGCGGGGCGTGTTTTGGCTTGGCTGGTTGACTCATGGTTTGATATTTTGAGAGTTTTTGGTGATGTTTGGGTAAATGGTGGATTAGACAAATTTATCGTAGAATTAGATACATTTTAGGATGTTTGGCGATTGAATAGATAATATATTGTGTTTTGTAGTGTTTTTGACGTTTTTCAAACAGGAGGAAATGTTAAGCTTTTAAACGGAACAACGCGGTTCGTTTTTATGAAATTTGATTATGTTTAAAAGTGAATTGGGTCAGTTTTGAGTGTTTGGATAAATTTCATGTTGGAATCGTATTTTGTGAGATGTATGTAAGGATTGCGTGAAGAAAGAGTGAAAAAAAAGGGAAGAGTGTGTTGTATGTTTATATGTGGCGTGCAGGGTGTGGGTGGAAGGAAGGAGAAAGAAAGATAGAAGGAGGAGGAGGGGGCTGTGCTCTCTAGAGGAATTCTAGAGAGCATGGCGATCAATCGCCTTCAGGGGCGATTGATCGCCCCTTCTCACTGGCAATCGCCTGGAGTGGCGATCGCTGGCGATGTGAGTAATCGCCTCCTGCTCTGCTCACCCTTTTTTAAAAAAAAAGAGAAAATAAAAATAAATTTTAACTGTTTTCTTTTAGCTTTTAATTGTTTAATTTAGTGATTTTAAGTTTATTTCAAATGGTTTTTTTTAAAGTAGTTTTCAGACGTCGTTAACAAGTTCAATTTCGACTATGAAAGTTTTATTTCCGATCAAATGTCAGGTTTAAAGTTTTTTAAAAAAAAATCAAATGTATGTATATATATATACTAGAAAATAAGGATACTTGATTAAGGTCGTCACATAAGTCTTCGTGATTTGTTTGGCCGTCTTGGCCTACACCATAAGAATGTAAGTTAAATTGAGGAATTAGAGATATATTGCGTTCGGGTAATTAGAACGGGTAGTTAGTTTTAGGTTTGGTTAGGTTGTTAATTGTTAAGTTTATTGTTTGTATGTTTCTATTTGTTTCTATTTCGTTCATGGCATAATATTTGTTCACGCATCATTGTCTTCGAAAAGAGCATGTAAAGGAATTTCTATGCATGTTTTTACAAAACGAAAAGGTAAACGAATGTAATAAAGGTCAAGTCGGTGGTGGTGGTTCAGACATGGCTGTCAGGTGAAGCATGTTTTCCCCCCGGTTAGATACGAGAGGCTATCCAATCGACGGATGTGCCGCTCCTATCTAGCGAGAGTGAAGCCTCGGTGACATAAATGAAATGATTAGCGAAAAGGAAGGACGCATGATTTATGAACTGTACATGCATAGCATTAGCATTCACGTGCATTCACGTAGATTTACCGAGCCTCTAGCTCACATTTTTATTTCTATGGTGTAGGTGATTTTGTAACAACCGGGGTTTTTAGGAAAAATTGGAGAGAAAATAACAGATTAAGCACTCGGAGCCAGGGTGGGTTCGGGGGCGTTACAGATTTTGATACAGGTGAGGAAGACGTCCCTCTGCCTGAAGTATGAGCACGTTGAAGGAGGATGGCCCGTGGGAGTGCGCTGGCAGTCGGTGCGTGATTTTGACCCGTGGGGACATAGGTAAACGTTTTTGGGGAATTGATGGATAGAAAGATAGGAAAAATTGTATAGTTAAATCATTTTATGATGTTTGGATCTAGATAGGTATCGTATAGTGTTTTTGGTAGATTGATATTATTTTGTAGTGTTTTGGATGTTTTTCAAACAGGGTAAAATGTTAAACTTTTAAACGGAACCACGCGGTTCGTTTTATAAAATTTGATTATGTTTAAATGAGTTTTGAGTCGGTAAACGGGTGATTGGTAGAAAGTGAAATGTATGTGGGTGGTATTGTTATTATGTAGAAGATTGTTATATAATGTTAGTGGAGATTTGGTGAGGGAATGAAGTGAGGATGCTCTCTGGAATTTTTGGATTCCAGAGAGCATGTTGTTCGATCGCCTAAGGAGGCGATCGAACGACATGAAGGATCGGCGCTCTCTGGAAAATCCAGAGAGTGTGACGATCGATCGCCTAAATGGGCGATCGATCGCCTGACGAGTGGGGCGATCGATCGCCCCCTCCATTTTGGCCACAGCCGATCGATCCGCTGAAATGGCTGATCGATCGGCCATGAATTTCCATGGGCAAATGCCCATTTTACCCCCTGCTTCCTTTGGCCGATGCTTTAACATGTTCTTTTAATGTTTTTAATTTATTTTTCAAAGGAATTGCAACACATATTTTGAGGTATTTTCTTTAAATGGTTTTATGGACGTTTTAATTTTAATTAGAGGTTTAAAAAGAAAAATTTATACGGGAAATTAAGGGTTAAGTTTAAGGGTCGTTACAAATGATGTGTCATATTGAAACTAAGCTCAGTGCTCATAGCTAAGGGCTCTCCAAAATTTAGAAGCAAATCTGAAATCTATGTATGATACAATACTCGAAGAAACACCATGAAGATCAATGTTCTATATATAATTTGTTCGATCTTATCAAAGAGAAATTCATTCCAACTAGAGTGAAATGTGTTAAATTCATCAATCTGACGACTATCGCCAAACTGGATCAAATTTTCGCACGATTTTTGGTAACCCGACCACAAAAGTCGTAGTGATTCTACTTCATTTCTACTCAAAGATACGTAGAGGCTACAACAACATTGCTGGTTTCTTATGTTCAACTTTAATTTGCTGACAAGTCAAATTGAACACATATTTCATTATATCCCCTTATGTTCAACTTTAATTTGCTGACAAGTCAAATTGAACACATATTTCATTATATCCCGCTTCATTCCAACCTATCAAAATTGATGCTTTAGGTTGTGATACATCTAAGTTTTGTCAAGATGAATAGGAAATCTATACTTATGACTCTCTACTAAAACAGTATGTCTCAGATCTGAATAACTGGGAACTACAACTTGAACCCTAGAGAATATAAAACCATCTAAGTTGATCTACCAACCATCAAATTGCTTACCAGCTTTCATTCATTCAAACTTTTTCTTCAGCTCATTGAATATTTGCATATCATTATGTAGTGCATAAGTGTAGGAGTGGTTACCAAATTAAACATTTGAACTATCTGACCATCATCCTGACACTGTAACTCATAATGTCCAACAGTCAAACATCTCTTCCACTCTTACAACACAAGACAATAAAGAAACGCTTGACGATGATGACTTAAGGCCTCGACCGCAACATTAGCCTTCTTGAAATTATACTCCAAAGAAAATCATAATCCTCTATATATTTCATCCAATGGTGTTACCTGATATTCAAATCAGGTTCAGTAAGAAGATACTTTAGGCTCTCATGATTAGAAAATACCTTGAACCTTGCATTATATAAATAACTCCGGAAGATCTTGAGAGCAAAAATAATGGCTGCCAAATCCAATTCATGGGTAGGATAATTTCGCTCATGTACATTGATCTGCCGAGAAGCATAAGCTATGACTCAGTTATATTGCATCATAACACAACCCAATCAAACTTCAGAAGCATTTGTATACCCTGCATACGTCAAACTCTCACCAAGCTCTACCAAAACTGGTACAATAGTTAATTTCTTCTTAAGCTCCTCAAAAGTAGTGTAACATTTGCTGCCCCAAATAAATTTCACATATTTTCTGGTTAATTAAGTTAACAACATAGCAATGAAAAAAAACTTTTCCATGAACTGACAATAATAACTAGCGAGACCCAAGAAACTACGTACCCTAGTGACATTCTTGGGTGAATTCAATCTAACACAAGTTAAACCTTGGCTGGATCTACTGATATGCTATTTTGAGAAACAACGTGACCCAAAAATTTTACCATAGTCATCAAAAAATTATCTTTTTTTCTCATTGCATATAACTGATGATGTGCTACGGAATCCCCTTACAAGATTCTGAGCCAAAGAATTTTCTAATGTCTTTGCTAATTTTGTAGGTCTCTCTTTATTAGCTTGCATGGAGAAGAATTTCGACTCAACAGACAAAGAGGAAACAAGCAATCATTGGAGTAATAGCACAAAATCTGAGTTGAATATAAACATACTTGCTACACACTCTTGAGCAAGTTTAAGGCATGGACTCATGATAACTTGGAGGAAGGAGAGAGTTTGACATACAAGGAAAAGTCCAAGCATCTTAATCCATAGAGGGTAGACTCGACCATCAGTTCTAAAGCTCAACCATTCAATCAAACCATTAGCAAGAAGGAAGCACATGGACGATCTTAGAATGACCTTTTATGTTTAACTTATGTTAGTATTTTTTTGAATCCATTGTTGAACCTTATATTATTTAAGTGTGTAATTTTGATGGTGGGGACCATCTAGTGAGAAAGTGTAACACCCGATTTTGACGGGTTTTCGATTTTCTGTAAATGAATGGTATTTTTATAAATATGTCAAATTAAGCCAGTTTTATAAATGAGAAGTTTTATTGGAACCCTATAAATGAATTAGAGTATCTGGAGGAATAAGGAGATTTTTGGAGATATAACGCCCGGATTACGAGTTTTGTAATTTCTCGTAATATAATGGGTATTTTGGTAAAAAAGTGAAAAAAGTCCATTTTGCAAATGGAGAGTTTTATTAGGATCCTCATGATTTATAGGGATTTTAGAAAAAATAATAGAATTTTGGGAATTCAAATCGATGGTATAACGCCAAAGTTCCGTTTATAACCCTATAGCGTTTTAATACGTAAAAATAGTAAATTAAATCCGTTTGACGAACGTAAGGTTTTATTGGAGTCCTAGAAATGAATCGGAATTATAGGTGAAATAAGGAAGTTTGAAGAAACCGAATCAATAGTGAAATAACGGAATAAACGAGTATTTAACAAAAAGGGAAAAATAGTAAATTGACAAGTTAAATTAATATACAAAAAAAACACCCTTTCCCCATCTATTTTCTCCTAACTCCACGAAGCTCCAGAGAGCTTTTTCCCTTTGGCGACTTCAAGCTCCTCCACGGCGTTTCTCCACGGTTCTTCATCAACCGTTTCTCCGATCGTCAAGTTCCTTCACGTTTTCTTCTCCCATCACAGTTATAGGTAAGTCTCTAGCATTTTCCGACCTTAGTTCTCGATTTTTAAAGGTTTTGACGGTTAGGGTTTTGTTAGGCTTTGTCAAAAAAAATGGGTTTTGTTAGGAAAGGTTAGATATTGCTTTATGTACGATTATTGAACGTAGTTAGATAGTATAAATGTTTGGGTTGTGAATTTTGGGGGTTGAAAGTTATGGAAAACTCCATTAATGGAGGTTTGTAATTTGCGAGCGCGAATTGCTCGAAGAAATGCCCGAATGAGCTTAATTAGAGTTTTAGGAAAATTTCCTTTAACTAGGAGTTTTGTTAGACTTCAGAATTCAATCTCCTAGGACCGATTTTAATAATGATTATTGTGGATTGGCTGTAACACCCGGCTTTACGGGATTTGATTTATTCCAATATTAACGGCAATTTTGTAAATACGTCAAATTAAGTCCGTTTTACGAACGGAAAGTTTTAACAATGCCGTAATAATAAATAGGAATTTATGGTGAAATATGAGAATTTTGGAAAATCGGACCGTTAGTAAAATAACGAAATAATCGGAGAAATAAATAGAAAATGAGACAAAGGGCGATTTGGTAATTGTCAAACCAAAATTTTAATTAAAAATAAAAACTCCTTCATTTTCCCCTCACCCACGTAATTTCCATTTCTCTCCACCCTTCGCGCGACTTTTCCTTCTCCTTCGGCGATTCTCCTCTCCGTGGTCGAAGCTTGTCTTCCGGCGACTCGAGTCTTCACGTTTCTCTTCCGTCATCGCTCTCTAGGTAAAGCTCTACACTTTTTGGAACGTTATGCCTCTAATGGACGTATTGATAGTTATCGGAGCTTAGTTTATCGATTTGTTGAGGTGTATTCGAGATTTGGTTAAGTTGGAGCTCGAAAACCTCCATTAATGGAGTTTTTGAAATATCGAGCCCAAATTGCTCGACGAATTGCCTAAACGAACTTAAATATAGTTTAGGAGATTTTTCTTTAGTTAGAAGTTAGCAATTTTTGGAGTTTGGTGATTTAGACTGGATTTAACGTCGTTTATTGTGAAATGCATAGGTGAACAAACGCTCGTGGACGGAGCTCGGTGTGCAACGATGCGAGGTAAGTTCTCGTGACTTACTATGGCTGCTAGGCCTACACCATATGTCAAAGTCGTCTCGAGGAACCTTGAGGATTGTTTGTTTAAATTGTTTTGGGTTTGGGTAGTTAGGATTAGTTGTTTTTATATGTTGTTTGTTTATCGTCTTGATGGTACACATGTGATTGTTTACTTTATGTTATATTGAACTGTTCATGCATCACGGTTTTAAAAAACGACATGAAAATGAATTTACTCACGGATTTTATAAAAAGAACATGCATCGTAAAAAGGCAAGTAAAGTATCACAGTAAACAACCATGACATGGGGTTATCGGGGATGAGGTTCAGACCTGGCGTTCCTTGGTGAGCGGGTTTTCCTCCCTTCAGATGGTGTGGGCTGTCTAATCGCTTGACGTGCCCTATCCATCTGTCGAGCGTTTTTGATAACCATAGACTGACACGTACAGATATATGCATTGACATGGACGGTTTTCATTGCACTGAACATACATGATCATGCATAGGCATTTACGTAGGGCTTACTGAGATTTTTATCTCATAGGTGTCTCTATGGTGTAGGTGATTTCGATACAGGTGAGGATGATGTCCATCCGCCTGATGTATGAGCACGTTGAAGAAAGATGGCCCGTGGGAGTGCGCTGGCAGTCAGAGCGTGATTTTGACCCATGGGGACGTAGGTAATATTTTGGGATTTGATAGATGAAGAATAGGAGAATTGTATAGTTGATATTTTAGGATGTTTGGGTTTGTATAGTATTTTGTTGAATTTTTTATGTTTTTCAAACAGTGGGAAATGTTAAATTTTCAAATGGATCCATGCGGTTTATTTTGAGAAATTGGTAACGTTTTAAGGGTATTTTGAGTTGAATTAGAGGTAATTGGTAAAGTGGGGAGTAGAGCGTTTTTAACGTTATGAAAATGTATGAAGAAATGATAATGATATGAGGTAAAAAGGGGTACTGTGAAGGGTGTATAATTTTGTTGTGTGTTGATTGGTGAGTGTGAAGTGCAGGCGTTGAGGAATCGAAGGAAGGGGGAAAGGAAGTGATGGCAGATGGGCGCTCTCTGGAAAATTTCTAGAGAGTGTGGCGATTGCTCGCCACGTAATGGCGAGCCATCGCCGCCTCATGCCTGGCGATCGCCATTGGCGATCGCTAGGCGGTTGTATTATCGCCTATTGGCGATTGCTCACCATGAGCAATCGCCACTTGTTCTGCCAAAAACGGCAGAACATACTTATATATATATATAAAAAAAAATTATTTTATTGTTTTCTTTTAATAATTAAAAGTTTAGTTAATGTTTTAAGTTTATTTTAGATAGTTTTCAAAGAAAATTTCCAACGCCGTTAACAATTTCAATTCCGATTTCAAAGGTTATATTTCCGCACAAAAGTCAGATTTACAGTTTACACGCATTAAATGAAAATGAAAAATTTGCACGGGAAAACTAGGGTACGGGTAAGGGTCGTTACAGTTATGGTATCAGAGCCCCCGGGTTTTAAAAACCGTTCTGTAGACTGCACGACTGCTCAGCCACTACGCGGACATCCTTCATCAACTGTAAGTACGTTTAATTACTTTACTTAAATTTGATTTCTTAGGATTATTGTTTTAACTTTTATAGGAGTTTTAGAAAATGATTCGCGGTAGAGGCGCCTGAGACGACGCCATAGATAGACTGACAGACTTACTCGATCGTCAATCCCAACATATGGATCGACAGGCACAACAAATTATGGACCTAGTTTGTGAGAATCGAAGGGCCCAAGAGATAGTTGTCCCTAATGTTCAAGGCATGGAGAGATTTCAAAAGCTAAGACCTCCGATATTCGACGAGCAATCTACGGACCCCTCTATTGCTGAGGAGTGGGTTCGAAAAATGGAGGATATGTTGGCGTATGCCAAAGTGGACAATGCCGAGAAAATTGAGTGCGTCACATTCCACCTAGCACTGGATGCCCGGTCTTGGTGGGATTCTATTAAGGCTACAACGGACGTGGCGCTGATGAGATGGGAACGGTTTAGAACCGTGTTCTTTGATAAGTACTTCAGCCGTACGGTGAGGGCGGCAAAAAGGGCTGAGTTTACGCAATTGAAATAGACTAGTACGGTGGCAGAGTATATCAGAAAATTTGAATCTTTATCCAAGTTTGCACCGCACCTGGTTAGTGATAATGAAGAAAAGATGCAACAATTTATGGATGGACTGAACAGGGAGATCCGAAAGAACATTATAGTGTCTGGTATTCTAGATGTGCCTTATGAGGAAATTGCAGCGAGAGACCTGGAATTCGAAGCTGCTGAGTTGACATGCGTTAAGCCTAGAGAACCTGCTAAGGGCTTCTTTCGCGAGATTCAGCCTTAGGTACGGAATCGAGGCTGGCAACCCAGAGGACAACAACAACGAGGCGTCAAAAGGCCTCATGAGGGAGGAGGCAATCAAGGTAAGGGGAAACAAGTCCAAGGGGCTGCACAGAAACCTGTTTGTCCGAAGTGCCAGAAGGAACATTATGGCACTTGTCGATGGGGCACGAACAGTTGTTATAGATGTGGAGAGATCGATCATTTTGCTCAGAACTGTCTGAGGGCGGCCACTAATCCGAGAACAGTTATGCCGAGGATCTTCGCATTTATCGAGCCCGGAGATGTTGATGATGAGGCACAACCATCTGTCATAGCAGGTACTATTCTAGTCATGGGTGTGCCAGTGTTTTCTTTGATAGATACAGGAGCTACGCACTCCTTCATTTCAACTGCTTGCATGATTAGATTGGGGCTAGTATCTGAGTTGGCTGAGTGCGAGTATCGAGTGATGCTGCCTTCGAGAGCGAATATGCAGTCTGATCGGGTTTTCCAAGGCAACGTCGTCTCTGTGGGAAACAACACCCTCTATGCCCGGTTGATAGTTATGGGTATAGAGGTGTATGATCTTATTTTGGGGATGGATTGGCTTGCACGCCATTGCGCCACAATTGACTGCGGGTCCGGGATGGTGACTTTCTGCCCCCCCTAACAAGGTTGAGTTCACTTTTCAGGCAATGAATAGGTTAAGCGGGCTACCTACTACTTATTCAATGATAGCCAGAGAACAATTTAAAGATGGGTGCTCGATTTTTGTGGCCACAGTGATTGATACTCGGCTACTTGATAAATTGAAACCGGATGATCTTCCGGTTGTTAAGGAATTCTCAAAGATTTTTCTCGACGATCTTCCCGGACTACCGCCTGATCGGGAGATCGAGTTCGTAATTGATGTTTATCCGAGTTCAGCACCTGTATCCAAGAACGCGTATAGATTGGCGCCTGCTGAATTAAAGGAGTTGAAGTCACAGTTGGAGGAATTATTAGACAAAGGGTTTATTCGACCCAGCTTTTCTTCTTGGGGTGCGTCAGTCCTATTTGTGAAGAAAAAGGACGGAACTCTCAGGATGTGCGTTGATTATCGAGAGTTAAATAAATTGACCGTGAAAAACAAGTATCCACTGCCCCGAATTGACGATCTATTTGACCAATTGCAGGGTGCCCGAGTGTTTTCCAGGATTGACCTACGCTTGGGTTATTATCAGTTGAAGGTCCGAAAAGAAGATATTGAAAAGACAGCGTTTCGAACGAGGTATGGACATTACGAATTTCTTGTGATGTCTTTTGGACTTACGAATGCTTCTTCAGCGTTTATGGATATGATGAACTGCGTCTTCAAAGAATATTTGGACAGATTCGTCGTAGTTTTTATAGATGACATCCTGGTCTATTCTAAGACAAAAGAGGAGCATGAGGAGCATTTACGGATTGTTCTTAGGACTTTATGCCAGCATCAATTGTATCCGAAGTTTTCCAAGTGTGAATTCTGGCTTGATCAAGTAAGTTTTCTTGGTCATATCATATCTCGGGAGGGAATCTCAGTTGATCTAGCTAAAATCGAGGTTGTCAAGCAATGGCCACAGCCTAAGAATGTACGAGAGGTACGAGGATTTCTTGGTTTGGCTGGATATTACAGGAAATTCATCGAGGGATTTTCAAAGATAGCCGTCCTTCTATTCCGATTGACGAGGAAGGTCGCCTGCGTGCGAGAAGAGCTTTGTGGAGCTGAAACAGAGATTGACTACAGCTCCAGTTCTTACACTGCCAGTCGAGGGCGATAAGTTCAGTATTTACTGTGATGCCTCAAGAATCGGACTGGGATGTGTATTAATGCAGGAAGGCAAAGTCATTGCTTATGCTTCTAGACAGTTGAAGCTGTATGAGCAAAACTATCCGACACACGACCTCGAGCTTGCAGCGGTCGTTTTTGCTTTAAAAATCTGGAGACACTATCTGTATGGGCAACAGTGTGAGGTGTTTTCATATCACAAGAGCTTAAAGTATTTGTTTACGCAGAAAGAACTTAATATGCGACAGCGACGGTGGTTAGAGTTCGTTAAGGATTACGATTTTGAAATTAAATACCACCCAGGGAAGGCAAATAAGGTCGCTGATGCCTTGAGCCGAATGCCTACTACGAGCCAACCTTCACTTGCATCTATGTCGGTAATGTTGAGGTCTGAGATTGAGAAGTTCGATGTAGAGATTGTGGCAGAATTGTCCAGCATGCTTACTAACATTTCTCTTAGACTGACGATTTTGGACAGAATACGGGTGGCTCAACAAAGCGATTTGGAGTGTGAAAGGCATCGAATGAGCATGACATCCGAAGGTTCATCTGACAGATGATGGAGTACTGAAATTCAGGCACAGGTGGTACGTGCCTAATGATGATGAGCTGAAAAATGAGATCTTAACTGAGGCACATTCCTCAGCGTATTCGGTGCATCCGGGGAGCACAAAAATGTACAGAGACTTGAGACAACATTTTTGGTGGCCTAACATGAAGAGAGAAATTGCTAGGTACGTGGAAACCTGCCTGATTTGCCAACAGGTTAAGGCAGAGCATCAAAGGCCAACCAAAACCTTACAGCCACTACCTATTCCAGAGTGGAAATGGGAGCAAATATCCACAGATTTCATAGTTGGACTCCCGAGAACAACAAAGGGGCACGATGGTATTTGGGTGATTGTGGACCGTTTGACAAAGACGGCTCACTTCCTACCAGTGAAAATGACTTATTCTATGGATCAGCTAGCTGAGTTGTACGTACAGGAGATTGTCAGACTACACGGAGTGCCCATCTCTATTGTTTTTGATAGAGATGCCAGATTTACTTCGAAGTTCTAGAAGAGTTTACATAAGACAATGGGAACTCAGTTGAATTTTAGCACGGCATTTCATCCTCAAACTGACGGACAGACGGAAAGAACAAATCAGATTCTGGAGGATATGCTTAGAGCTTGCGTGCTAGAGTTTCAGGGCTCGTGGAGCCGATATCTGCCATTGATTGAGTTTTTGTACAACAACAGCTTCCAGGCTACTATTGGCATGGCTCCGTATGAGGCGCTGTATGGTCGAAAATGCAGGTCTCCACTATATTGGGATGAGATAGGCGAAGCTAGCATTGTTGGCCCAGATATTTTGCAACAAACGGCAGAGAAGATCGCTGTTATTAGACAACGGATAGAGATTGCACAAAGCTGCCAAAAGAGTTATGCTGACACCAAACGGAGAGAATTACAGTTCAAGGAAGGTGACGAGGTGTATTTAAAGATTTCTCCGTTCAAAGGCGTTATGCGATTTGGAAGGCGGGGCAAATTGAACCCACGCTTTGTAGGGCCATTTCCTATTCCGAAGAGGATTGGAACTATGGCGTATAGATTGCAGCTTCCAGCATCGATGGAGGGTATTCACGATGTGTTCCACGTGTCTATGCTCAGAAAGTGTATACGCGATCCATCACACGTCGTTGAAACAAGGGAGATCGAAGTGCAACCAACGCTGACCTACGAGGAAAGGCCAGTGCGAATCCTGGAGTCTTCTATCAAAGTATTGCGAAATAAGGAGATTCCTCTGGTAAAGGTTTTGTGGAGGAACCATGATGTAGAAGAGGCTACTTGGGAGAGACAACAAGATATGATGTTGAAATATCCCGAATTATTTGTATAACCAAATTTTGAGGACAAAATTTAAATAAGGTGGGTGGAATGTAACACCCGGCTTTACGGGATTTGATTTATTCCAATATTAACGGAAATTTTGTAAATACATCAAATTAAGTCCGTTTTACGAACGAAAAGTTTTAACAAAGCCGTAATAATAAATAGGAATTTATGGTGAAATATGAGAATTTTAGAAAATCGGATCGTTAGTTAAATAACGAAATAATCGGAGAAATAAATAGAAAATGAGACAAAGGGCGATTTGGTAATTGTCAAACCAAAATTTTAATTAAAAACCAAAACTCCTTCATTTTCCCCTCACCCACGTAATTTCCATTTCTCTCCACCCTTCGCGCGACTTTTCCTTCTCCTTCGGCGATTCTCCTCTCCGTGGTCGAAGCTTGTCTTCCGGAGACTCGAGTCTGTACGTTTCTCTTCCGTCATCGCTCTCTAGGTAAGGCTCTACACTTTTGAAACGTTAGGTATTGATTTCTAGGATTTAAAACAAATAGGGTTCGTTAGGGTTTTCGTTGAAAACGTAAATCAATATTTGAAATTGATAGGTTGAGCTTAGTTATGCCTCTAATGGACGTATTGATAGTTATCGGAGCTTAGTTTATCGATTTGTTGAGGTGTATTCGAGATTTGGTTAAGTTGGAGCTCGAAAACCTCTATTAATGGAGTTTTTGAAATATCGAGCGTAAATTGCTCGACGAATTGCCTCAACGAACTTAAATAGAGTTTAGGAGATTTTTCTTTAGTTAGGAGTTAGCAATTTTTGGAGTTTGGTGATTTAGACTGGATTTAACGTCGTTTATTGTGAAATGCATAGGTGAACAAACGCTCGTGGACGGAGCTCGGTGTGCAACGATGCGAGGTAAGTTCTCGCGACTTACTCTGGCCGATAGGCCTACACCATATGTCAAAGTTGTCTCGAGGAACCTTGAGGATTGTTTGTTTAAATTGTTTTGGGTTTGGGTAGTTAGGATTAGTTGTTTTTATATGTTGTTTGTTTATCGTCTTGATGGTACACATGTGATTGTTTACTTTATGTTATATTGAACTCTTCATGCATCACGGTTTTAAAAAACGACATGAAAATGAATTTACTCACGGATTTTATGAAAAGAACATGCATCGTAAAAAGGCAAGTAAAGTATCACAGTAAACAACCATGACATGGGGTTATCGGGGATGAGGTTCAGACCTGGCGTTCCGTGGTGAGTGGGTTTTCCTCCCTTCAGATGGTGTGGGCTGTCTAATCGCTTGACGTGCCCTATCCATCTGTCGAGCGTTTCTGATAACCATAGACTGACACGTACAGATATATGCATTGACATGGACGGTTTTCATTGCACTGAACATACATGATCATGCATAGGCATTTACGTAGGGCTTACTGAGATTTTTATCTCATAGGTGTCTCTATGGTGTAGGTGATTTCGAGACAGGTGAGGATGATGTCCCTCCGCCTGATGTATGAGCACATTGAAGAAAGATGGCCCGTGGGAGTGCGCTGGCAGTCGGAGCGTGATTTTGACCCGTGGGGACGAAGGTAATATTTTGGGATTTGATAGATGAAGAATAGGAGAATTGTATAGTTGATATTTTAGGATGTTTGGGTTTGTATAGTATTTTGTTGAATTTTTGATGTTTTTCAAACAGTGGGAAATGTTAAATTTTCAAATGGATCCATGCGGTTTATTTTGAGAAATTTGTAACGTTTTAAGGGTATTTTGAGTTGAATTAGAGGTAATTGGTAAAGTGGGGAGTAGAGCGTTTTTAACGTTATGAAAATGTATGAAGAAATGATAATGATATGAGGTAAAAAGGGGTATTGTGAAGGGTGTGTAATTTTGTTGTGTGTTGATTGGTGAGTAGGAAGTGCAGGCGTTGAGGAATCGAAGGAAGGGGGAAAGGAAGTGATGGCAGTTGGGCGCTCTCTGGAAAATTTCCAGAGAGTGTGGCGATTGCTCGCCACGTAATGGCGAGCCATCGCCGCCTCATGCCTGGCGATCGCTAGGCGGTTGTATTATCGCCTATTGGCGATTGCTCACCATGAGCAATCGCCACTTGTTCTGCCAAAAACGGCAGAACATACTTATATATAAAAAAAAAGATTTTTTATTTTATTGTTTTCTTTTAATAATTAAAAGTTTAGTTAATGTTTTAAGTTTATTTTAGATAGTTTTCAAAGAAAATTTCCAACGCCGTTAACAATTTCAATTCCGATTTCAAAGGTTATATTTCCGCACAAAAGTCAGATTTACAGTTTATACGCATTAAATGAAAATGAAAAATTTGTACGGGAAAACTAGGGTACGGGTAAGGGTCGTTACATTGGCCTAGGTGAACAAAGCTCGTGGACGGAGCTCGGCTTTCTACCGACGACAAGTAAGTTCTCGTGACTTACTGTGGCCGATTGGCCTACACCATAAGTCAAGTTTTGATGTTTAGGATTATTTGGTGATATTTATGTTTATATGCTTTGGCTGGGTAGTTTAGGGTTAGTTGTTTTGTAGGTTATGTTTGTATTGTTTTGATGGTACGCACGTTGTATGTTTATGTTACGCTTTTATTGTCATCCATCATCGTTTTACAAATGTCATGAAAAATGGATTTATGCATGGATTTCACGAAAGAAAATGAAATGTCATGACTTAAATAGATGAATGAAAATGAGACGACTAAGACGACTGAAATGAGACGACTGAAACGTGATGACTAACACGAACTGATAAATGAAATGAATGCACGAAAGTTTATGAAAATTGCATATACATGTTCATGCACTGTCATTTACGTAGAATTTACTGAGATTTATCTCATAGGCTTTATGGTGTAGGTGAACTCGAAACAGGTGAGGAAGGCATTCCTCCGCTTGATGAATACGTAGGTTGAAGAAGGGTGCTCGTGGGAGTGCGCTGAACAGTCGATGCGATTTTGACTCGTGGGAACCAGTTGTAGGTATTTGGTAAATGTGTATAGATAGATGTTTTAAACTTTTATTTAGATGATGAGTTCGTCTGAAACTTCGCTACGTTTTATGAATATAATAGGAATTTATGTCACTTTGGTTGATAAAAGAAATGACGTTGGGTTTTGTTGAAATAAATTGTGAATATTAGGTTTGAGGTGATTTTGGAGGAATGAATTGTGAATTGGTTGAATGGATGATTTAAGTATGATTTTAGGATTTTGATGAATTTTATAGATTGTGGAAAGTTGATTAAGTTAAGATATTTTTATGAAGGAATTTTAGGTGTGAAATGAAGAAATGGTGTGTTTGGAAAGGAAAAACCAGAGAGAGGGCCGATCGGTCGCTGGTTTTGGGCGATCGATCGGCCAAATTGATGTTTTTATGGTTTTGACAGCGAGGTAGCCGATCGATCGGCCAAACACTATTCATGCACTGTTCACGCACTGTTCATAGTACTGTTCACAGTACTGTTCACCAGCACTATTCACGGACACTGTTCACCGAAAAAAAAATTAATAATAATAATAATGTTATGAAAGTTTACACGTGTCTTATACAAAGTTTTATAAGGGAAGTTCACTTATTTTGGAGAATTTTTATAGAGGTTTAATATTTTTTAAAATTTCTTTAGAATTTCTAAGACAGTTTCACGACAAATCACGTTAGTAACGTTCGAATTACGGGTCGTTACAGAAAGAGAGAGCCATATAGCAAGAGGAGACTATAAAGTGTTTGGTTACTCATTTGGCCAAGTACTCTTATTTCTCCATTTTTCTTCCTTTGAATTTTTACTTGTTTTGTAAGAGCCATGTGTGGAAACTCTAATTCTCTTAGAGGCATTATTTATATCCTCCTTAAGACTTGTAATCTTCAGCTTATTTTGAATGAAAATTTCGTGTGAAGAGTTCTTCTTCCAAACTTGAAGTTTCCTTCAAGTGGCCACCTCTTCTTGGTGGGTAATATCCAAGTGTAGTGTGTGTTGTTTGGATTTCACCTTTGTGAGCGTTAGTGGACTCCATATTGCTACATCCTTTCTCCATTCTCTTCTTTTAGAGGTACCTAGCAAGAGTATAGATAACTCTCAACCCCCATCATTGAAACAACATCTGCCAACAAGATCCAAAAGAGTTGTTATGGTTTGTTGTTTCGTTTTTAGCCTAGCAGTTTGCACTTCCGCAACCATAACTTTTCATCCACAACGATTCTACCGCTGATTTTTGAACCATTCATCGTCACTTATAAGGTATCATCCTTTACAAAAACCATACGTCTTCAAACGTGGGAGTTATAACTTCTCAAAGTTTGCTCATTTTCTCGACTGGAGCAGTATTCTGAACTTCTAGCGACCTCAACCAATTTAATCATAACTTTTGATCCACAAAGCCTTTGGTCGCGATATTTGGATGGCCTTTCCTCCACTCTTGGAAGTAGCCCCTATCAAAAAATCGAATCCAAAGCTTAAGGGACCAATGAGGTATGCCGTTGTGAAATTGCTGCTCGTGCTACTTAAACAATGAAAAATCCAATGTAGCTTTGTGTTTTCCATCCTCCATTTTGAAGCACATCGACTGATGATCACGTAATGTCTACAAAACAATGTTCATATGTTCCACATGCTTATTGCGAGACTCAAAATATATTATGATGTCGGCAATAAAAACCACAACCAAAATGATGAAGATAGGGCTGAAGACTTGATTTATCAAGTCCATAAATGCAGTTGGTGCTTTAGTTAATCCAAAAGGAAGCACAAAAAACTCAAAGTGTCCATATCGAGTCTAAAAGATCATCCTCATAATAGTTTTCTCAGGAATCTTCAACTGGTGGTAACTATATCTTATATCAATCTTTGAGAAATACATCGATCATCCTACCTGATCATATAGGTCATCAATCCTTGGCAACAAATGTTTGTTCTTGACTGCCTCGTAATTCAACTTCTGATAATCTACACAAAAAGGAAACAAACCATCATGCATCTTTGCAAATACCACTGGTGCACCCTAAGGAGTAGTACTATTATTAATAAAAACCTTTTTGTAGCAAATAATCAAATTGAGTCCTCAATTTCTTCAATGCAACAGGTGTTATGCACTACGTAGCAATCAAAATTGGAGCATATATGGACATTAAATCAATGGAAAAGTTATAAATATTTTCAAGAAAAACATCGAGAATATCACAGATGATGAACAACTCAAATCCTATCTGACCGTATCAAGGTCATCTCTAATAGTAAAACACCCCATAGAGTTCAAATTTTCTTTGACCACCCAAGCATACACATAAAGTAAGACCAACTGGAAACATATGGGTACTATATGGATGGACCAGGACTTGTCCATTGTCTAAAGTAAGAGTCACATTTCTATAGTGACAGTCAATTTTAGCCTTAATGACTTAACCAATCTATTCCCAGGATCACATCAAACTTATTAGCTATCACTTGCAGATCAATAGATAATTCTTACTCATCAACAATGAGATTAATGTTTTGAACTATAACATTCGTTCATAACTCTTATCATAGGAGTACTTAACATGAGAGGATTTTCTAACTTCTCTATAGTCACACCCATAATCCGAGCAAACGATGGGGAAACGAAAGAATGTGTTGCACCTGTATCAAACAATACATGAAATAGAAATGCTAAAGAAAGAGATCGTGCCATTAGTAACATCGTGGCTAGTCTGATCAGGAACCTCAAACTTTGCAATCACATCAACTTGGCCACTTATCTTCTCTTTCCCTTTCTTGTTGCCACCATTATCACCCCTTATAAATTGGAGATTGATTATGCAAACTTACTAGAAGATCTTGCAGTAGTGAGATTAGATGCAAAACTCGGCTGATAACTAGTAGACCTCTGAACATTGGTATTAGTGTGCTAATGTTGATACTAATATGGTAGTTTGTAACCAACTGGCTTTAGAGAAGTAAACGCTTGTTACTGTGGAGCTATTTGTGTGGTGTTGAGTTAGCTTGTGTAGGTCTCTTATTCATGGGCCAGTTTCTCTACCATGGAAAGTCGAGAACGAATAGTTGACCTCATGTTCATCTAAAACTTCCATCCCTTCAAGTGATCCATTTCTTTGAGATACTGGGAAATCTCAACAAACGTAATATGATATTACAATACTGTGAGATCCTTTTGGGGTAGGTTATGATAAGCCCAAACATATTCTGGTAATGATCTACATTGCAATAGTTGTCTATGAAAAAAGACTCGAACCACTACCAGCTCATTTCATTGACCTAGTAATCTAGCTTCATTGACTTTCACAAAACTCTAGCTATCTTTTCAAATTAAAATATTTTGAGACTAACTCCAAATTCTTCTAGAACCTCAATAACATTCATATTCTTGACCATAACAGTTAGTCAGAAGGTTTGGTCCCCCATCGAATAGTGGCTGATTTAATTGCCCTAATTCTCTAAAATAATCCATAAGATGGAACACCAGATTCTGCACCATGAAAACTCTGAATCACATACGTCAAGTCCACAAGGGGATCTAGTAACTGTGACTTAGTCATTTTCCCAATAGGTGATGTAGGTGCAAAATTTCTACGGGCTTTTCTATGAGGCATTATCAAAAATATGAAAAATTTATGATGTAAGTTACAACACGTCTTTAGGCACAGTAATTTAGAACTCTTTTATACTATAACCATATCTATCTTATTGATATTACTTTTTTAAGATGACAACTTGTCTCTAATACCAAAACTTTTGACGACCCAAAGCTTCAGACATAATGGAAAAATACACGACCCACAAGAGAACCGAATTACCCGATAGTAATGATATTTTAAGGTAATAGTAGCAGAAGACTCAAATAAGAAAAAAAGTCAGGGCATCAAAACAACTAGCCTAAATCAAGGTTCAATAGTGACATCTTAGATTAGATGATAATATCAGTAAAATCATATGGCTAATTGTCGAGCAGAGAGCGCCACAGCGTGGCCTAGGTTGGACGAACAATTATGATAGAAAAATCAATTTTTTTTTTGTCTATTTCTTAACGTCCCTCAAAATCAACCCACCACCAACAACTCATATATTTTTACCAATGATTTTGAGTATTTTAACTAGAAATCAAATTTTTAGTGGAAACTCAAAAGTCAAGGGAAACTAACACAATGAAGGTTTAGATTTGATATATCCTTAAAAGTTGTTAGAATCTAAGATTGACACCTCTACAAAATAGATCAGATGTGAAATCCCTTCTTAGTCAAGGGATGATATGGCGTTGTACAAAAAGACTTATTGTTAATTGTCAATGTAATATTAAAAAATGATTAGTTGGACCAGGTCATGTTCATATGCAATATTAGGGTTGTTACACTACTCTATACAGTGTAGCTTGAGTCACAAAATTCGTTGTACCTTAATTTGTTATAGTGAATATATCCTCAGATAATGGTGTTTTCCGAAAAATATTTTTCATGAAAATCTCAGTGCTCTTGTTTTTTTTTTTGTGTATTTTTTTTTCTGATTTAGCGTTTGATTTTCAACAATTGGTATCAGTCTCAAACAATTTTGGAATTTACAATTTTTTGTGAAACAATAGTCCGACCTGCTGTCAACGAGCAGACAGTGTAGCGGAAAAAAGTCTCGATCTAAGTTGTCCTCTCCGATAAGAAGACAACCCTCTCCAGTCAATTCAAGGTTGTTCATCCAAGCACCGATTCCCTACACGACATTCCAACCTTTCTTTTTAAACGCCAAAAAAGAGAACCTTCGCCATTTTTTGTTGCACCAATCGTCATTGTTCTGTCACGCTTTGGCTCTGACTGCATTTTCAAAGATATTGCATGCAACAGATCCAGTTGTTGCACGGATTGTTTGCCGTATATTGTGCTGATTTTTTATCCTTGAATTTCTATCCATTCTTTTTGGGTTTTTGGATTATATTGTGTTTTTTTTCTTTTTTTTTTCTAGAGTTTCGATTAAAATACTGCAAGATATCTGAAATTTCGGGACCAATTTAGTGGGGGAAATATTTATTGCTGGGCATTTATTCCGAATTTTTGGAGGTGAGTTTTTTTTAAGATAACATTATTCTTTGGCTTCAAATTTTTAAATCTCATTATTGGATCGAAACACAAAGTTTCTGTCATGGCTTGTGAATATGCAAGATGTGCAAGCACAAATAAATTTAGACAACTCATTGTTCTGGCTCGATAAATTTTAACATGTTGGATTGAAGAGAAGAAAATCATCAAGTATCAAAAAGCTCTATCTTTGATAGGTTTGCATTGTCAAAATATAATTTTTTGGAAGTTCTGAATGAGAAAATTACTGCAAACTTACGGTTAAAGTTGGAAAAGTTATGCATGAAAAAACCCAAACAAGTAATCTGCATTTGAAGTAGTGTTTATATATTCTCATTAGTTGATGGAAGATATTTCGATTGAAGAACACTTGATCACATTCAAGGAATTAATTTCAAATTTAGAAACTATGGATGCAAGTACGATGAGGAGAATTTGTGATTGATTATACTGTGCTCGTTGTCTGCTTTATATGACACTTTTAAAGATATGATCTTATACAGTAGAGAAAATCTAACTTTGAAAAAAGTTAAGAGTCCCTAGTTATCAAAGAAGAAGATAAAGTTGATTGTTGTTTGATCTGAGTCTCAAGGAGAAGGACTCTACGTTTAGGGTAGAATAGGATACTCAAACAATAATGGCAATGATGATGTTTAGGGTTCGAAGTGCAGATCAAAGTCAAGAAAACGTGATAAAATCTGTTATTTATGTTATAAACATGTGCACATTAAATCCGAGTGCCGTAAATTTCAAAATTCAATTAAGAGAGCTGTTGAAAAAGATAAACAATCAATGACGTCTTGGTGAAGTTGTAGTCACAAAAGAAGAAGAAGATCATGATGATAGTGATCTTCTAGTTGTGTGAGAAGGAAAGTCAAAGCCAAATATCATTACATTTTCACATCATAATGGTATCGTAAAAGGCAGAATAAAAGTGCAAGGTTAAAGCTCTGCAATGACATAATGAAACTAGTTTATTGAGTTATGCATTGAATGTGTTTGAGAGAATTGATTCTAGTGGTGAATCTTCAACACACTCAGATGCATTTCACTGTGACAACTCTGATCGGTATCAGTTGTTGAGTTGGCTCTACAAGGCCTTTTGTGGAAGAAGAAGTTATTATTGCATGGTTTTGCAGATTTGTTATTGCATTAGAATTTCTCTGAAGATGGAGATTGTGAGTGTGACATTCGAAACTTTACTGTACACTTTAATTTTCTGCATTTAGTAAATTATGCTACTTTTATGGGATTTTAGGACTAAATAGTAGGAACAAAATTATTCGACAAGGTAATTCATTATTCCACAAGTTAATTCATTAAAATGGGGATAGAGGGTTGAAAAAGTCTAGAAACTAAAAGAAAGAAAGTGTAGAAAAGAGATGGCTGATGCTGGAAGAAAAGAAAAGGGGAAAAGAAAAGAGAAGTTAAATAAATTGAAGTGTTGCAAACAAAAGTAATTTGAAGTTTCAAGGAGTCAAACTTTAGCAATCACCCTTTCACGTTGGAAAATTTCATGGTGAAAGGTAATTTAGGAATTCTTTTAGGGTAGGTGGATAACACCTATCCTTTTACCTTTAAAGTGTTAAGTGAAGAGATTTTATGTTTGGTTAAAACTTCTCCTTCATGTCACTTTTCCTCCTTTGCTGAAAACTATTTCACAAAACCTCCCTCTTCTCTCCAAGTTCTCTAAATTTTTCAAAGTGAGTTAGAAGTTAAGTTATGTATATGCAAGATGCTAGTTAAAAATTGGAGTTTTGTTGGGTTTTATGGAGATTTGATAAACCCTAATGGAGATGCATGAAAATTGGTTTTCTTTTCTCCATTCCTTGGTTGTTTTGATGTAAAATGGATATAATGGATCTCTAGGGAAGGAAGTGGATGGAAGTTATAAAATTTGAGCATGAATGGTTAAAATGGTGGGAATTATAGGGCATTAGGGTTCTGTAAATTCGGTGAGTTAATTGGGTTTTCTTTAAGCATTGATTTGAGTATGTTAAAGTAGACTCTTTAAGGAGTCGATAGCCGTTGGAATTATCGAATTTGGATAAGTATAACAAAAGTTGTGGAAGTTGAAAGTTGATGCACATTTTGAGCCAATTCCAAAATTCTAATGGATGAAGTGGTTAATTTTGTTACTTGGTGCTTAAGGTCATTTTGGTTTAGATGCCTAAGTGAGTAATGTGTGCATTTTCTCTATCTTATGGAAGGTTTCATTGAATGACTAATGAATTTAGTGGTTCAAATATGTATTGGGATTTCTAATTTATGCTATGCATGTATTAGGTTTGTAAGTTAAACAGGAAGTGGATCAAGTTGTTGAAACTAAACTCGGGACACGAATTAATTGTATGTTTGCATGTACTTTGGCCGATTGACCTACACCACAAAGGTTAGGATGTTGATGGCTAAAATGTGGATTTTGGAGATATTAGTTTGAGAGTTTTGGTTTGGATAGAAATTCTAGGTTATGAATGAGTTTATTTATGCTAGTTGTTTGTTTATTGATGGAATTGTTTAACAGTTTATTTTATATTACACTTACAGCACTCGAGGATATGTATGTTACATGTATTCATGCATCATGGTTTTTCAAAAGCAAAGAAAATTGTTTTATGCATATGTTTTCATGTAACCAAGAACAAAAAGAAAACAGTATAATAAAATATGTAATAGTTATTGTGGGTAGGGAACTGAGTTTGGTAGTTCCGCTAAAGGTATCGGTTCCGTCAGAGGGACTGTCAGATATGTCATTCCACTTCCCCTAGAGTGTGAGATGGTCGTTCCGCCAGAGGGACAATTAGTTAGGCCATCTTTCCTCTAAAAGTAGTATCCCAATAACTCATGTCATGCAAGAAAATAAAGAACAGATCCAGTTGCATGTTTTACGAACAACATAGCATATTCATGAGCACGCATGCATGTTCTTTTACTTACATCACTTACTGAGCATTAGGCTCATTAGTTTACTTTGTGGTGTAAGTGATATTATCGCAGATGAAGATGTTGATCCTCAAGATGAATGACAGAGCAGTTGGCGAAGAATGTCCATTGGGGTGTGCTTGTAGCTGTTAAGGTGATTTTGACCTGTGGGCAAGGTTGTAGGTATTTTAGCAGATGTGTGTAAATAGATAGTTTAAACTTTTGTAAAACACGGATTTTCTAATTGTCAAGGTTTGATTTAAACATAGCTTTTATATGAGAAATGAGTTTTACCTTGTTTAAAAACTTACACTACGTTTTATGAAAATAGTAATCGTTTTGATGTAGAAAAGTGTTTTGGAACCATCTGGTATAAGTCTGGTTTTAAATCACAGGTTTTAGGTTTTAATGATTTTAAACGTTATGTTGTCTGTTTTTCGGAAAGGTTGGTTAATAGTGAAAAGTGTCGACCAGACTCAGTAAGTGTCAACCTGCATGTGGGTGTCGACCCTTGAATGTGTTAAAGAGAGAAAGGTGTCGACCGGCGCACTCAGGTGTCGACCGGTTGGTCAGAAGTGTCGACCAGAGAGTGTGGGTGTCGACCCCTAAGGGTGTTAAGTCATGCAAGGTGTCGACCACTTTTTTTAAGTGTCAACCGAAGTTGCAAAAAGTTGCGACCCGAAACGAAATAGTTATCGACTGCGCCTATGAGTGTCAACCGGCCACTGTTCAGTTAGAAAACAGTGGCAAATGAGGTGTCGACCGAAGTTACAAAGAGATGCAACCTGAGACAGGTGAAGTGTCGATTTGTGAATACAAGTGTCGACCAGTTTGTGTAGAAAAAAAAAATTTACTCTTGTTTTCCACGATAATTTCCAAAAGCCGTTTACACGTTTTGATCATTTTACATAAAGTCTCATGAACAGTCAGGGTAGTAACGTCCGAACCACGGGGCGTCACAGTGAGAGTTCAATATTTTAGATTTGTTTTGTGTTGGGTTGAGAAACTTTGAAGTATTTTCAATTCGTGTCAAGGTAGAGATTGTTAGAGCTTTGTGTGACCCAAATTATAGTTGGGTCAAGTCGGGTCCATATTCAATACCACGGTTTCCAAATTACTATATATATTATAGTTTGAGTCGCAAAACTCATTGTACATTGATTTTGAGTTAGTGAATTTCTCCTCTACTCAAGATTTTTTTGTGAGAAGGTTTTCCAAGTACATTTCGGTGTCCATGTTTAGGGGTGGGCAGAACATGCCTGGAACCGTAAAACCGGACCGAACTGGCGGTCCGCGCCCATTCTTGATTAGTTCTGCCTCCCATGGAACCGGTCCCGGTTCCATGGATTGGGGAATCAAGAACCGCGGTCCAGTCCCTAGTTCCCCGTACCAGGACCGAGAATTCCCATAGGAGAGTCGGCCAAGTAGGTTATCTGACCCATGGGTCGGATAACATAAAAAAAAAAACTAAAACCACTCTGCTCACACACTGCTTCTTTCCCGCAGCAAGACTCAGAAGCCCTAGCTTTCACTACCTCTGCTCACGCTGCCTCTGCTCTCGCTGCTTCTGCTCGAACCGTCTCGGCTCTCACTGCCTTTGGTCGCGCTCGTCTAGTCGCCTCGCGCTCGCCTCTGCTCTCCTCTGGTCTTTGCTTGCCTCCGGTCGCCTCGCCTCTGCCTCTGGTCTCGCAGAAAATTTTTAAAATCCAATGTTGGATTGATCATCTCACACCGTTTTACAATCCAAGTTGAAGAGCACCTGGTCAGCTTTGATCTTCTCACACTGTTTTACAATCCAGCATTGGATGGATTGGATTGCAAAAAAAAAAATAGTAATTTGGTGGGAGGAACTGGTACTGAACCGATCCCTCCCGAGGCTTGTTCCGGTTCTGGGCAAAAAAATCTCGAGTTGTCTGGGCCCACCACCCCTATCCATGTTTTCCGCATATTTTTTTTCCCAATTTAGCATTTGATTTGCCACAGTAGTTCTGAATGATAATGTAATGAATCATAACTTTAGATCTATAGAACGAGGAAATAGAATTTAGATTATAAAGTTCTCATTGGAGGCAAAATATTTCTTCACAAATGCCCCTAGACAAATAGGGTTGGAGCTTACATATCCATCATCTTGTACTCCAATGGCATTCACAAGAACATTTGTGATATTAAAAATTCTTAATCATTTTTTACAATACATGTTAAACTACTATCTCGAATAGTAGCAAAAACTTGTGGATTTATCACAAATCTTTATTCAAAGTTTTGGAAAATAAATTATCATATTTATAAGGTGTCAAATTGTGAAAGATAAGTTCTTGATTTACACATAATACATTGAAATATCAATATTAGCAGTAAAATACAAGTTCGAGATTAAAAAGAAAAAACTGTGAATAAAGAATTGTAATTCAAAAATAATTTTTCAATGTGACGTCATGAATTGAACAATTGGTAAAAAAAATGACCATTCTTATTAAAAACACCGTTTAAATGTGGGGACATAATATATTCCATTGGGTTTAAAAAAAATATATGATTGTGATTACGAGAAGTATTTTAATGTGGTGACAATACACTGGTTGAGTTTGGAATTGAACTTGAACTTGGGCTTAAAAGGGATAGAGAGAGAGACGATCTTTGTCATATATAGTTGGATAAAAACCAATAACCCTAACAAATCAAACCTTCAACTATCATAAACCTAATAATTTAACCCCTAGTGGCCCCGATCACTCCTCTATCTGCACTTTTTTCCTAGAATGGGGGGCTGATCTAAAACAAACAGCCCCCCATTCTGTCGGGGGGTCTGTTCCAAGTACGGTGCACATGGAACGGGAGGCCAATACAGCCCACATTCTATTGGGGTGTCGTTGTAGGGGATGGAGGCCCCACGTTTACAAAAATGGCTCTTGAGAATGGGGGGCCACCTCCTTAGATTGGCCCCTCCTTGTGGAACAACGGGAGGCCGTTTGCCAAGACCGACCCTCTGTTCTCAAAATTAGAGCTGAGAACGGGGGTCTTCAACCCTCAATGAGGGCCAATCTCCGATAGTATATAAGAGATCGACCCCCAAATTTTAGAAAACTAATTTTTTTTCTCTCAACCGCCGTGATTCCAACCTAAAATCTGACCATTTCACGCCTCCACCTTACTTATTTCTCTATCCTTGTTGGTTTACTATAACTATTATCCAAAAATCTAACAAGGTTGAGCCCTAAAACCCCCAAAAATCACAAATCCTAAAAATCCTAAATCCGAGCCCTTTAAAATGACCCCCAAATCGGTCTTTAAACGGAAGGCCCCGTCACAAGTAGGTACGTCACAAGATGCCTCGACATATAGGGCACTGTTGTCATAAAGTGCCTCGACATACAGGGCACCGTTATCACAAGGTGCTCCAGATCAAAGGCCACGATCGCCAACTGGTTACTTATCGAATGAATTTTGAAACCAGTCGTGTGAAGAGTGGTTCGAGTAGGATATGTCAATCTGCTCGATTATTCATGGGAAGGTTGCCAACTTTAGTGATTAAGAGTCCTTGGAGATCAAGAAGATATTTGAGAGAATCTCCTTGCACGAGGTGTACAGGCTGAGGGGAGAGAGCTGCGACAGAATTGTTCGCTTATTTTATGCGAACTTGAGCTCCACTGAATGGTTTGAACCTTCAATAATCTATTGTCAATAATGTATTGTGAATATTTTTTATGGATGATATATGAATATAAGTTATGGAAATTGTATTGAATAAATAGTACAAAGTCTTTGGGATTGGTAAGAATGAAACTGTTTTGTTGGAACATACTTGATTGTAAGTATAATAACTTTTGCTGTGATAATTGGATTACTATAAATTTTACGATCTTAAACTAGACGTGTAGAGAAAAAGAATGGCTCTGTAATGAAAGAATTTGGATGTATATAGCAAAATTTATTTACTTTTTATTATGATAAATGTAGTTTTCATTTTTAACCGCACTGTTTTGGTAAATAGTTTTAAACTACATCTTAGATTAAGAATTTGGAGAAAGTTAAAGAAGAAAAAATATTTTCAACACTTTGTAGCATGTATCCATGTAATAAATTTGGACAACCGGGGGAGTTAGGACACGTGGAAATCAACATACATTGTGTAAGTTGTTTGCTTAAGTGATTAATTAGTTAATTAAATATGATTAAGTCTAATCAATCATGATTAATTAGCCTAATCATGTTGATTAACTTAAGACTTTGGAGAAAGTTAAAGAAGAAAAAATGTTTCCAACACTTTGTAGCATGTATCCATGCAATAAATTTGGACAACCGACGGAGTTAGAACACGTGGCAGTCGGCATATATTGTGTAAGTTTTTTGCTTAAGTGATTAATTAAATTAATTAAGTATGATTAAGGCTAATTAATGTAACACCCGGTTCTATCGAACCAACTCTCTTTTATTATAAATGGTATACACTTTATTAGGTAATAATTAAAGTAGGGTTATTGAGTGACTAGACAAGGGTATAAGAGTAAATTGTAAATTTCAAAAGTGGATAACGTATTTAAGGAAGGGGGTTGGGTTTAATGCACTGTAGCCGCCACTATCTTGCTTACCATTCCTCTTTCAGCATTCAGCTCTGCAGCAGAACTCTCTAGGCGATTTCCTCGCCCGATTCTCCTTCAAGCTAGGTAAGTTCTCCTCATTTCTCTTACGATATAGCGGTTAGATACATGAGGGAGTACAATGTGAGGATTTTGAGGATGCTGCGAATGAGGGTAGGTTCGGGTTTTGGTGATTAATGAGAATGCTCGGGTAGTAGAATTTCTAACTGGATTCCTCGAGCTTTTGTTTGATTCTTGGTGAAGTTTAGTGAAGGTTTGATTGATGTTCTGTTATGAACCTAGGTGGGCAGATTTTCAAAGTAACTAGCAACCAGACAATTTCCAGGAGCCAGGTAAGTGAAGTATGCTTGTACCTTTGGGCCTACATCACAAAACATTAGGATTTTGTTTACTTGAATGTGTCTGTATGTCATGCATCATATTTTAAAAGTATACGAAAATGAATTTGAATGCATGTTGGCATGGTAAGGAATGAACATAATGAAACAACTATGCGAATCAGATTTACTGTTAAGGGAAATAATCAGCCCCTTAATGAGACAGTGGATATTTAGACTTTGGGAAACTTGATCCGCTTCCCATCGAACAGGGGGATCAGAAACAACTATGTAAATCAGATTTACTGTTAAGGAAATTAATCCGCCCCTTAATGAGTCAGTGGATATTTATACTTTGGGAGAAGTAATCCAACTCCCAATTTCACAGGGGGATCAGATCAGAAACGATGCATATGCAATTGAGATGAGAAAGTAAAAACTGCATATTTAGGAATTTATGTTTCAGCATTACATTACATTATTGCTTTACTTACTTAGCATTAGGCTAATAGATGAGTTTTGTGATGTAGGTGAAGAAGTGGCAACAGGTGTGTTTACTGAGTTTGCTGAGAACTAGACTGGTTGGAGGAGTGAAACTATGCAACATTCTGGCAGTTGATGGAGCAGTTTAACTGGTGTCAGTTGGTGTAAAGGTTTAGTTGACAATGTTTCAATTTAAGTATGTTGAGCGTTCATGACAGTAGTGGTTTCAATATTTTGAATACGTTTTGAGATTTTTCAGATAATCGTATTCTGTTGAGTTTTAATGTTGGTACTTACTGGATTTTGAGTAATGCATTGGTTTGAATTGTTTCTGAATGGTTTCAGCAAAGTAAGCAAATTCCTTTCTGTAGTAGAGTTGTGTTTGTAAAACAAGGAGTAGTTGAAATGTCGCTCTGTTCTCTATCGGTAGATGATGTCTATCGGCAGATGTTGAGTTGTTGTTCTGTTGTCTATCGGAAGATGTCTTCAATAAAGCCATCGGAAGATGTCTTTAGTAAAGCCATTGGATAATGTCTTCAGTAAAGTCATCGGATGATGTCTTCAGAGGAAGCCATCAGAAGATATAAATAAAAATTTGTTGTTTAGCGATTGGCAGAGGTTGGATGAAGGGAATCATCTGGCTGACGTCATCGGTAGATGTAAGATAAAGTCGATCGGATGAAGGAATCATTCGGCTGACGTCATCGGAAGATGTTGGAAGACTTTTTTCGTCTTATGACCGGTGGATGTAGTGTATTAAACTAATCGGAAGACTATAGTAGAAGTCTTGTCGTTTAGTGACCGGTGGATGTCGTGTATTAGACTTACCGGAAGATGAAGTGGAAGTTTTGTCGTTTTGCCACCAGAAGGAGCCTTCTGTTATCTGTTTTAGCCTCTTCCGTTGACTTTGTTCAGCGGCAGATGCGTTTGACTTTTGCAACTTTTAAAGTATTCCGCGATTTAAACCTTTATTTCTTTTGACCGATTACTCCTTAACATCTCAACCGATTATTCAAGCATTGTTCTATAGTTTTGTTCAACTCTATTTTCCTCAAATGATTTCCGCTGCAATTCTTTAAATGTTTTGAGGTTTTAGAAAATGTCAAATTTTGACTTTCGAGCGAAGTTTTAAATTTGGTCCGAAATTTTCTTAGTTATGTTCGGGTTTATGAGTAACAAGCCGAGTTCGGAAAACTTGGGGCGTTACAATTAATCATGATTAATTATGCTAATTATGTTGATTAACTTAAGACTAATCAGAATTAATTAGTTTTAGCTAAGTAAATTTAAACATAAGTAATCATGGTATTTTTGCAATTAATCATGCAAGAAAGGGTAAAATAGTACTTTTACATGGACAAAAAGGATAGAATGGTAAATCTACCCCAAGATCTCTCAAGAAAAGGGTAGAGAATGCATAAAACTCAATGATTTCTTGCAAGACCAGGGAGGGGAGAAGAAAGAAAGGGCAAAGAAGAAAAAGAGAGAAAGAAGAGAGAAAAAGTTAGATTTTGGACTTGCTCATCAAAGAAAAGTTACTCAGCTTAGGGAGGAGATTCTATAGGACTAAAAATCAGTTCATTAGGTGGAATTTCATGGGAGAGGAAGAACCTTCAATAGGTAATTAATTCTTATATTCATAATGGTTAATTTAACCTTTATTGTATTGTTTAGGTAGAGATTGATGTTTTATGAAAATTTATGTTTTTAAATTGTGTTGTAATGTTAAAAATGAATGTTTTGAAAACATTTTTTTAAATCAATGTGATGTGCTGGTTTTCAAAATGATTTGCTTGAGTGAGTTGCATGGTTTTAAATGTACATGACATTGACTTTATAAAATGTGTTAAAGCATGCATTTGGAAAAGAGCAAATTGGCAATCTTGGTAACGCATGAACCTAATGGTTGGACTTACCTCTTCGTGTCGATGTGTATGATTATGAAAATGAAAAGGAGATCAACTTAATGTCCTCCTTGGGTTGAAAATCCCTAAACATTGAGAGAAATCAATGCATAGGGTCCTATAGCCTTGCTGAAGAAAGCCCGAGAATGTGTAGGATTGTGTGATGGTCATACATGTTGAAATTAGAGTTTTCTTGAAAAGATGGATTTAGTCATGCAAAGTTCATTCTATTTGCATTGGATTTATTTGATGAAAATGATTTCAAACAATGATTGAGTGATTTCAAAATATTGATTTCGAGCATGCATAATTTTATAGCATTTGCATGGCTTTCAAAAGAACATTATTTTTATGATTTTCAAAGAATCATTGTAGTAGAAGATGATGATTGGTCCTATATGGTGTTAAATAAAGTTTGGATTAGTTAGTCTATGTGTTAGATTTATTTACTGGCTAAAAGCTCATTATGTGGATAATTCATATTTTTGAAATATCGAAAACGTTCACCGAGAGAGAAAACACAAGGCAATATAAAGCTTGCGAAGAGGCATATGTGAACCATCAAAGTAGATGGTGTTTTTGTTTGGGTGGGATGTTTGGTTTTTCTTAGTAAAAAGCTTTTTAAAAGATCACATGTAGTGACCTACTTTTGTAGTAGCTTCCGTGTTAGTACTCTGATTTTCATGTAAATTTTCAATGTACAAAATGTGTGTTGTTTTCTTCATGCAATGGATGAAATGATTTTTAAACGAGCATCATAATTTAGGATACCAAGTTGAAGAAGTATGAGAGGTGAGGTGAGGCTAATAAGAGAATCCCTTCGACGTTCATTTCCTTCCCATTTTGGGAATCCTCTAGCCTGTCGGGGTCCGGTTGGTGGAATCAGGTCCTAACATCCACCAAGAGGATTGAGTGGTTGAAGACGTATATCTGCGGTACAGAGATTACCGTATCTCCATCGATTATTAACGAATTACTTGGATTTGTCACAGGAAGGAGTGACATGGAAAGATACTATCACGCTTCCCGAGACTGTGACTTCTTCAGATCGGCAGAGGTACTAGAGTTCGTGAGGCAAATTCACCGCAATTTAGACATTGCAGGGTCCAGGAAGCCGAGATTGAAAGACTCGAACGTCAAAGCTCGAGTTATTCACAACCTGATCACCCACGCCATTCTATCTTGGGATGGACATAGAGATCTGGTGAGCTGCATGGATCTCTATGTGATGGAGAAACTATACAGCAGCAGGATGTTCGACCCTGGCTACTTGATCTTAGGTCACATGCATGAGATCGGTTGGACATGCAACAATAATCTGCCATACGACACCTTGATTCAGAGGATGGTCGAGCAATCTAGGATTCAGCTACCCAATGGAGAGCAGAGGAGATGATATGCCTCCAAGGCCCATTACCCAATCACAAACTAAGGTCCGAGCTTTGGTTAATCTTTTTGCTGAAAAATTCTTCTCTTTTGTAGGTGAAGACTTCTTTGATGACTTAGAATGGAAGCCTAGCTCACTAGACTTGAATCAACCTGGCCTTTATATTATTGCATGCATTAGCTATTTAGGAATAGATATATGTTAGGACTAGCTTGGTGGCTTGGGCTTGTAACTCATGAAGTCACAATTGGAGCACGGAAGCTAGCCTAACACTTAAGGATGAAAACGAGCAATCATTTGGGTTGCGGATGATTGCATGGATCAAGACCGAAGTTTTAATTTAATTTTTCCTTCAAAAAATTCAAATCCACCAGCTCATTCCCATCTCAAAAGGGCTGAAGACCACCTACTATTCAAGGCCACACTTTCCATACAATGATGATATCTCATCGGTTGGATAAAAGAAAGCCGCGCGCGTGCAACAGCCGAGATCTCCCTTTTGGATTTGGACGCTCCAAACGTGATTATTTCTCTTGCCACCTTAGGTCATACTTAAGCATGGTAATTGAAGTATGTAATTAGTTTTTGGTGAAATAAAAATTGGATAGTTTTTCTTCCATACCAAAAGGGATTGTCGGCTCAAGGTGAGAGTATCGAATTTTCATAGCAACCGATTGGAGTGTGCCTCCATTGCCTCCAAGTTTAAGAATGATTGGTAGGTTCTTATGCCATCTTTCTCTCTTCTCTAATTAATAGAAGGAACTAAGAAGAAGGTGGTTAAAATCTTCCCCAACGTTGTTGCTCCTTTCTTTGAAAAGAATCATAAACCGAGAGTGCCATTGTTGCTCTTCGGACTAGCCAAGGGTTGTGTTTTCACATTTACTTTTTTTGTGGCATATTCTTTTATTATTCGCATGCATCTTGGATCGTCATTCATAAGATAATATTCATGTCAAGTTTCATTTAAATTGCTATTCATTAACTTACTTTTCTACATGTTGAATTGGGGTGTTCTCGGCTATACCGATCACCGAGCATAATTACTTTATTTGTGGGTTTAACTCGGATCTTTGCAGGTCGATTCCACATTATTTGGTATCAGAGCATGATGTTCCTATAAGGCAATTAACCCGATCTCAAACCCAAGCTCCCTCACTAACTGATATTTTTATTGATAAGTTTGCTATTATTGCAAGTGAGGAACTCTTCAAACGCTTACAGTGGAATCTAGCCTCTCAAGATATCAACAAACCCAAGCATGTGATTACTTAGGACCCAAGTGCTGGATCTTCTCAAGAGGGAATTTATCTTCCCGGAGACAAATTGATGTGACCAATTTACTTTTATTACTTTTGGCAAACATTGTTATTGTTGGCAAAACATTAGCCTTATATTTTTTCATGGATGCATTAAATGAATGTTAGGATTAGTGGGTGGTGAAGACTTAAGGCATTCGAAATATGAAGAAAGTGCGCGGCTTGCTTACTTAATGAGCAACAGTATGAAGGACACACAGAAGAAGGCCCTACCATTACAAATGAAGAGGGGGCGTGCTCATACTAGCCCTCTAACTTAATTGAACCAAGCCTTAATCCCAAATAGATGGACCAATCACCATTCAAGGCGCATATACATTTGAAGGCCCGACCATTAATTGAGGAGAAGCGTGCATTCAAACTTGCACAACCATTTTGAAGGCCTTGCCCCTTTTGAGTGAAGCAACGCACATTTGCACCTTTCAATTTCTAATCTTTACAGCTCATTCTCCCCTCAGGGAATCAAGACAACTTACCTTGCATGGGCATCATCTCAACGGTTGAAAATAGAGGAACATCCGCGTGCACGACCTTGATCAAATCCACAGATTTTCACTTTATTTGCAAGCCAAAACCCTACACCACCTATAGGACTATTTATTAATCTTTTGAAAACATTGTATTAAGTTTTTTGGCTCAATAAAATTTGGCTTGTTTTTCCCTAAGACTCAAGCAGTTTCGGTTTCCAAGGTTAGTGCCTTGGTGGTTTCTTAGCCGAGTGAAGTGTGCCTCCATTGCTTCAAGATATTGGTTTCTTGTAAGCTCTTATTTGCATCTTTTCTCTCCAAATTCTCTAGGGTTGGAAAAGAACATAAAATGTGTTAATCATAGCCCAAGTGCTGTTGTTACTCTCCTTGGAAAGTAACATCACCCGAAAGTGCTCTAGGTTGCTTATAAGACCAACCATGGGTTTCTTTGTTTATCTTTTTTGTGTTACATTTTTTTGCTTGAAACTTTCAGGTTATAATCTCCACGCATAAGGTAACATTTCGTCTTTGAAGTGATTGATTATTTGATATTTATTTCTTGAAGATATACTAGTTGCTTTGGAGTGTTATCGGATTGAGCCGATAATACCGACTATCCTTTTGTTTTGTTGAATAACCTTAAATTTGCAGGTCTTTGGCATATCATCTGGAATCAGAGCACAAGGTGCTTCCATTGTGCATATTTTGGTGTGTTTTGAATGATTATTGCATATTGTGATTGGAGTGTTTAAGGATTCATAATCAGTAAAAAAATTTCAAGCGGCTGAGGAGAGTTTCTAAACCTTAGGCTATTCCATATCATTCTATTGGTTAAAATATTGTTAGCTAAGATTATTAACCAAATTAGAAGGATTCTTATTTGTGCTTAGTTAGATTTGCATGATCACTATTATCACACATTTATATTGTAAGATTTTGTTCTAATCGGTTGATAGCAAAAACCGAGGAAGGTTTCTAAACCTAAGGTTCTAACAATTTTGATCCGATTATTGGGCTTAAAATTCTAGCAAATTAATTCATCTTATTGATTGTTTATCAGATTTGCTAAAATTTTGGATTATTTATTCTGCAAATTGTTAGATTATTAAAGATTGATACATTAAAAGTTTTCCTAATCAAGCATTAATCAATAAATTCTTTTTTGTGCACATCCGAAAATTTTATTTCCTAAAACATTGAGTGAGAAAACCACAAACAAATCATCTAATATTTTAGGAAAGTAAGCAGTGTCATTAAAATTTATAATTGGAAGATCCCCAAGAATTTTGGATAATTACCTTACCAAGAAACTAATTGACAATCTAATTATTGTCCGAATCAATAATCACACCCTTTCCTATTACTATCTTCTAAGACATTCCTTAAACTTAGGAAATCAGTAGTTCCATAAATATAACAAGGAGTGATATTAATTATAATATTAATCATGAACAATTATGTGGCAAGGAAATACCCCAAATTGAGACTCACACCCACCAAGAGAGAGAGTCTAGCATGCATGGACAAATGAATGGATTGTTTAGTAAGTTAGACAAACAACACAATGACATGAGCCTAAGATTTTAAAATGCTATAAAGAACTTAAGGCATAACAATCATAGAGAACCATTTCAAGAAACCACACCAAAAAGGAGGAACAAAAACCCTAGGAGCCCTATGAAAAGATTTCCAAACCAAGAACCTTTTCCATCTCAAGAGAGCACATCTAAGAGAAGATTTCAAAACCAATGATCTTTTGATGATGAATGGACTGAAAACCCTAGGAGAAGGAACCAAGGCCATAAATACTTTGAAGATGATGAATGGACTTTGGACGAAGAAGAGAATTTTTGTTCTAACCGACGAAGAGACAATGAAAACCTTAAGAGCATCAAGATGTTTATCCCCTCATTCAATGGAACGTGTGATGGCGACATCTTCCTAGATTGGTTAGAGAAAGTCGAGAAGGTATTCGACTACTATCAATACTCATATAAAGTTAAACTACAAATGGTGTAGTTGAACTTTCAGGTTATGCCGCACTTTGATGGGCTAACCTAAATGCTTAAAAGATATGGGTTGGAGATATCCCCATCACCACTTGGAGGGCTATGAGAAATCTCATGAGGAAGAGGTTTATTCCTAGTCAATACAAACAAGAATTATTCCTACAAATGCATAACCTCATACAGGACAGTCAATCAGTTGAGGAGTATCTCATGGAATTTGAGACACTCAAAATTTGTGGAGGATTAGAAGAACTAGAGGAACAAGTGATAGTTAGGTTTATACGTGGACTAAACTGAGAAATTGGAGGCATAGTGGAGTTGTACCCCTGGATTCATTGGACTTGGTCGTACAATTGGGCTTAAAGGTTGAGAGACAACTTAAGAGGAAGAAGAAAACCAGCTATAACCCCAAGTTTACACTAAACCATAGGAAAACAACAAGGCTATTACTAAGTCTGATGGAAAGAAGCTTTTTACTTGTAATTGAACTCCTAAAGATACAAGTAGCAAGTTTGTCAAAGAAGATACTAACAAACCAACATCAAGTGTTTCAAGTGTTTAAGTTCAAGTGATTATATGGCTGATTGTCCAAACCATCATACCACGGTAATCAAGGAAGCTACTGGAGAACTTGAAGGTGAGGACAATCATGAAGAAGTAGAATGGAGGAAAGAAGTGAATCTGACGATGAAGTTTTTCAAGCTCCCAAAGGATCTCTATTGATGATTGTTCGTTAAGTCCTTATATCAAAGAACCTAAAGGAAGACTGTCAACGTGAGAACATCTTTCACAGTCAATGTTTGGTCAAGGATAAGTTGTGTTCATTAATAATCGACGGAAGAAGCTGTACCAACGTAGCTTCCAAGGAAATGGTCACTAAATTAGGTTCAGAGACAACTACACATCCCCACCCCTTCAAGTTAAGATGGTTAGATGACAGGAATGACGTTAAAGTAATCAAGCAAGTGACTATCGAATTCACTATTGGAAAGTATAAGGATTTTGTCCGTTGTGACGTGATTCCAATGAATGCGAGCCACTTACTTTTAGGGCGACCATGGCAATATGACAGAAAAGTAAACCATGATGGATTTTTAAACCAATAATCTTGGAAGTTTGGTGGTAAAACCATTAGACTGGCACCCATGACACCCAAACAAATAGCTAAGGACGATGTGACTAGAAGAGAAGAGAAAAATAAGGTAAGTCTCTTCATGACCAAAGGAGAACTAGAAGCATCTATGCTAAAAGGAGATTATTTTATCATGGTTATGTTTAAAGATAGAGTTTTAGAATTAGGAGATATAAATATTCCAGTTCAAAATTTATTCAAGCAATTTCAATATATTTTTCCCGAAAGAGATGTCATCAAGATTACCACATCTACGTGGTATAGAACACCAAATAGATCTACAACCAGGGGTTATGTTACTAACCGACCATCCTACAGGATGAACCCAAAGGAGACCAAGGAATTACAAATTCAAGTACATGACTAATTAGATAAAGGTTATATTAGAGAGTCGATGAGCCCATGTGCAGTGCCAACCTTATTAGTTCCAAAGAATGATGAAACAATGAGAATGTGTGTTGATAGCAGAGCTATTAATCAAATCACCACCAAGTATAGGTTTCTCATTCCACGGCTCGAGGATATGTTGGATAAGCTCGGTGGAGCAACTATATTTTCGAAGGTGGACCTTAAGAGCGGGTACCATCAGATTAGGATGAAAGAAGACGATGAGTGGAAACCAGCCTTTAAGACCAAGTATGAGCTGTTTGAATTGATGATCATGCTCTTTATGCTAACCAATGCGCCTAGTACCTTCATGCGCCTCATGCACCATGTGCTTAAAGAATTCTTAGGGAAATTTTTGGTCGTATATTTTGACGATATTTTGGTTTACAGCTTAGACCTTCCCACACACCTACCCCACATAAGCGCTTTATTCCAGACCCAAAGAATTGCCAAACTATTCGGCAATCTTAAGAAATGTTCTTTCACCCATGGGTAGATGTATTTTCTAAGATTCATTATTACCAAAAATGGAATAGAGGCCGATGAAGATAAAATCAATGTCATTAAGGACTGGCCTACCCCTAAGTTAATGACAGAAGTACATAGCTTTCACAGCTTAGCCTAATTTTACAGGAGGTTTATTAGGGATTTCAGTTCCATCATAGCCCCCATCACAAATTGCACCAAAAATGGTAGAGGATTTGATTGGAACCCAGAGTGTCAGCTTAGTTTTGAGCTGATAAAGGAAAATCTTTGCAACTAGCTTGTTTTAGCACTTACTGATTTCAACAAGGTCTTTGAGATCAAGAGTGATGCATCGGGAGTTGGCATCGGGGTCGTTCTCATACAAGAGGTAAGGCCACTTGCATACTTTAGTGAGAAGTTTAAGGGAGCAGTTCTTAACTACTCAACATATGACAAAGAATTCTATGTCGTTATACGAGCCCTCGTGGAATGGCAACACTATCACTTGTCAAAGGAATTCGTTATCCACACGGATCACCAGGCCTTGAAACATATCAGAAGTCAGGATAAGTTAAACAAGAGACATGCGAAATAAGTGGAATTCTTGGAAAAATTTCCTTATATCATTAAGTATGTGAAGGACAAAACCAATGTAGTGGCAGATGCACTGTTTATAAGACATTTTCTTCTAACTTAGCTAGGAACTAGATTTTTCGGTTTAGCATGGATAAATGATAGCTATGGATCAGATTCATACTTTGGACCCTATTATATTAAGTGTCTGACCAAAGCTGAAGGAGATTATTCCATTAAGGATGGTTATGTGTTTAAACGAGGCAAGTTATGCATTCCCGATGGGAGTTTAAGGAGATATCTTGTTAAGGAAACTTATAGCAGAGGCTTATCATGCCATTTTGGAGAGACTAAAGATATCTTGAAAGAGCATTTTTTTTGGCCTCACATGATACGTGATGTACATCGTCTTGTCGAACAACACATTGTTTGTAAAAAGGTAAAAAGTATAGTCTTACCCCAAGGATTGTATCTTCCTCTGCCTGTACCAACTCATCATTGGGTAGAGATCAATATGGATTTCATTTTAGGTCTTCCACGGACTGCTGGAAGCAAGGATGCCATAATGGTATTCGTGGACCATTTTTTAAAGATGACACATTTTATTCCTTGTGCTAAGATGGATGAATCTATTTCTATCGCTGATCTATACTTTAAAGAGATAGTTAAACTTCATGGAATTCCCCACACCATAGTGTCAGATAGAGCGACACTAAGTTTTTGAGTTTATTTTGGAATGCGTTATGGAAAAAGATGGGAACTAAACTACTTTATAGTACATCCTTCCATCCTCAAACGGACGGCCAAACAGAAGTGGTCAACAGAATGTTAAACACCATTCTACGTAGTGTTATTGGGAAAAGATTGACTGATTGGGATACCCTACTACCACATATAGAATTTGCCTACAATCGGAGTGTCTATTCCACTATGCAAAAAACCTCATTCGAAGTAGTGTATGGTTTTAACCCCTCCACGCCACTGGACCTAGTACCCTTACCTATGAAGGACTTAGTAAATCCAATAGGAGCCAACAAGGCAGCACAAATAAAGAAGTTACATGAATCTGTGCATAAGACCATAGAGAAGAAGAATGAAGGATACGCTAAGCAAGTCAACAAGGGTCGTAAGGAGGTAATATTCAATGAGGGAGATCTAGTTTGGCTATATTTGTGAAAAGAACAGTTTCTTACTAAGTGTAAATCAAAGATTCTCCCTAGAGCCGACGACCCCTTTAAGTTTCTAAAGCACATTAATAATAATGCCTATAAGATAGAATTACCAGAAGATTATGGGGAATCGACAACTAATAACGTCCATGATCGATCACCATATGTTGACAAATTTAATGATGAGGAGGTCAACTCAATAGATTTGAGGTCAAATCCTCAATCACTTGGGGAGGATGATATGTCTCCAAGGCCCATTACCCGATCACAAACTAAGGCTCGAGCTTTTATTAATCTTTTTGCTGACAAGTTCTTTTCTTTTGTAGGTGAAGACTTCTTTAATGACTTGGAGTGGAAGTCTAACTCAGTGAACATGGATCAACCCTTGCATGTTGTTACTTGGGAGTCACGGATGGAAACGACTCAAATTCGAGGGGGAATTGGTCTTCTCGGAAGCAAGACCATGTAATCAAGTACTTTAAATTTTTGTTTGCAAACATTGACTTTTATTGTAATTTTGGGCAAATACTTGGCCTTTATATTATTGTATGCATTAGTAATTTACAAATAGATGTATGTTAGGACTATCTTGGTGGCTAGGGCTTGTAACTCATTGAGTCACAATTGGAGCACGGAAGCTAGCCCGACACTTAAGGATAAAATCGAGCAAGCATTTGGGCCGCAGATGATTACATGGATCAAGACCAAAGTCTTAATTTGAATTTTTCCTTTAGCAAATTCAAATCCACCAGCTTATTCCCACCTCAAAAAGGCTGAAGACCATCTACCGTTAAAGGCCACACTTTCGATACAAAGATGGCATCTCATCGGTTGGTTGAAAGAGAGCTGCACGCACAACGTCTGAGATCTTCCTTTTGGATTTGGACGCTCCAAACATGATTTTTTCCCTTGCCACCTTAGATCATATTTAAGCATGGTGATTGGAGTTTGTAATTAGGTTTTGGTGAAATAAAAATTGGATAGTTTTACTACCATACCAAAAGGGTTTGTCACCTCAAGGTGAGAGCATCAGATTTGCATTGCAACCGATTGGAGTGTGTCTCCATTGCCTCCAAGTTTAAGAATGATTGGTAGGTTCTTATGCCATCTTTCTCTCCTCTCTAATCAATTGAAGGAACTAAGAAGAAGGTGGTTTCTTCCCCAACGCTGTTGTTCCTTTCCTTGGAAAGAATCATAAACCGAGAGTGTCAGTTGCTCTTCAGACTAGTCAAGGGTTGTGTTTTCACATTTACTTTTTATGTGGCATAGTCTTTTATTATTCACATGGATCTTGGACCATCATTCATAAGATAATATTCACGTCAAATTTCGTTTAAATTTCTATTCATTAGCTTACTTTTCTACACATTGAATTGGGGTGTTCTCGGCTATACCGAGCACCGAGCATAATTGCTTTATTTGTGGGTTTAACTTGGATCTTTCCAGGTTGATTCCACGTCAGGAGAGCACAGAGATCCGTTGATTTATTGGACAGGCTTCATCTGACTTGGATGGGCCTAGTCGAAGTCGACCGAACTTGGATGCATAAGGGAGATAAGGGGGCCTCCACATCTCGGGATGCACCTATGGAGGACGCCACTGCACTGCCATGGTCCCATTAGGAAGCTAGTATGTTGGACACCATGGAACAGAAGTGGGATAGGATGAAGCAGCGATGGGAAAGGATAGAGCAGATGATGGATTTCCTCATGAACAGAGTCGAGGAAGTCAACTTGTCCAACATACAGCTGAATGACAGAGTCACGCATTGGATGGAGGCCTCTGACAGCAATGTCCCACTCGTAGTGTAGTTTATATTTCATTTTATGTACTTTGCTTTACATTTGTAATATAGTATCATTTTATGTATTGTAGTTTATATTTCTTATCATTTGACGTAATATAATTTGTATTTCATTTCATTTGATGTCTCTTTACTTTATGTTTGTACTATAATTATCTAGATCTAGCTATTGGGTATAAATTATAATTTGAATATGCAGGAATTATAGCTATGGATGAGTCATAAAACAAACAAAATTTTATCCATTTTTTCAACTTTATCTCACTAAATTACATATTATGTAACACCCGGTTTTACGGGACTTTATTATTCCAATAAATACTGGCAGTTTTAATGGAGCCTTAACAATAAGTTGAAATTAATGGTGAAATAAGAAAATTTGGAGAAAACGAATCGCTAACTAAATAACGATTTAAGTAATGAAACAAACAGGTAATCAAGTAGAGGGGCAATAAGGTAATTGAGAAAGTCAATTTGTTTATAAAAATCACAAATCTCCTCTTTCTTCCTCGACACTTAATGAATTTCTGAGAGAGAAAAGCTTTTCTCTAGCGATTTTTCCCCCTTCCGCGTTCTCTTTCCCGACAACCGACGTTTCACTCCGATCATCGGTTTTCTTCACGCCTTCTTTTTCCACCGCGATCCTAGGTAAGTCTCTAACATTTTGGAAGTTATTATCCGGGTTTTTCTAAGCTGTTAATCAGCTAGAGCTTTCTTAGGGTTTCGTTTGAATTTGCTGCGTGAAGATAGAAATTATTGGTTATAGAATTTTGGATGATAATGAGTTGTTTATGATAGATAAGCAGAACTAAATAGAGTCCGATTGGTTTAGACTCAGTTTTAACACCGTGTGTTATAAATTGGTTTAGTTGAACAAAGCTCACGGATATTGCTCGGTGTGCTGAGAAACCGAGGTAAGTCTTCGTACTTTGTTTGGCCGATCCGGCCTACACCATAGATGAGTTAATTTGATCGAGGATACTTGGTAAATATGTTGTTTAGTGTAGGTTGGATGGGTATTGTAACGCCCGAGAATTTTTAAAAGGGAAAATTGGAGAGAAAATAAAAGAATAATAAAATAATGATTTTAAGTAATTTAAAATAAAAGTGAATAAATTTGGTTAACCTAATTGGTTAATTAATTTAGATTCGGGCACTTCCAGTGAAAGTAAGCCGTGGGTTACAATTTAATAATGAGATTTAATGAAATTCGAAATGGTCGGAAAAACGATAAACGAGGGTTAATTAATGGTTAATTTTATTATTATTATTATTAATTATTATTATTAATAATAATAATTAAAAATCAACAGAATGGAAAACCATTCTGTTGATACATCGAGCTCGAGCTCGCGACGCCGAAGAACAGAGGCGACGAGGGAGCGGCGACCCTCCGACGGCGACCACAGCTCCGACCGCCATTCTGACGTGCCGACGCCGGCGAGCTGAACCAGAGCTCGGTTCGGTCTTCTCCGCGCCAGACTCGACCGAAAACAGGGTGAGTTTCCTTCCCTGTTTTGTTCTGTTCATGGCCGACGGTGGCGAGCTCGATTGAGCTCCGTCCACCTGCCCTTTTAGGTTGCTTTTTGCGGTGAATGGCCGAGCTTGGTGCTGGCATGGATTGCCGAGCAAAGAGGAGCTCGGATTTGGGGAAAAACCGTGGGTTAGGTTTAGGACAATTCGGGTTTCTGAATTGGAACTCCGATTTTTAGGTTAGTTTATGTTAATTGGATGTTAGGAGGATAGATTAGTGAGGAATTGAGAGAGTTTTGATGAAAAATTGAAAAAGTGAAATTTTGGGAAAAAGGGCAGTTTCGGGTTTTGTGATTTTTGACCTGGTTTTGGGTAATTGTTTTAGAATTCATTTTGGCAGATTAAAATAGGTTATTAGAGGAGTACGTGGCCGCTGGAATCGTTCGATTCCGATAACCGACGCGAAAGTTACGCGCGTTCGAAGTTTTAGGTCGGTTTTTACCGAACCCAAAATTAGTGGCCCATTTAATTAGGTTTTAATTGGATTAGGCTAGAAATAGTAATTAGAGATGTTTTCACGAAAATAAGAGTTTAGTTATGTCCGAACGAAATGAGCTAAAGTTTTGAAAAGATTGTTTTAGCTCGGGATTTCGTTTAGCTTTGGAATGGATGATTTAGATTAATACTAATGACGTGCTATGAAATGCTTTAGGTGAAGACGACTGTTGGACGGTGCTCGGCTAGCTACGGACGCCAGGTAAGTGGATGTTAGGTTTCCGGCCCTTAAGGCCCTACATCGTGGCAACGTTAGGTTTTACTACTCTGATGATGATTTTCTGATTGTGGGGATTTATGAGTCGGGTAGCTTAGAATGTTAGTTGTTTGAGAAGTCTGTTGAGAATAGTATATGTCTATGTATGTTGTGAATTGTTTGAGGATATGTTTTGATGATATGTCGTACATAGATTTCCCATGCATCATGTTTTAGAAAAGTACGAAAATGTTTTAGCATGTGTTTTCAGGAATTGAACGTAAAAACGACAACGATGTAAAACGAAAATGTAAAGTGTCTGAAGGAAGTGGTTCACCCTTCAGATGTAGATCGTGGAACGTCCAGAAAATGTATGATATCTGAAGGAAGTGGTTCACCCTTCAGGTAAAGATTTATATGTGGAACGTCTAGAGATGGAGAAACTAATCCGCCCTCCATTGGTAGAGGATTACATGTATGTATGAATGATAAACGAAACGAAACGAATATGAATGATGAAACGAAACGAAACGAAACGAATATGAATGATGAAACGAAACGAAACGAATATGAACGATGAAACGAAACGAAATGATTATGTACGATGAAACTGTAGAAACTGCATATGTTAAGTAAAATGTTTTAAATTCATATAGTGCATCCCCTTACTAAGCATTAGGCTTACTGTTTATGTTGCATGATGTAGGTGACAGGTGAGAGTTTCTCTTGATGACAAAGAACAGGTGGTCGACGGATGGTGCTCGTGGCGACGGGGTGTGTTTTGGCTTGGCTTGAATGATGTATGTCGAATGGATGTGAGGTAGTCTTGTTAGTTAGTAGGTCTACGTGTCGGTTTGTTTATGAAAATGTTTAAGTACATGGATTAGAGGTTTTGATAGAAAATTGTATGATAAGTCGAGTGTTGATGTATATGTATGAAAATGTTTAAGTATATGGATTAGATGCTTTGATAGAAAATGCATGAATAGTCGAGCTTTGATGTAGACGTAGTGGTAGTAGATTGTTTAGAATGTGAAGTCTTTATTTTGGAGAATATACTGGAACTGTTTGGGCATTTTTAAATGTTTAGTTATTTTAAAACAGGTATGGATACGCTCGATTTTTAGAGCGATCCACGCAGTTTGTTTTCTTGAACTTATAGGTTTTATTAGTGTTTTGTTTTTTACTGATTTTACTTTAATGGTTATTTGTTTTAAGTTATTAATGGTTTTAGTCTAGTATTAAATGTTTTAAAAGTCAAAATGTTTTACGCTCAAATGTTTAATGTTTAAGACAAAGTTAGTCCCTAAAGGTTGTTAGAGGTGGGTCAATTGTCTAGGTCCGTTTTCTTTAAAGTGTCGAGTGAAAGAGAAAAAGTTTATGTGAAAAATGCGAGGGCTTAGGTAATTGTTATGTCACGGCAAGTCCGTGGCGGCCCTACGGGGTTGGGGTCGTCACAGTTATGGTATCAGAGAGACGGAGTTTTAAAAGCGAGTTCTGTGATATGTCTGCCAAAAACACACCGCCGCACGAGGACTCTCCATCGACTGTAAGTGTTTAAGTTTAAGTAATGATCTATAGATTTTTATAGTGTTTTGTGTTTTCTAACATGTTTAGGTACAAGAAAAGACCACGAGTACTTAAGTAACCTGAATGGATCCCAATAGTCAGTTTATGGACATATTACGCCAACAGTCAGAACAGATAGGGGTTTTGATGAATCAAAGTGGACAAGGTAATAATTCCAAGGACCTAAGTGGAGAAAGATTTAGGCGGCTTAGGCCTCCAACCTTTGATGGACAGTCTCCGGATCCCACTTGCGCCGAACAGTGGATTCGTAAGATTGAGAGCATGTTTGCCTATGCCAAAGTAGAGGAAGCCGATAAAGTGACGTTTGCAGTGTTTAATTTGGAGAAAGATGCTATGTTCTGGTGGGACACGATTAAGGCTACTACAGACGTGGAGGTTATGAGATGGGAAAGGTTCAAAACAGTATTCTACAATAAGTATTTCAGTCGCACTCTTCGGACTAGTAAGAAGGTGGAGTTCACACAATTACGCCAAACGGGGACGGTGGCTGAATATGTGCGAAGATTTGATTCGCTATCTCGATATGCCGGAAATATGATATGTGAGGAGGAGGACAAAATTCACCAATTCGTGCAAGGTTTGAAATTAGAAATTCAGAAAGGGGTGATGACGGTGGATGATGAAGACGTGCCTTATCATAAAATAGTGGAAAGAGCTCTTGGACTAGATGACATCGAGATGAAACTACAACGACAAAGAGAAATGTCGAGGAAGCCCTTCAGAGAATCTATGACTCAACAAAGTGACGAAGAACAACAACTACAGAGAGGCACAGAAAGAACGAGTGATGAAGAAATTAGTCAAGGAAATGGAAAACGTGCCTTTGGTTATTCACAGTTCCCTCAATGTCCAACGTGTAAAAAGTTTCATGACGGAGTGTGCAAGGCAGGTTCGGGCCGATGTTTTAATTGTAATGAGCAAAGTCATATTTCTACGGACTGCCCAAGGAAGAATCTAGGAAGGTGTTTCAAGTGTCAAGAGATAGGACATCTCTCTAGAAAGTGTCCGAAGAGAGGTAAAGGGCCGTGTTTTGTTTGCAATAGGACGGGCCATCTTGCCAGAGACTGCCCGACACGGATTAAGAGACCCGCAAGAGTATCGCCGAGGGCCTCCTCCCTCAGTAGTTTAGACAACGAAGAGCAGCCTACCGTAGTTACAGGTACGTGTCATTTTAATTATTTATAGGAGATACGAACGTAGAAATGTTAGAATATAATCATGTGGGAATTGGTGTGGATGTGAATTAGACTTGAGGACTTAGGATGGCAAGGAGATTTGGATTTAAGGCGTTAAATTATCTGCAACAAGTTTGCTAACAAGGAAGCCGTTAGAGGAAATTGATGTAAAAGATTGAGTTGAATACTTATGACCCTATTGTTTTAGAAAATAAGAAGGTTGTTGGGCAAATTGTTGTGGAGTAGTGTGGGGGAAACACTTAGAACCTGAATTTTGAGGATTAAAGAGAAAATATATTAGCTAGTAAATCTTAGTGAAAACCTTATGTGAAAATAGATATTTTTACAAGTGTTGGAGCCTTGGAGGAGAAGTGTAATTGATATTGCGAAGTTAAGAGTTAGGAAAGAGAGGATTGCTAGATAAGAAGGAAGGTTAGAAGTTGAGGTTTAATTCATCAGAATCTAGTGATGTGCGATCTATGAAAATATTGAAAATTTCTTTTAATGAAGAAATTAGAGACTAAACGACGTAAGGTGAAAAAGGGTGGTTGGATAGATTTAGAATTGTGTATAGATTTATAAGGGTAAATGTAAAGGCCTTTAGGTTTAATTGATAATTAAAATAAGAAGGTTAGCATTTAAGTATTTTAGCGGTGTGAGATTTGAGGAAACATATGAACTTTTGAATGAGAAGGATGGTCAAATGCATTAGGGATGAGGTTAAGTTAGAGAATTTCAAGGGTTTGACTAGTATGTAACGAAGTAAAGGCCGACGATTTCGTAAGTAGCTAGGGTGAGGATAAATGAGCTTAGGGATGGTTCTTAGTTCATGGATGAAGAAAAACGGAGACTATGTGAGGTAAGATAAAATGGGCGATTAGGTAGATTTTGGACAACGTCATAAGAATAAAGGAAGAGATTTATTAGAATAAGTGAATGGACAAAATAAGAGTGAAACATTGAGGGTTTGTGATGTTGAAGAATTTAGAAAATATTGGATGAAAGGATAGAAGGTTGCACGGAGATTGTGCAAGTGGACCTAGAAGTGAAGATAAGCCTACAGGTTTAGTAAAGATTCGACTCGTAAGTTAAGTCAAAGTGTTTATGCACCATTTAAGGCATTGGGTGAATAGTTTAATTAATTAGTTAGATTTGAGAACTTGATATTGTTTGGGGACAACTGAGGTGAAAGTTGGACAAATCGAGTATTTTAGACATAAGTATAGAAACTTAGAAAATACTTTGAAAGAAAAAGGGATGGATTTAAGTATTGATAGCCCTGAGTACTAGGATCGTGTTATAGTGACTAATGGAACGCATGAATGCCCATTGTCCATGGGTCTAAAGGATGTGTGTGATGGATTAGAAATGAGATAGTAAGGTATAGGAGGACTTGGAAGTGGAAGAATTAGGATAAGAAGGCTATGTATTAGGTCCTTCGTATTAAGAAAGAGAAGAAACTTCGAGGAATTATGATGGCTATAGATGCATCAGATTGATGTGGTATGAGAAAAGTAGGGAAACGATTAAATTTAATTCGAGGAAAACTAGAGTGGAGGTTGAGTTTGGAGAGATTTCAGAGATTAAGTGATTGTGAACTAGGTTGAAAGCAATGGACGTATGAGTGAATGAGCGATTGGATTACGAAGTGCGTAGTTAGAAGGAATTAGAGCATTGGAGATAAAGGAAGCTATCATGACCCAAATGGTGAGTAAGACCATAAGGGTTTCGAGGTTGGTATTTCAAGCATTGTACTTAGATAATGTGAGGGTGAGTAATTAGAAGGTTAACCAAACAGCAATTTTGGGGACAAAATTCCAATTAAGGAGGGAAGGATGTAACGCCCGAGAATTTTTAAAAGGGAAAATTGGAGAGAAAATAAAAGAATAATAAAATAATGATTTTAAGTAATTTAAAATAAAAGTGAATAAATTTGGTTAACCTAATTGGTTAATTAATTTAGATTCGGGCACTTCCAGTGAAAGTAAGCCGTGGGTTACAATTTAATAATGAGATTTAATGAAATTCGAAATGGTCGGAAAAACGATAAACGAGGGTTAATTAATGGTTAATTTTATTATTAGTTTTATTATTATTATTATTAATTATTATTATTATTAATAATAATAATTAAAAATCAACAGAATGGAAAACCATTCTGTTGATACATCGAGCTCGAGCTCGCGACGCCGAAGAACAGAGGCGACGAGGGAGCGGCGACCCTCCGACGGCGACCACAACTCCGACCGCCATTCTGACGTGCCGACGCCGGCGAGCTGAACCAGAGCTCGGTTCGGTCTTCTCCGCGCCAGACTCGACCGAAAACAGGGTGAGTTTTCTTCCCTGTTTTGTTCTGTTCATGGCCGACGGTGGCGAGCTCGATTGAGCTCCGTCCACCGGCCCTTTTAGGTTGCTTTTTGCGGTGAATGGCCGAGCTTGGTGCTTGCATGGATTGCCGAGCAAAGAGGAGCTCGGATTTGGGGAAAAACCGTGGGTTAGGTTTAGGACAATTCGGGTTTCTGAATTGGAACTCCGATTTTTAGGTTAGTTTATGTTAATTGGATGTTAGGAGGATAGATTAGTGAGGAATTGAGAGAGTTTTTATGAAAAATTGAAAAAGTGAAATTTTGGGAAAAAGGGCAGTTTTGGGTTTTGTGATTTTTGACCTGGTTTCGGGTAATTGTTTTAGAATTTTTTTTGGCAGATTAAAATAGGTTATTAGAGGAGTACGTGGCCGCTGGAATCGTTTGATTCCGATAACCGACGCGAAAGTTACGCGCGTTCGAAGTTTTAGGTCGGTTTTTACCGAACCCAAATTAGTGGCCCATTTAATTAGGTTTTAATTGGATTAGGCTAGAAATAGTAATTAGAGATGTTTTCACGAAAATAAGAGTTTAGTTATGCCCGAACGAAATGAGCTAAAGTTTTGAAAAGATTGTTTTAGCTCGGGATTTCGTTTAGCTTTGGAATGGATGATTTAGATTAATACTAATGACGTGCTATGAAATGCTTTAGGTGAAGATGACTGTTGGACGGTGCTCGGCTAGCTACGGACGCCAGGTAAGTGGATGTTAGGTTTCCGGCCCTTAAGGCCCTACATCGTGGCAACGTTAGGTTTTACTACTCTGATGATGATTTTCTGATTGTGGGGATTTATGAGTCGGGTAGCTTAGAATGTTAGTTGTTTGAGAAGTCTGTTGAGAATAGTATATGTCTATGTATGTTGTGAATTGTTTGAGGATATGTTTTGATGATATGTCGTACATAGATTTCCCATGCATCATGTTTTAGAAAAGTACGAAAATGTTTTAGCATGTGTTTTCAGGAATTGAACGTAGAAACGACAACGATGTAAAACGAAAATGTAAAGTGTCTGAAGGAAGTGGTTCACCCTTCAGATGTAGATCGTGGAACGTCCAGAAAATGTATGATATCTGAAGGAAGTGGTTCACCCTTCAGGTAAAGATTTATATGTGGAACGTCTAGAGATGGAGAAACTAATCCGCCCTCCATTGGTAGAGGATTACATGTATGTATGAATGATAAACGAAACGAAACGAATATGAATGATGAAACGAAACGAAACGAAACGAATATGAATGATGAAACGAAACGAAACGAATATGAACGATGAAACGAAACGAAATGATTATGTACGATGAAACTGTAGAAACTGCATATGTTAAGTAAAATGTTTTAAATTCATATAGTGCATCCCCTTACTAAGCATTAGGCTTACTGTTTATGTTGCATGATGTAGGTGACAGGTGAGAGTTTCTCTTGATGACAAAGAACAGGTGGTCGACGGATGGTGCTCGTGGCGACGGGGTGTGTTTTGGCTTGGCTTGAATGATGTATGTCGAATGGATGTGAGGTAGTCTTGTTAGTTAGTAGGTCTACGTGTCGGTTTGTTTATGAAAATGTTTAAGTACATGGATTAGAGGTTTTGATAGAAAATTGTATGATAAGTCGAGTGTTGATGTATATGTATGAAAATGTTTAAGTATATGGATTAGATGCTTTGATAGAAAATGCATGAATAGTCGAGCTTTGATGTAGACGTAGTGGTAGTAGATTGTTTAGAATGTGAAGTCTTTATTTTGGAGAATATACTGGAACTGTTTGGGCATTTTTAAATGTTTAGTTATTTTAAAACAGGTATGGATACGCTCGATTTTTAGAGCGATCCACGCAGTTTGTTTTCTTGAACTTATAGGTTTTATTAGTGTTTTGTTTTTTTACTGATTTTACTTTAATGGTTATTTGTTTTAAGTTATTAATGGTTTTAGTCTAGTATTAAATGTTTTAAAAGTCAAAATGTTTTACGCTCAAATGTTTAATGTTTAAGACAAAGTTAGTCCCTAAAGGTTGTTAGAGGTGGGTCAATTGTCTAGGTCCGTTTTCTTTAAAGTGTCGAGTGAAAGAGAAAAAGTTTATGTGAAAAATGCGAGGGCTTAGGTAATTGTTATGTCACGGCAAGTCCGTGGCGGCCCTACGGGGTTGGGGTCGTCACAGGTATTTTAGGATAATGGTATGTTAGAGCGTTTTTCAGTAGGTTCTATGTATTGTTTATGCTTTCTTTACATTTATTGCACAAATCCATGTCCATACATCGTGTTTTTGAAAAGCATAGAAAATGAATTCCCGCATATGTTTTCATGAAAAGAAACGCCTAATGAAAAGATATGAAATGCATGTAACCCAGTCACGTCAGGGTGGGGTTCAGACATGGCTGTCCTAAGAGGAGGAGCATGTTTCCCCTACAGATGGAAAGGGCTATCTAACCGCGAGATGTGCCCTCTCTATCTGGTGAGTCAACCCCTGGTGACACCTCCCGCTATGAAACTAAATGATGAAAATGTAATAGATGTTTTTACAAACTCTGCACGCATAGCATGCATTCCCATTTACGAGACTTGTTGTGCTCTGTAGCTCATAGTTTGTTTTCTATGGTGTAGGTGACTTCGAAATAGGTGAGGATGAGATTCCTCCACCCGACGCATAAGCTGGTCGAAGAGGCATACCCGTGGGAGTGTGCAGTGCAGTCAGAGCAAAATTGACCCGTGGGAGCATTAGTTAAGTGTTTTGTGGTTTTGGGATTTATACGGGCTGATGGGGAAAGAATAGAATGAACTGCATAGAACTCATTTTAGGGTGTTTGATATCTGGATAGTGTAAACATTTAAATCGATGAAATGGAAGATGAATTTTGATGTTTAACGTTTTTGGAAATTCTGGGTGAATGGTAAGTAGGTACAAAGGAAAAGAATGTGAAGGCAACTCTCTGGACAAAATCCAGAGAGCTAGCCGATGGATAGAGGAAGTTATCGTCCAAAGCCCGTGGACGAATAGGGTTTAAGTAGTCTGTGGACAAGTAAGTCACGTGTACGAACAAGTCCCGTGGACAAATAAGTCACGTGGACGATAAATTTTAGTTAAGTGTTTCTGTAAGAAAGTCATCGTCCAAAGTCCGTGGACGATAAAGTCTAGTTAAGTATTTTGGCTGAAGAAAGTCATCGTCCAATGTCATCGTCCAAAGTCGGTGGACGATAAAGTTTCAGTTAAGTGTTTCTGTAAGAAAGTCGTCATCCAAGTCTCGTGGACGAATAAGTCACGTGGACGAATAAAGTCCGTGGACGATAAAGTCAGTGGGTGAGAATAGTCATCCACAATGCCTTCTGTTTGCAAACGTCCACGATGCCTTCTATTTGCAAACGTCCACGATGCCTTCTGTTTGCAAACGTCCATGATGCCTTCTGTTTGCAAACGTCCACACCGTCATTTGTCTCAAACGTCCATGCTGTCTTCTGTTTCTGTCCTTTATTTTAAACATCCATTTTGCCTCTCAGTTTCGTCGTCCATTCCTCTGATGAAACCCGATAGAAAGAATCGAACACTAGCCCTACTGTTCATTTGATGAAACCTGACAGAAAGATTTTGTCATCATCCAATCCCACTGTTCATTTGATGATACCCAATAGAAAGCCTCTGTTTTATTATTTTACCACTGTTATACCAAAGTTTAATTTAATATGAGATTGTCTACACGTGAATAGTCTTCTACTGAGTAGGGTTAAACACCCTTATGCATGCATGATTAAATTACAGAATAAAAGTTTAAATTTCATGTGACATTTTAGGATTAGTTTAAAGGGTAAAATTATAGGGTCATTACAGTTATGATATCAAAGCTCCTGGATTTTAAAATCGGTTCTGTAGACTACTCGACTGCACAGCCACTACACGGACACGCTTCTTCGACTGTAAGTACGTTAGATGCTTTGTTTGATTTCGATTTCTTAGAATTATTTGTTTGAATTTTTATAGGAGCTATATAAAAATGGTCCGAGGGAAGGATGCCAGGGATGAAGCCCTGGAGAGGCTAACGGATTTGCTGGACCGCCAGGCTCAGCATATGGATAGACAGGCGCAGCAAATTGAGAACCTAGTAAACCGTGAGAATTAGAGAGCCCAAGAAATAGTCGTCTCAAATAATCACAGCATGGAGAGGTTCCAAAAACTTAGGCCTCCAGTATTTAACGGACAATCAATGGACCCCTCTGTTGCTGAGGAGTGGGTTCGAACGATGGAGGACATGTTGGCTTACGCCAAAGTAGAGAATGCTGAGAAGGTCACGTGCGTCACTTTCCATCTGGCATTGGATGCCCGACATTGGTGGGATTCAATTGAAGCAACTACGAACATGACATTGATGAGGTGGAAACGGTTTAAGACCGTGTTATTTGATAAATACTTCAGCCGTACTGTGAGGGCGGCAAAAAGAGCGGAGTTCACGTAGCTGAAACAGACCAATACAGTTGTGGAATATATTAGGAAGTTCGAAGCCTTATCACGGTTTGCACCGCGCTTGGTCAGCGACAATGAAGATAAGGTGCAACAGTTTATGGATGGAATAAACTCGGAGATTCGAAAGAATATCATAGTATCCGGCATTTTTTATGTGCCCTATGAAGACATCGCAACGAGAGCGTTGGAGTTCGAGGCTGCAGAATTAACTTGTGTGAAACCAAAGGAGCCTGCTAGGGGTTTCTTTCGCGAGATTCATTCTCAATCACGGAATAGAGGTTACCAACAGAAAGGACAGCCACCAGTACAACAACAAAGGGGAGTCAAGAGACCATTCGAAGGAGGTAATGACCGGGGCAAAGGAAAACAAGTACAGGGGACTACTCAAATACCTTGGTGCCCTAAATGCCAGAAGGAGCATAGCGGTGAGTGTCGATTGGGCACAGATAGATGTTTTTGGTGTGGAGAGACAGGCCATTTTGTTACCCAAAGCCGGGCCAAGAACAGTCAGGCAGAGACAAGAGGAGAGTGATACCAAGGATCTTTGCTTTCATTGAGCCTGGTGACGTCGACGACGAGGCTCAGCCATCTGTTATAGCAGGTACTATTTTAGTCATGGGTGTACCAGTATTTTCTTTGATAAACACTGGAGCAACGCACTCCTTCATTTCAACTGCTTGCATAACTAGATTAGGGTTAGTGTCTGAGTTAGCGGAGTATGAGTATAGAGTGATGCTGCCTTCGGGAGCGCATATGCAGTGCGATCGTATCTTCCAAGGCAACGTCATCTCGGTAGGGATTAATACCCTCTATGCTTGCCTGATAGTCATGAGCATAGAGCGGTACGATCTTATTTTGAGAATGGACTGGCTTGCACGCCATTTCGCTACCATTGACTACCGATCCGGATTAGTAACTTTTCGGCCTCTAGATAGGGAATAGTTTTCATATCAGGCAATAAATAGGTCGAGTGGGTCGCCTATTTCCTACTCCATGATAGTCCGAGAGCAGTTTAAGGGCGAATGCTCTGTATATCTGGCTACAGTGATTAATACTCAATTGCTTAACAGGGTAAAGCCAGAAGACCTTCCAGTGGTTAGAGAATTTTCTGAGATCCTCCTCTACTATCTTCCCGGATTACCGTCGGATAGAGAGATTGAGTTCACCATTGATGTTTATCCAGGCTGAGGGCCTGTATCAAAGAATCCATATAGACTGGCACCTGCTGAGCTAAAGGAGCTGAAGACTCAGTTGGAAGAGTTGTTAGACAAGTGGTTCATTCGACCCAGTTTCTCTTCTTGGGGTGCGCCAATTTTTTTTGTTAAGAAGAAGGACGGAACTCTCCAAATGTACGTTGATTACAGAGAGTTGAATAAGCTAACGGTGAAGAATAAGTATCCACTGCCCCGGATTGATGACCTGTTTGATCAACTGCAGGGTGCCCGAGTGTTTTCGAGGATTGACATACGCTCGGGTTATTACCAGTTGAAGGTCCAGAGAGAAGATGTTCAGAAAACGGCCTTCCGAAAGAGGTATGGACATTACGAATTTCTTGTGATGTCTTTTGGACTTACGAATGCTCTTACAGCATTTATGGATTTGATGAACCATGTTTTTAATGAGTATTTAGACAAGTTTGTCGTCGTCTTCATTGATGACATCTTGATCTATTCAAAGACAAAGGAAGAGCACGAGGAGCATTTACGAACTGTTCTTAGGATTTTATGCCAGCATTAATTGTATCCAAAGTTCTCTAAGTGTGGGTTTTGGCTGGATAGAATAAGCTTTCTCGGCCATATCATATCTCAGGAGGGAATCTTAGTGGATCCAACTAAGATAAAAGTTGTCAGGGATTGGCCGAAGCCTTGTTGCGAAAAAATCGTGATACGCAAGTGCACGTGTCGCAAAAGTAATAAAGTGTGTATAAGTACGAGTGTCGATCCCACGAGGAATAATTATGTTAAATATTGAATATCTAATTTTCAGTTTAATTTGAAAAGAAATAATAAGTGGTTTTTGGATTTTAAACTAAAATAATTCAAATAAAAATCAAACAACAATTTCAATAAAAGATTTGAATGTAAAATAGTAAGATTATATGGTGAGAAAATCTAGGGTTCCGATTTCACTTAGCTAATACTATTTATTAAACCTAATTCAAGTAACTAAATCTTATTCTTTCGTGTTGATGGCAATTTCACAAAAATATTCATCAATCTCTCTCGAGAAAAGACAAACTTATTCAATTAACGAATTATCACCTCTCGGTCTCTAATCCTGAAAACTAATTGAATACATTAAGAGCAAGAAATTATATTACCACTCAAACGCCCTAACTATCTCTAGCCTAGGATTCTTTTTAAGGCAATTTATTCAGTGCACGGTTAAATTCTCCGCTCTCGCATCCCGAATTAACCCTAAAGTTCTTAGTTTTGGTGATCAAGCAAACCTAAGTGTTACGTTCAGAATAAATTACTCAACACAGAAAAGGAACAGATAATTAAGAACCTGAATTAAGAAAAATAAATAATCATAGCAAAGTTACGTCGAAACCCTAGAACTGAAAGTTTAGTTCATGCTAAAAGATAAATAAATAACAAATAAAAAGATGTGCATGGTTTTTATGATTAAAGAGAATAGAAGAAAACTATGCTGGAAATTCTCCGCTGCTGAATCGCCTCCAAAATCACCTCTGCTCTCTCTGTCGCCGAATTCCGAATGACCTAAAGGCACTACCTCATTAGGTTTTTAATGTTGTCTTTCAACTCAATCAACGGCTCGGATTAATTCTTTCCTCAAGTTAACGGCAGAGATTTACATAATTGACTTTCCAAATTTGTAGATTGATAAGCAATCGATCGCTGACATGTATAGAGATCGATCGCTGCATCTCCTTTAATTTTCGAACATGCATTGTGTAGCGAAAGATCACTGGCTTTCTATGGAGATCGATCACTGCTTCTTCTTCAATTGTACGGCGATCGATCTCTGGCATGTGTTAGAGATCGATCGCTACTTCTTTAAATTGCTTTCCATGAATTCGTAGTTCTCCATCTTTTCTTCTCTTGACCTTTGACTTTTGCCCCTTTTTCACTTCCTGTTATAAATACAATTTCTGCACACTTGCACAAAATTTATCAAATTCTTTCAACCACTTGAGAGAAAAACTTATCAAATCAAGTATAAAAAGTATAAATAAGTGTGTAAAATACACACTTATCACACCCCCAAACTTGAATGAAAGTTTGTCCTCAAGCGAACAAAATGCAAGTCAGTTCACACAAATATATAATCTCAATTTAAAATCTGCTCAATAAAATATAACAATGGTAAAACAATCTTAATCAAGATTTTCGGTAATTTGTCTCAGCTTGAAATAGATCTATACTAAAACACCAAGTTAAACACCTTGCAAAAGAATTAATTCATGTTAGCGCATTGAAAATAACTCACTTAGAAATCTTCGTGTGTGTGTGCGTTCATTCTCATTCTCTTCTAATTGTTGGTTCAACTAATGTAGCTACAGGTAAGGGCATCATTCTCATTTCACTCAGGTTCGCTCCAGTCACTCTAATCGTTCATCAGCTCTGCCCAATATCCAACTAATAGCAAATATTCATAAATCAAAACAAGAGTCAATAGGTCTTTAAAAGCTTGTAATGTAAGGCCGGGTTAAAAGGGTAGGAATTTTATGGATACAAGCGAATAATCCGAGCACACCTCATCCTTCCTTATTTCACCCACTCAATATTTTCTTCTCAGCACTCGCCTATTCATTGAACTCGCTCAAGCATTCTTTTGATCTCTCACCCCCAAACTTATTTTATTCAATATCACTCATAGTAACTCCTTTGTCATAATTACAAAGCAAAATAAATACAATGAACTTGAAGATAAAACTAAACTTTTAACTTTTTTTTTTTTTTGCAACTAATAATATCAAAGCAATGCAACAATAAATTAACATATGACAACGGAGTTTTTATTCATCCTCACCACTACATTCTCCTACTCTCCTTCGAATATATCAATAAACCCCGTGCTCTGTAGAAAAGGTAGAAAAATATATGTGGCTAAGGCTGAAATAGGCACAATTTAATGATTAAATCATATGCTCAAAATGGTGACTATGGGTGTCACTAAATGACACAAAAAGGTAGGCTCAGAAAGCTCAAACAGTCCAAAGATGGCCTAAATCATTCTCTTGTTTTGAAAAATTTCAATTTGCATTCGAGGATATTAAGCAAAACCTAGAAAGATATTTCCTCACAATATTCTCAATCTCACTATATTTGACTGGTGTTACACTCCCTTACTGTGTTTACTCTCTTTCACTCCCTTACTGTGGTTGGGTCTCACTCTCAGTAGACTACACAAATATCACCAACAAAGAGAATCAAACAAGAATTAAACGTGTATAGATTTTTGAAAATAACTAAGTGAAGTCTAATCAATGCAACTAACACTAATTACTCTTTTACTCAGTATATCTCAAGGAATTAAAGCATGAATCTATTTGTCTTTAACTCATCATAGACACCTAAACCAAGATCAGATTGCATAACCATGTCATAAATATAGCAAATGTTCAGCAAAACAGAAAAATACTTGAATTTAACCAATACACCCCCAAACTTAAAATATACAATGCCCTCAATGTATCCACAGCAAACAAAACGAATGTAAGGGAAAGAGTGTACCTCAATCGGAGCCCGGCGTATCATCATGCTCATCATCGTGTGGATAGTCAAATGGCCGCAGTAAATGTGCCGGATAAGTAGGAACAGGTGGTGCTGGTTGAGACGACTCTCCATGATGAGCATGGCGCGCCTCAATATATTGTGCGATAAATAAGGAATGATCCAGCATGCGCTGTTCCAGCCGGGTCTGCCGAGCATGGAGTTGCTCGTGTTGAACTGCCAATTGCGCGACCATACGTCCCACATCATCGATGGTATAAGAGAGAGGCGGCATGGAGGATGAGGAAGCGCCAATGGTAGGTGGTGCAGCAGGCCGACCCTCATAGCGATGTTTTGTGCGGGCCTCTCTGCGAGCCTCCTCATACTGCATACGCCGTGCACGAGGTAGGGCTACTGGTGGAGGGGGAATGGCTGCAATGTTATCAAGGTCGTCAAATCCTAACCCATTAGGTCGGGCTATCCCATGGGGCCAGTCTGTGATCCTTGCAATTTTTGACGAGCTGTAAACCATCGGCTAGATCCATGGTTCATCCGTGGAGCTCATAGGGACATCGGCGGCAGCACACAGACGAGTGAGAAGAACAGGATGTATATGCCCTCCTGTGGTAGATCCTTTACTGCAAGTGAGGATATTTCGGTGGATCAGCCGCCCTACATTTATAGATCGCCCTGTGAGGATGCAATAAAGTACCACCACCCTTTCTCTGGTCAGTTCGGATTTTTGAGAGGTTGGCATCAAATTACCCCTGATAAATTTGCACCACGCTTGAGCATACTTATTTACACAACTTGAGATGATGTGAAGATGTTGAGTAGGGTCTTGCGCAGAATAATTCCAGCTGGAACCCCTGTGACCCATCTCACGGAGGATCAATTCATAATCCGGTCCGGCATCCAACATAGGCTGAAGGTCGTATTGTGTGTCATGGTCTAAGCCCAGGTAGGTATTAATGGCTTCAGCAGAAAAATTTATAAGTTGATTCCGAACTCGTACTGGCCTATCTACGTTGGCAGCTTTAAGATTGGCGTAAAATTTGCGAACGGCATACACGTTCTCCTCACCGCCTAGTACGGCAAGTGTCTCCCACCTGCGTTGTCGGAGGGTGGTCAAAATAAGGCCATCGTCCTCAGAAGGTTGAAATTTCACTTCACAAATGATGGCTTTGTCTTTTGCCATAAATTCCTGATAATAATTTGCCGCCACAGGGTTCAGGAATGAGTGTTGGACAGGTTGAAATGAGACTAAACTAGTGTTGGCTCGTGCTCTTTTGGGCGACATGGGGAACTAGCTCACGAAATATCCTCTTTCTGCACACACAAAACCAAAGACAACCAATCCACCAAACACAGCCGTCGAATAGTTAGGCACTTTAGATAATCAACAAGGAAAGCAAAAGGTAACAACGTGCAAAAATGAGAAGTTTACTTAACGCATGCATTTCAACAAACTAGACAGTAACCCGAACCATTCCCAAAATTACAATCGATGGTGCCCAGATCGATTACAATATAAAGCAGGTGAAATTATTTGCAAAATCCCAGGATAACCGGAAATAGATCAAAGCCGAGAACAATTGAAGAAAAATGCAGAACATACCCAGTTGCGAGGAGGAAAAATTGAAGCAGAGAAGTATACCTGATGGCGTGAAAAAGATCGGGGTGATGCGCGGCAGAAAACAAGAGAAACGACTGGAAGTGGATGCCGATCGAGCGCGGTGGAGAGAAAGGGAGATCGCGGTGGAGATCGCAGTGGAGAGAAGGGAAAAAAAACAGGGATAGGGTTTTAAGGAGAAAACGAGGATTGTAAAAAAAAATTTGATAAGTGTCGGGTATAAAAATTACCGCCCAGATCGATTACAATATAAAGCAGGTGAAATTATTTGCAAAATCCCAGGATAACCGGAAATAGATCAAAGCCGAGAACAATTGAAGAAAAATGCAGAACATACCCAGTTGCGAGGAAGGAAAAAATTGAAGCAGAGAAGTATACCTGATGGCGTGAAAAAGATCGGGGTGATGCGCGGCAGAAAACAAGAGAAACGACTGGAAGTGGATGCCGATCGAGCGCGGTGGAGAGAAAGGGAGATCGCGGTGGAGATCGCAGTGGAGAGAAGGGAAAAAAAACAGGGATAGGGTTTTAAGGAGAAAACGAGGATTGTAAAAAAAAATTTGATAAGTGTCGGGTATAAAAATTACCCATTAGAGGCGGCGATCGATCTCTGGCATATATAGAGATCGATCGCTGCCTCTCTTTTTTTTTCGAAATTTTTTTTTTTTTTTTCTTGAGAAAGAAAACAATTTCAAAATATCCTAATACGTAAAACGAAAATAATAAGAAAAAGTAAAACGTGAAAACAAAAATAATGCAAATAAAATAATAAAGATAAAACAAAACGAAAATGAAATAAAGTAAAATAACAGTAACAAATGAAAAGAAAATAAATAAATAAATAAATAAAGATAATATTAATAATAATCATAATAATAATAATAATAATAATAAATAAGAACTAAATAACGAAATGAGTTACCTCCCACCAAGTGCTTAATTTATCGTCGTTAGCCTGACGTTGGACCAAAGTCAATCCTCGGGAATGAGTTGAGTGACGGAAGAGTCACTTGGAATATTGCCGCCAAAATATGGTTTTACTCGTTGTCTGTTTACTTTGAATGTAGTGTCATCGACTCCTCGTAACTCGACCGCTCCGTGAGAGAATACTTGCACCACCGTGAAAGGACCCGACCATCTCGACTTCAATTTGCCTGGAAACAATTTCAAACGGGAGTTAAATAAAAGTACCTGCTGTCCTGGGGATAGATCTTTCTCCACAATGTGCTTGTCGTGCCATGCTTTGGTCTTTTCCTTGTATATTTTTGAATTCTCATACGCATTATTTCTCAGTTCTTCCAGCTCATTGATTTGAAGGAGACGTTTTTGACCTGTTGCTGTGAACTCAAAATTTAGCTTCTTCATCACCCACAAAGCACGGTGTTCCAACTCAACCGGTAAGTGACATGCTTTCCCGAATACCAACCGATATGGTGACATGCCCAGAGGAGTTTTGAATGCGGTCCGGTACGCCCATAAAGCATCATCCAACTTGCGAGCCCAATCTTTTCTTGAATTTGCAACTGTTTTCTCAAGGATCTTCTTCACTTCTCGATTAGAGACTTCGGCCTGCCCGTTTGATTGAGGGTGATATCCCAACGCCCTGCGATGCTTTACCCCATACTTATTGAGTAGCGCTGCAAACTGTCTATTGCAGAAGTGAGTTCCCTCGTCACTAATGATGGCCCGAGGTTTTCCAAAGCGAGTGAAAATATTCTTCTATAGAAAACGCAAGACCACCTTGCCATCATTGGTTGGCGAAGCTATCGCTTCAACCCACTTGGAGACATAATCCACCGCCAAAAGAATGTATTTGTTATTGTACGACGATGGAAACGGTCCCATAAAGTCAATACCCCATACATCAAATAACTCAACCTCCAAAATATTAGTCAAAGGCATCTCATCACGGCGAGAAATATTACCGGTCCGTTGACATCGATCACAAGCGGCAACAAACGAATATGCGTCTTTAAACAAGGAGGGCCAATAAAATCCACACTGAAGGACCTTAGCTGCTGTTCGTTGCCCACCAAAGTGTCCGCCACATTCCAACGAATGACAGTGGGTTAATACAGATACTACCTCATCTTCCGGGATACAACGTCGGATAACTTGATCTGCACAGTGTTTGTATAGAATCGGCTCTTCCCAATAATATCGCTTTACATCGGTGAAAAATTTCTTCTTTTGTTGATGCGACAAATCGGTTGGTATAACTCCACTGGCAAGAAAGTTCACATAATCAGCGTACCACGGTAATACCTTGATTGCAATGATCTTTTCATCTGGAAAATCTTCAGCTATTTGAACCTCACTATCAGATACATGAGGTCGTGTTTCCAACCGAGATAGGTGATCAGCTACCAAGTTCTCTGTGCCTTTCTTGTCCTTGATCACCATATCAAATTCTTGCAGAAGTAGTACCCATCGAATCAACCGAGGCTTGGCATCCTTCTTTTCCATCAAATATTTAATAGCTGAATGATCCGTGTAAACTGTAACCTTGTTGCCGATGATATAGGGACGGAACTTGTCAAATGCAAAGACTACTGCTAACAATTCCTTCTCAGTGGTGGCATAATTTAGTTGAGCATCATTGAGAGTGCGGCTGGCGTAATAAATTGTATGGAAGGTCTTATCCTTTCTCTGCCCCAGAACTGCCCCAGAACTGCCCCTACCGCGAAATCACTGGCATCACTCATAATTTCAAATGGTAATTCCCAATCAGGTGCGACTATGATTGGCGCCGACACAAGTTTCTCCTTTAACACATTGAACGCTGCAAGACACTCGGCAGTAAAAACAAATGGTACTCCATTTTCCAATAACTGACATAGTGGCTTGGTAATCTTAGAAAAATCTTTGATGAACCTCCGGTAGAATCCTGCATGCCCTAGAAAACTCTGCACTCCTTTTACTGTCGTCGGTGGTGGCAACTTCTCGATAGCGACAATTTTAGCTCGGTCCACCTCAATTCCTTGTGCTGAAATGCGATGGCCCAATACAATACCTTCTTTCACCATAAAGTGACATTTTTCCCAATTAAGTACCAGATTCGTCTCAACACACCTTTCGAGCACCTTGGACAAATTATTCAAGCATGTATCGAATGAAGATCCAAACACTGAAAAGTCATCCATAAAGATTTCTATGAAGTGCTCCACCATATCTGAGAAAATAGCCATCATGCATCTTTGAAATGTAGCTGGTGCATTGCATAACCCGAAAGGCATCCAGCGGAATGCAAAAGTACCATAGGGGCATGTAAAAGTCATCTTTTCTTGATCTTTTGGGGCAATAACAATCTGATTATATCCGGAGTACCCATCGAGAAAACAATAATATTCGTGCCCGACAAGTCTATCCAACATCTGATCAATAAACGGCAATGGGAAGTGATCTTTGCGTGTAGCCTTGTTCAATTTCCAATAATCAATACAAATTCGCCAACCGGTGACTGTTCTGGATGCAATCAATTCATCATTTTCATTCTTGACCGCTGTCATCCCGCCCTTCTTTGGAACACACTGCACAGGACTCACCCACGAACTATCTGAGATTGGATAAATAACTCCGACATCCAACCACTTTACGACTTCCTTTCGCACAACCTCTTTCATAGCTGGATTTAAACGGCGTTGATGCTCTACAGATGGTCGATGCTCGTCTTCCATTAAAATCCGATGCATGCAAAATGAAGAACTGATTCCTTTGATATCTGATAGTGTCCACCCTATAGCCATCTTGTACGTCCGAAGTATACACAATAATTTTTCCTCCTCCGTCTTAGATAAGTCACCTGCAATAATGACTGGAAGAGTTGAGTTAGCACCAATAAATGCATACCTGAGGTGAGACGGTAGTGGCTTTAGCTCCAACTCGGGTGGGCTCTCAATAGAAGGTAAGACTCTAACTGGTGGCTCCCCCAAACTTTCAAAATACCTTCTTCGATTAGGCTCGAACGAATCCATCCATGATATAAATTCCTGCGCAGAAGAGTCAAAATCGAAAAACACATCATGATTTAGTAAAGCAACCTCGAGAGGATCACTAGACTGAAGATAAGCTCCGTCCACCGCTGATTCTAGAGAGTCAATCCTAAATATATCATCGCTGGCTTTCAGATATTTCATGGAGTTAAATACATTAAATGTCACTTCTTCATCTTGCAAGCGCAATTTCAACTCTCCCCTCTGAACATCGATCATGGCACCTCCCGTAGCTAAGAATGGCCTGCCCAAAATAATAGGTATGTCCCGATCCTCCTCCATGTCGAGAACTACAAAGTCTGCTGGGAATATAAATTTGTCGACTTTAACCAACACATCTTCGATTATTCCTCTTGGATGTTTGATTGATCGGTCGGCCATCTGTAAAATTACCCTTGTTGGTTTTGCTTCCCCTAGTTCAAGCCTTTGAAAGATCGAAAGAGGCATTAGATTGATGCTGGCACCTAAATCACATAATGCACACTCGAAGATGTAATTTCCAATCTCACATGGAACCGTAAAACTGCCCGGATCTTGCAACTTTTGTGGTAGTTTACGTTGAATTATTGCACTGCATTCTTCAGAAAGGGCGATCGTACCACAATCCTCTATTTTCCTTTTATAGGATAAAACCTCTTTTAAAAACTTTGCATAAGTTGGCATTTGCTCTAGGGCTTCTGCAAATGGGATGTTGATGTGAAGCTGCTTGAACACCTTCAAGAATTTTTCAAACTGTTTGTCCAACTTGGCATTTTTCAGGCGTTGTGGGAAAGGAACTTTGGGGATGATCTCCTTTGGAATCTGAGATGGAACGTCTAGTAGCTTTTTATCCTTTGGTGTGGACTCGGATGATGACGAATGCACTCCGTCATGTGCGACCACTTTCTTATTTTCTTTAGCACAATTTTCAATTACTGCTCCACTTCTAAGTGTGATGGCATTGCATTTGCCTCTAGGATTGACTTCAGTGGAACTGGGTAATGTGCCTTGAGGGCGACCATTTAATGCAGCTACCATCTGACCCATTTGAGTCTCCAAACTTCGAATTTGAGCTGACTGGTTTTGCAAGGTAGTGCGTGTTTCAGCCATAAATTTATTAGTATGCTCCCCCATTTCGGCAATGATACTACTAGTGCGCTCACCCATTTTGGCAATTAACTCTTCAAGATTAACTTTCCTTTCCTGCACTGGTGGTCCTTGTTGCGGTACTTGAGGTGGTTGCACGGCGTTGTTCTGATTTTTCCATGAAAAATTCGGGTGATTGTTGCGCCCCCCATTAAAATAATTCCCTGAATTCTGGTATGTTGGTCTAGTATAATTTCCCACAAATTGAGCTTGTTCAGACGAATTGCCAGCCATTTGGTTCCCTTGCTGACAATTTTCACTAGCATGTGGTCCTTGGCACCACTGACATTGGATGATTGGGGAATGAATTGCATTAACTGGAGCTTGATTACCCTGGATGTGCTGAGTGAGGGATGCAATCTGTGTAGTCAATGCTTTTATCGCTTCCATTTCTGGGGTATTTAGCTGCCTCCGCAAAATCTGACGTTCAACCGGGCACTGATCATTATTTAGGGACAACTCTTCTAATAGGTTTAACGCCTCCACTTCCGTCTTTTGTAGTAGTGATCCACCAGCTGCTGAATTGACAAGAGTCCGTGTAGGAACTGATAAGCCAATGAAGAATGTCTGTATTTACATCCATTGTGGTAGCCCATGTTGGGGGCATCTTCTTAAAAGCTCCTTGAATTGGCCCCATGCTTCATAGATTGTCTCACCATCAAATTGAGCAAAATTGGTGATCTCATTGCGGAGTTTTTCCATCTTTTCAAAGGGAAAGAACTTTGATAGAAATTTCTACACTAATTCGTTCCACGTGGTAATTGAATCCGAGGGTAAGGAATTCAACTTGTTCTTCGCGCGATCTCGTAGTGTGAAAGGGAATAACCTGAGCTTGATAGCATCCTCAGAGACATTATGGTATTTAAAAGTGTCACAGACCTCGACGAAGCTAGCAATATGATCCTTGGGGTCCTCATTAGGCAGACCGCAAAATTGATACTGTTGAATCATTTGTATTGTCCCCGGCTTGATTTCAAAATTATTGCACGTGATGGCAGGTTTTCGAATTGCTGATTGAACCCCGTCCATGGATGGCATAACATAATCGAGCAATGTTCGTCGCCCGACTCCCTCAGTCTCAATAATCGGTTGTACATCTGCATTTTGATTATCTGCCATAATTGCTTGTCTTGTTTCCCTTCGATTTCGGCGACAGGTTCGTTCAATTTCAGCGTCGAGAGGGATTAGGTTGGCAGTACCTAATTTTTGCATACACCTGTAATGTGAAAATAATACAATTTAAGTCTAGCAGCAAAAGAAAATTCAAATATAAACTAAAGTCAAATAATTCAATAATAACAAAATTAAATCCCCGGCAACGGCGCCAAAAACTTGTTGCGAAAAAATCGTGATACGCAAGTGCACGTGTCGCAAAAGTAATAAAGTGTGTATAAGTACGAGTGTCGTTTCCACGAGGAATAATTATGTTAAATATTGAATATCTAATTTTCAGTTTAATTTGAAAAGAAATAATAAGTGGTTTTTGGATTTTAAACTAAAATAATTCAAATAAAAATCAAACAACAATTTAAATAAAAGATTTGAATGTAAAACAGTAAGATTATATGGTGAGAAAATCCAGGGTTCCGATTTCACTTAGCTAATACTATTTATTAAACCTAATTCAAGTAACTAAATCTTATTCTTTCGTGTTGATGGCAATTTCACAAAAATATTCATCAATCTCTCTCGAGCAAAGACAAACTTATTCAATTAACGAATTATCACCTCTCGGTCTCTAATCCTGAAAACTAATTGAATACATTAAGAGCAAGAAATTATATTACCACTCAAACGCCCTAACCATCTCTAGCCTAGGATCCTTTTTAAGGCAATTTATTCAGTGCACGGTTAAATTCTCCGCTCTCGCATCCCGAATTAACCCTAAAGTTCTTAGTTTTGGTGATCAAGCAAACCTAAGTGTTACGTTCAGAATAAATTACTCAACACAGAAAAGGAACAGATAATTAAGAACCTGAATTAAGAAAAATAAATAATCATAGCAAAGTTACGTCGAAACCCTAGAACTGAAAGTTTAGTTCATGCTAAAAGATAAATAAATAACAAATAAAAAGATGTGCATGGTTTTTATAATTAAAGAGAATAGAAGAAAACTATGCTGGAAATTCTCCGCTGCTGAATCGCCTCCAAAATCACCTCCGCTCTCTCTGTCGCCGAATTCCGAATGACCTAAAGGCACTGCCTCATTAGGTTTTTAATGTTGTCTTTCAACTCAATCAACGGCTCGGATTAATTCTTTCCTCAAGTTAACGGCAGAGATTTACATAATTGACTTTCCAAATTTGTAGATTGATAAGCAATCGATCGCTGACATGTATAGAGATCGATCGCTGCATCTCTTTTAATTTTCGAACATGCGTTATGTAGCGAAAGATCACTGGCTTTCTATGGAGATCGATCGCTGGCTTTCTATGGAGATCGATCACTGCTTCTTCTTCAATTGTACGGCGATCGATCTCTGGCATGTGTTAGAGATCGATCGCTGCTTCTTTAAATTGCTTTCCATGAATTCATAGTTCTCCATCTTTTCTTCTCTTGACCTTTGACTTTTGCCCCTTTTTCACTTCCTGTTATAAATACAATTTCTGCACACTTGCAAAAAATTTATCAAATTCTTTCAACCACTTGAGAGAAAAACTTATCAAATCAAGTATAAAAGTATAAATAAGTGTGTAAAATACACACTTATCAAGCCTAAAAACGTGCAAGAGGTACGTGGGTTTCTTGGATTAGCTGGATATTACATGAAGTTCATTGAGGGATTTTCAAAGATCGCAGTCCCTCTTTCACGTTTGACCAGGAAAAATGAAAAGTTTGTATGGTCTGCTGCATGTGAGAAGAGCTTCAATGAGCTAAAACGAAAGTTGACTACAGCACCAGTGTTAACATTGTCTGTTGAAGGAGATAAATTCAGTATTTACTACGATGCCTCACGGATCTGACTAGGGTGTGTAATGATGCAAGAGGGCAGGGTCATTACTTATGCTTCTTGACAGTTGAAGCCGTATGAGCAAAATTATCCTACACACGATCTTGAGCTTGCTGCGATTGTCTTTGCTTTAAAAATCTAGAGACACTATCTGTATGGGCAATAGTGTGAGGTGTTCTCAGATCACAGGAGTTTAAAATATTTGTTTACACAGAAAGAGCTGAATATGTGCCAAAGGAGTTGGTTGGAGTTTTTCAAAGACTATGACTTTGAGATTAAATACCACCCAGGGAAGGCAAATAAAGTTGCAGACGCCTTGAGCAGACTGCCTTCTACTGGTCAGCCTTCGCTTGCATCGATGTTAGTAATGCTAAGGTCTGAGATCGAGAGGTTTGATGTGGAGATTGTGGCCGAGTTGTCCACTATGCTCACGAACATTTCTCTTAGGCCGACAATAATTGACAAACTCCGGGAAGCTCAGAAGGAAAACTTGGAGTGTGAGAGGTATCAATTGAGCATGACATCTGAGGACCCGTCCGATTTCAGCTTGTCGGATAATGGTGTATTGAGATTCAGGCATAGGTGGTACGTGCCTAACGATGAAGAGTTGAAGAGCGAAATCTTAACCGAGGCACACTCCTCGGCATACTCAGTGCATCCGGGGAGCACAAAAATGTATAGGAACCTTAGACAACACTTCTGGTGGCCGAACATGAAGAGAGAGATTGCCAGGTATGTGGAAACCTGCCTGGTTTGTCAACAGGTTAAGGCGGAACACAAAAGGCCAGCTAGAACCTTACAGCCACTGCCGATTCTGGAGTGGAAATGGGAGCAAATCTCTATGGATTTCATTGTTGGATTCCCGAGAACGACAAAAGGGCATGACAGCATCTGGGAGATTGTGGACCGTTTGACAAAGACGACCCACTTTCTATCAGTGAAGATGACCTAGTCCATGGATCAGCTCGCCGAGCTATATGTGCAGGAGATTGTCAGATTACACGGAGTGCCTATTTCGATTGTCTCTGATAGAGATGCCAGGTTTACTTCGAAGTTCTGAAAGAGTTTACATAAGACCATGGGAACTCAGTTTAATGCACGGTGTTTCATCATCAGATTGATGGACAGACAGAAAGAATGAATCAGATTCTTGAGGATATGCTTAGAGCTTGCGTGCTGGAGTCTTAGGGCTCGTGGAGCCGATATTTGCCCTTGATTGAGTTCTCTTACAACAACAGCTTCATGGCTACGTTTGGCATGGCTCCGTACGAGGCATTGTATGGTCGAAAGTGTAGGTCTTCGCTATACTGGGACGAGGTTGGCGACGCTAGTATAATCGGCCCAGGTATTTGCAGCAAACAGCGGAGAAGATCGCTGCTATTAGACAACGTATCGAGGTAGCACAGAGCTGCCAAAAGAGCTATGTTGACACTAGAAGGAGGGAATTGCAGTTCAAGGAGGGCGACGAAGTATATTTGAAGATTTTTCTGTTTAAAGGTGTTATGCGGTTTGGAAGAATAGGCAAGTTGAACCCTCGTTATGTGGGGCCCTTTCTTATTTTGAAGAGGATCGGGACTATGGCGTACAGGTTACAGCTTCCGGCATCAATGGAGGGCATTCGCGATGTGTTTCACGTGTCCATGCTCAGTGCGTGCGTGATGCATCACACGTCATTGAGACAAGAGAGATCGAGATGCAACTAACACTAACCTACGTGGAAAGGCCAGTACGAATTCTAGACTCCTCTATCAATGTGTTGCGCAATAAGGAGATCCCGCTAGTAAAGGTCCTATGGCGGAATCACGATGTAGAGGAAGCTACTTGGGAGAGCCAGCGGGATATGATGTTTAAGTATCCTGAACTGTTTGTATAATCAAATTTTGAGGACAAAATTTTAATTTAGGGGGATGGAATGTAACACCCAATTTTACGGGACTTTATTATTCCAATAAATACTGGCAGTTTTAATGGAGCCTTAACAATAAGTTAGAATTAATGGTGAAATAAGGAAATTTGGAGAAAACGAATCGTTAACTAAATAACGATTTAAGTAATGAAACAAACAGGAACTCAAATAGAGGGGCAATAAGGTAATTGAGAAAGTCAATTTGTTTATAAAAATCACAAATCTCCTCTTTCTTCCTCGACACTTCATGAATTTCCCAGAGAGAAAAGCTCTTCTCTGGCGATTTCTCCCCCTTCCGCGTTCTCTTTCCCGACAACCGACGTTTTACTCCGATCATCGGTTTTCTTCGCGCTTTCTTCTTCCACCGCGATCCTAGGTAAGACTCTAACATTTTGGAAATTATTATCCGGGTTTTTCTAAGCTGCTAATCGACTAGAGCTTTCTTAGGGTTTCGTTTGAATTTGCTGCGTGAAGATAGAATTATTGGTTATAGAATTTTGGATGATAATGAGTTATTTAGGATAGATAAGCAGAACTAATAGAGTCCGATTGGTTTAGACTCAGTTTTAACGCCGTGTGTTATAAATTGGTTTAGCTGAACAAAGCTCACGGATATTGCTCGGTGTGCTGAGGAACCGAGGTAAGTCTTCGTGCTTTGTTTAGCTGATCCGGCCTACACCATAATGAGTTAATTTGATCAAGGATACATGGTGAATATGTTGTTTAGTGTTGGTTGAATGGGTAGTTTAGGATAATGGTATGTTAGAGCGTTTTTCAGTAGGTTCTATGTATTGTTTATACTTTCTTTACGTTTATTGCACAAATCCATGTCCATGCATCGTGTTTTTGAAAAGCATAGAAAATGAATTCCCGCATATGTTTTCATGAAAAGAAACGCCTAATGAAAAGATATAAAATGCATGTAACCCGGTCACGTCGGGGTGGGGTTCAGACATGGCTGTCTTGAGAGGAGGAACATGTTTTCCCCCTGCAGATGGAAATGGCTATCTAACCGCGTGATGTGCCCGCTCTATCTGGTGAGTCAACCCCCGGTGACACCTCCCGCTATAAAACTAAATGATGAAAATGTAATGCATGTTTTTACAAACTCTGCACGCATAGCATGCATTCCCATTTACGAGACTTGCTGAGCTCTGTAGCTCATAGTTTGTTTTCTATGGTGTAGGTGACTTCGAAATAGGTGAGGATGAGATTCCTCCACCCGACGGATAACCTGGTCGAAGAGGCGTACCCGTGGGAGTGTACAGTGCAGTCAGAGCAAAATTGACCCATGGGAGCATTAGTTAAGTGTCTTGTGGTTTTGGGATTTATATGGGCTGATGGGGGAAAGAATAGAATGAACTGCATAGAACTCATTTTAGGGAGTTTGAGATCTGGATAGTGTAAACATTTAAATCGATGAAATGGAAGATGAATTTTGATGTTTAATGTTTCTGGAAATTCTGGGTGAATGATGAGTAGGTACAAGGGAAAAGAATGTGAAGGCAGCTCTCTGGACGATGAATTTTGATGTTTAATGTTTTTGGAAATTCTGGGTGAATGGTGAGTAGGTACAAGGGAAAAGAATGTGAAGGCAGCTCTCTGGACAAAATCCAGAGAGCTAGCTGATCAATAGAGGAAGTTATCGTTCAAAGCCCGTGGACGAATAGGGTTTAAGTTGTAACGACCCTAATACTGTACCCAATTTTACCGTATTATTTTTTTTATCCTAATAGACTTTAATTGCATTTAAACATAATTAAACTTGTGAAGTCGAAATTGAAGTCGGAATAGAAATTGTTAACGACGTTCGAATTTATTCTGAAAACCATTTAATAGAACTTTAAAACAATTAAAAGAAAACTTAATAAAAACTTAAAACGATTTGAAGCAGTGAAAACCGACAAAAACAGGGGCAGAAGGGGCAATCTCCCCCTAAAATGAAGGGGCGATTGCTGGTTTTGCCAGCTATCGCCTCACCAGGCAATCTGTGATCGCGGCGCGACCAAAGAGGGGCAATCGATCGCCACACGCTCTGGAATTCTTCCAAAGCGTGGCGACCCATGGGCGATCGATCCCCACCCTTGGCCGATCGATCGCCATGTCCTCTGGATTTTCCAGAGGACAGGGGCTCCTCTTTCCTTCCTTCTTTCTTCTCCTGCATACCAATACTCCTAACGCACTTTTCACAATTCCTTCAACAAAATTTTACCTACATCTCAACCATACATTCTAACATAAATTCACTCACAATCTCATCCAAAACAACGACTCAAAACACGTTTAAAAACATAGCCTAGTTTCATAAAAACAAACTGCGTGGATATGTTTAAAAACCAAACATATCCCTAATACCAAACATTTACAAAACAAGTTTTCCAAACGTTTAAAAAAACTCAAAACATAAACCTATCCACTATCCAGAACCAAACATCCTAAAATGTTTCTAACTATACACTAATCCACAATCGACCCAATTCGCCCAAAAATCCTTAAAATACCTAACTGTTACCCCCACGGGTCAAAATATGCGTCGACTGCCCATGCACACCACCGCAGTCGTTCTTCTTCAACCATCCTATACATCGGGTGGAGGAATGTCGTCCTCACCTGCTTTGATATCACATACACCATACACACACACTATGAGCTAAAGGCTCAGCAAGTTTTGTAAATGCAATGCATGCTGTGCGTATGAGTTTCAGAAATCATGCAACATTTTCATTTCATTACGTCGCAGACAGAGTATCACCGAGGTCTCAGCCTATTAGATGGAGAGGACACATCCCGCGGTCAGACTGCCCTCTTCACCTAACGCGGGAGGGGGGGGGTACATGCTCACATCCGTAAACAGCCGTGCCTAAGCCCCACCTCGCGTAACCAGATAACAGATTACATAATTTCATTTCGTTCATTAGTTTCATTTACTTAAACACGTGCAGAAATCTATTTTCATGCTATTTTTAAAATACGTGATGCATGAATAGTTATATACATAAAGTAAACAAACATATTAAGTACCATCAAGACAATAAAAGCAATTAAAAGCATATCCTATAAAAGAACTAATCCTAACTACCCAACTTAAACATTTAACAAACGATTCTCCAAAGATCTTCGACGCGACATCGACGTACGGTGTAGACCTCTCGGCCAAGTAAGTCACGAGAACTTACCTTGTGCGCGCTGAACTTCGAGCTCCTTCCACAAGCGTTGTTTGTCTGAGGCAAAACACAACAATTAACATTAACACGAGATTCAACCGTTAAATATTAAAACTTAACGAAACCTTAACTAAGTAAATTCTCCTAAAATTCTAACTTAGTTCAATGAGGCATTTTATCGAGCAATTCATGCTCGTGAATTTCCAAAACTCCATTAATGGAGATTTCTCAACCTCAAAATCCACAAACCCTAAAACTTCTCACAAATCAAACTAACTTCGTCCGATAACGCTAAATACTTTCATTATATTCATAAACACAATAAACCTAACAATTTCTAACTCTAACTCGCAGTTTTTTAACGAAACCCTAATCATTAAATGCTCCAAAAACTACGAATAATCTTTGTAAAACCATCAAATCTTACCTAGAATCGAGTTTGGGGAAGAAAATGTGAAGAACGGAGGACGAACGGAGGACGGAGAGGAAAACGCCGTGAGTCGCCGGAGGAGAAATGGAAAATCGCAGTGAAGAAGGAAATTGAGTGGAGAAGAAGAAGGAGCCAAGTGTTTGCTTTGCAAATTACCATTTTGCCCTTCCTTTGATTTTCTATTTGTTTCGTCCTTCGTTTCGTTGATTAACCGACGATTCATTTTCTCCAAATTTCCTTACTTCACCAATGGCTCCAACTTATTATCAGGGTTCTTTTAAAACTATCTGTTCGTAATTCGGGCCTCGTTTACTATTTTTACCAAAGTATCCATTATATTACGATAAGCGTAATTTTCGTTAAATTAGCATTAAACTCCTAAAATTTCTGAAATTTTCTCAAAATCTTTATAATTCATTAGGATCATAATAACGCTTCCTTTTCACAAAATGGACTTGATTTGACATAATTACAAAAATACCATTATATTATTGATTTACAAAATCCCTTAAATCCGGGTGTTACATAAGTTAGTTCGGTGGACAAGTAAGTTCATTTGATGAAACCATAGACGAATTGTTCATTTGATGAAACCATAGACGAATTGTTCATTTGATGAAACCATAGACGAATTGTTCATTTGATGAAACCATAGACGAATTGTTCATTTGATGAAACCATAGACGAATTGTTCATTTGATGAAACCATAGACGAATTGTTCATTTGATGAAACCATAGACGAATTGTTCATTTGATGAAACCATAGACGAATTGTTCATTTGATGAAACCATAGACGAATTGTTCATTTGATGAAACCATAGACGAATTGTTCATTTGATGAAACCATAGACGAATTGTTCATTTGATGAAACCATAGACGAATTGTTCATTTGATGAAACCATAGACGAATTGTTCATTTGATGAAACCATAGACGAATTGTTCATTTGATGAAACCATAGACGAATTGTTCATTTGATGAAACCATAGACGAATTGTTCATTTGATGAAACCATAGACGAATTGTTCATTTGATGAAACCATAGACGAATTGTTCATTTGATGAAACCATAGACGAATTGTTCATTTGATGAAACCATAGACGAATTGTTCATTTGATGAAACCATAGACGAATTGTTCATTTGATGAAACCATAGACGAATTGTTCATTTGATGAAACCATAGACGAATTGTTCATTTGATGAAACCATAGACGAATTGTTCATTTGATGAAACCATAGACGAATTGTTCATTTGATGAAACCATAGACGAATTGTTCATTTGATGAAACCATAGACGAATTGTTCATTTGATGAAACCATAGACGAATTGTTCATTTGATGAAACCATAGACGAATTGTTCATTTGATGAAACCATAGACGAATTGTTCATTTGATGAAACCATAGACGAATTGTTCATTTGATGAAACCATAGACGAATTGTTCATTTGATGAAACCATAGACGAATTGTTCATTTGATGAAACCATAGACGAATTGTTCATTTGATGAAACCATAGACGAATTGTTCATTTGATGAAACCATAGTTCATTTGATGAAACCAGAGATGAATTGTTCATTTGATGAAACCTGATAGAAAGCCTCTGTTTTTGTAACGCCGAGGTTTTTCAGGTTTTCCGCACCAAGGGTATTTTTGTAAATAAGAAATATAGGCCCAGTTTGTGAACGGGAGGTTTTATTACTGGCCCTAGGAATTTATGGGGATTTTTATAAGAATAAGTAAATTTTTAGAAAATCCAAATTGATAGCGTAACGCCGAGTTTCGGTTTTCCGCCTATTGGGTCTTAAATCGTAAAAATAGTAAATTAAGTCCGATTTGCGAAAGAAGTGTTTCGTTAGAACCCTAGGAATAAGTTGGAATATTTGGAGAAATAAGAAAATTTCGGAGAAACCGAATCGATAGATTAAATAACGAATTTAGTGAAGAGTTAAATAGGAGGGCCAAACTTGTAATTTGGTAGGTCAAATTTAATATAAACCAAAATACCCTCCCCCTCCTCTCATTTCCCCTTCTCTTACATGAGGTCTCCCCCCTTTTGGCGATTCTCTCCCTCTCCCTCTCCATTTCTCTTCAACGATCGATCAACGCTCCAAAACTCCAGCGATTTCTTTTGGGTTTTCTCTTCCCCATTAGACGTTCTAGGTAAGACTCTACTAATCCAAGTGCTTGGTTTCATTTTTGGAGTTATTTACGATTAGGGTTTTCAGATAGGGTTTTGATAAATTGTGTTCCCGTGTTAGAAATTGTTAGGGTTGCAATATTTATGATCTTCGATGGTAGATTAGGAGTTTTTATCGATAGTTAGGTTGAAATTGGAGGTTAAACGATATAAATGTCAATTAGGGCTTGTTGGAAATTAGGTGAGCACTACGTGCTCGATGAATTGCCCGAGTGAAGTAATCAAAGGTTCTAGAGAAATTAGCTTTGGCTAGGAGCTTAATTTAAGTTTGGAATTCGTTTATTTAGGATCGGTTTTAATGCCACTATTTGTGAAATGCCTTAAGTGGAGTTGACTTTTCAGACGGTGCTCGGCTTCCTACGGACGCCAGGTAAGTGGGTGCTAGGTTTCCAGCCCTTAAGGCCCTACATCGTGTCAATGATAGGCTTTCGTGTTTAGTTGATGATTTTCTGATTGTGGGGTGTAAACGAGTTGGGTAGTTTATGATGTTACTTATTAGCTGTTTGTTAGGTTCGTTGCGAGTAAAGCATGTCTATGTACGTTGTGAATTGTTTGATGATATGTTATACGAGAATTCCTCATGCATCATGTTTACTTAAATGGCATACGAAATGTTTTACATGCATGAAATTGAAAAGTAAGAAATGATTCAGTGTGGGTTGGGGTGGTATGGCCATGATAACAAAACCGTCCAGCTCGAGGGACCATGATCATTGTCCATGCGATGGACCATGAATACGGCCGTAAGGACTATGTACATGCACTTTGCCTATTCCCCGGCACAATCCCCGCCTTAATCCATGTCAAGTGAAAAGAAAAAGGAATAAGAACAAGTAAATGAACATGTTTTATGAAAGTCAAGCATTCATGCATACGTCAGTTATAGTGCATTCTCTTGCTAAGTATTAGGCTTAATGTTTATGTTGAATGATGTAGGTGAAGAGATTGGAGGTGAGGAGCCTCCTCTCGATGGTCAAGCATAGGCGGTTGATGGATAGGACTCGTGGCGATGGAACTTGTTTGGCCAGGCTTATTGATCCATGGGCGTGCTCCGAGCAATGTTTTGGTAAATGTAGGTGTGTATGATAGGTGTGGGCTAGTTGGAAATGATTTTTGTTGTGTAGTGGTTAGCTTGGAGTTTTCGATATTTTGGAGATAGTTTTGAAATGGGTTTACCTAGGTGATGATTTACAGGCTCCCGTTGCTTGTATTTTAACATTGATAAAGAAGTTTTGTAATGTTGTCGGTCCATGGATTTTTGAGTAGGAGTTGATTGTTTTAAGTATTTTAAACCTGTAAGAATACGCTCGGTTTTTAGAGCTATCCACGCAGTTTGTTTTCATGAATTTTAGACACGTGTTCGGATACGTTTTTGAGTCGGGTTTTCGGGGGTTTTGATGTTTTTCGTGTTTAAAGAGGTTGGGAAAAGTTTAGGGAAGTTTTAATGTGAAGTGTAGGTAGTTAAAAACGAAGAAAAATGGCTAAGTATGGAAAAGGAGACAAAATGGTGAGCTGGTGGCGCACTGGCCGAGCGCAGCGCGGGGCGCGCGCCCAGGATGTTGCCTAGCCGATCGATCGCGCCCGAGAGGCGATCGATTGGCGTTTATGGTTGTTTTTAGTCGGACTTCCAGAGAAGGTGCCGATCGATCTGCGTTTTTGCTGATCGGTCAGCTTTGACACGTGCGTGGCACGTGGGGAGGCGCTAAGCAGGCGCGCTGCCTGGGCGCTGCGCTGTCTGGGCGCGCGCGCCCAAGGCGCTGTGGCGCGACACTAGTGCCCAAAACAGAAATTTTTTTAAAAATTGATTTTTCAAACACGTTTCAACCCGACCTTTTACGATACTTTTTAAACATATTTTACGAGCGACCCTACGTATTTTAAAGGATTTTAAGGGCCCAAAAACCGAGTCGACATTTTATCAAAAAATAGTTTTAACCTCGTTTTAATGTTTTAAAAGTCGACAAACTTTACGCCCAACATGTTTAATTATAAGTTAGACTCTAGAGGGTCGTTTAAGGTGAGTCACAAGTCTATGTCCATTTTATTTTAGAGTATTAAGTAAAAAGAAAAATTTTATGTGAACTATTCGAGGGTTCAAAGTTAAGATTACGTCATAACTAGGCCGTGGCGGCCCTGACCGGGTTGGGGTCGTCACAGTTTTATTATTTTACCACTGTTATACCAAAGTTTAATTTAATATTAGATTGTCCACACGTGAATAGTCTTCTGCTGAGTAGGGTTAAACACCCTTATGCATACATGATTAAATTACAGAATAAAAGTTTAAATTTCATGTGACATTTTAGGATTAGTTTAAAGGGTAAAATTTAAGGGTCGTTACACATTATTCACTTTATAAATTAATTTTAAAAAAAATACCAAACAATATTCAATTTACTTAAAATTTTTAACACATGTTCACCACATCATGGGAAGATAATCTGAAAAGTTTCGTTATCTTCTAACCCTTTACGATTTATTGTAATTTTAGTTAATTATTTTATAAAACAGATGTACAACAATTATAATAAATCATACAAGTGTTAGAAAACTGACAAAATTTACATTTTATCTTCCCTTGATGTGGTGAATATGTGTTAAAAATTTCAAGTAAAGTGAATATCATTTGTTTTTTTCCTCCATTCCAGGGCTGGGACACTCTGTTCATTCTTCACTTTATAAATTAATTTTAAAAAAATACCGAACGATATTTAATTTATTTGAAAATTTTACTACGTGTTCATCACATAATGAAAAGATAATCAAGAATTCGTGATTTTCTAACACTTGTATGATTTATTGTAATTAAAATAATTACAATAAATCATACATGTGTTATAAAATCAAGAAATTACAGATTATAATAAATTCAAAATTACACAAATTACGCATTATAATAAATATATAGTCATTCATTTATGTCGCGGCTGCATGTCGAAGATTTCTGCACATAATGAAAGCTATATTTAAAACGAATGACAGCGTGCTTATGAGCAAAATGTATTGAAATTTACCGGCATCCCGTCTAATGTGTGGAAACCTATAAATGTGTATTGTAAAGAAGCGCCTGAAGTGGATCCTCTATGAGGACAAGTGCGACTATTATGTCCCTACTGTCGACATATACGACACGGCATCGTCGAGTTCTTCCGACTAACTGTCGAACTTGAGGGCTCATCGACATCTCGCACTCTTGTCTTCTTCGGCCTACCAGGTTGGCGGTTTCTTCTAGGTAGAATGATTTCCTTCTCATTTTCTACGAGCAGCCACATTTGGTAGCAGCTAACGGGATGAATAAATTGTGAGTACATTTACAGATAAGTTTATTGGTAATAATATTAATGCATGTAATTCTCTAGTGTTTGTCTCAAGAAATGCATGCAGGGAATGGAATGGACACACATGATTCTAGTAAGCTCTCATCTGTAATAGTTACACACACATGTATTCATGTCGACAACATATTGTTTGTTGTCATTACTGATATGCCTACAAAACCTATATGTTGAGCACGAACCAAGGTACGTATCTTAACCAATCTTTCACCAAGCAGGTTTGTGACTTTTTTAGGTAAAGGCCTTCTTAAATCTTGGATTGGAATCATCGAAGAGGGAATTTGTCTTCCCGACAACAAATTGTGTAGCCAAGCTACTTATGTATTTTTGTGTTTAGGAAGCTTTAGCATAACATTAATCTTATTTGTTGGCTAACTTGTAACCTTATTATTGTTTAGGGTGCTTGCATATTTAGTTACGTTTAGGAATGCTTTTGGGTCGGGGTTGGTGCACCAGAAGATGGCATGGTCGAAGCCAAGGCACACACAGATGACCTTGACCAAGGAAGGAGGCGCGTAGCAATGCGGGTGCGAGAGGAGTTGTTTTGCAACAGCGCCCGCGAGAGGAGTTGTCGCGCAACAGCATGCACACGAGAGGAGCAAGAGGGCGCACGCGGGAATACAGGACCAGCCAACAATGTGCGCGCAAGAAGACTTCCAAGCAGCAACAATGCGTGCGCAAGGAAGAAGTCAAGACCGAGTAGCGCGTGGGAAGAGGATCTAGCCGAAACAGTGAGCGCACGCGAAGAGGCCCAGTCGAGGCAACGGTGCAAGCGAGGAAGTAGCTTGGCCGTGCTTCAGGAGTGCACAACAGGCGCGAGGTGTGGCGTGCTTCGCTGAGCAGAATTGCAGCACGCGCACACGTGGCCGTACGCCGTACTCCAACGGCTCTTTTTAGTTTCCCTTTGTTTTCTTTAGCACCTGATGGGCTCTCTCTTCTATTTAAGCTCATTCCTAACCTTTGTAATGGGATTTTGCCAAATTTAATAGAGTGAAGTTATCTTCTCAAATCAAAGGGCTCCGTGAGTTTCTCACGTTCTTCATTCTCGGTGTGTAACATCCGAGAGGTTACCCATTATCTGCCAAGTTCTGGTTTCTTGGTAGCTCTTAATTGACATCTTCTTCTTCGGCCACTTTAAGCTGGAATCGTAGCAAGAAGGTGGAAAACCGTCCATTTGCTGGTGCATTCTTCGTTCTTAGAGAACTCTTCATTCGAAAGGTGTTGTAGTTGTCGGCCGATCCAGCAACGGTGCTAACATCATCCCATACATCTTATCGTCATCCTCTGAGGAGTTTACAGGTTACCTTCTCATTCATCAGGTAATCACACATCTAAATTCCTTCGCATTTTTTCTGTTTTTCTGCTGCCATTTTTATACTGTTTGGGGTGTTTCCTCGACTTCAACCGAGAGAGCACCGACCCATGCTCCTTGTTCCTGTTTAGCGAGAGATATGCAGAACCCAGGGTGTGTCATTTGGTATCAAAGCCAACGTGCTCCGTTTCCATTTCTTCTCTGTTTTCCTTCTCTGGTATTTTCTGTTTTCTGTGTTACGTGTTTTTTTGTTTCTGTTTTCTCCTGTCTGTTTCTGTTTTGCTAACCAGAATGACCCACGTTGCATGAACTATTATCTTGTTATCTGCTAGGAATTGATAATGTTTTCATTTGTAAACATCATGCTTCTCTGTTTAGTTATCCAGAACACCTTGTTTTTTTATTTTTACTGTCTTGTGTTCTTCGTTGTTTTGTTTTCTGTCTTGTTCTTTTATTTATCAAATGCATGTTCTGTTTGATTAGTTTTTAGGTTGTTCTAATTTGTAACTGCTTTGATATTTAGACTTGATTTGTGACAGTTTCATGCTAGAAATTGGAGTCTCCTTTGGCCAAGAAACTGGTGTCAATCCGAGGAGTATTGAGAGTAAATTTTGTGTTGCTTTGTTTGTTAGTTTTTGTTGTGTTTTGTCTGTTTTGATAGGTTGTTTCTTGATGTGTTCTTTTAGTGGATTATTAGGTTGTTTCTCTTGATCTTTTTTGCTGTGTTTTTGGCAATTTTAATGTGATGACTTGTTGATGAAAATGGATAGAAAATTTAATGTCAAGTATCATTGAACTAGTTCATATTTTGGATGTCAACCTAAAAATGACTTTGGTTATAATCCATCACCAACATATGATGAGATGTTAAGTAAACTTCATCGTCATGTGTTTGAGTGTAAAAAAAAAGCTGAGAAGTTTTCCAAAGGGTCTAAGGTTTCTGCTTTAGATAAGGAGGATGATGAATTGATAGATGAAGAAATCATCTATCTCGAGGAGGGTCCATTGCTTGAATTGGATGAAGCAAGGGAAGAGCAAGATACCATGGATTATTACTCTTGTGAACAAAAGGTTGATGATCAAGAGAAAGTTTTAGGAGAGAACCTTTTAGAAACCCCTAACCCAATCGGTTTCATTGAAGATTTTGAAATTATGAAGCTATTTGAGGAATCTCTCTTTGAGGTTGAAAGTGAACCAATGGTAGGGTCTATTGGAACCATTGAACGCCAAGAGGTAGAATTCAAACCCAAGGACTTGCAAAATTTGTAGAGTAAAGGGGTTGTCAATTTGCATGACCCGTTTGATGTTAAAGAGGAAACCTTTATATAATGTATGCATATGTGCTATTCCCCACATCCAACAAGAGTTCTACCAATTGGATAGGAGTTACCTTGATCCTTTTTTTATCCAAACTGAGAGTAGTGTTTATACTTTAGAAAGAAATGTTTTCTCCATTATTTTCTCATGGACTAAGAAGGGAAGAGGTCATTTTAGAACCTTAAAACATCCTAGTATTTTTTAACTAAACCTTAAGGATGAAGTGTCTATAAAGACTTTGAGTAATATAACACCAAGATTTGTTCCACCTAATAATTTAATTTTTTTATTTTTTAGAATTGGATGGAAAAAACATTATGCTTTGTTGTGTACTAAATTTTTTTGTTGGCATGGCATAGATGAGCATAGTGATATTTACTCTATATTCAAAGGTAGATATTCCATCACACCCTATATGATTTTCTGAATTACTTCATTATAAAAGGTTGTGAAGAATATAGCATTCTTCCTAATGCATGATAATTTGTTGAACTTCAAGACTATGGAATTTTATTGTGTTACCATTTCATGGCAACATATTAATATATTCATAGAGAAAATTTTACTCGTGTTGTACGAAAATAGTTCTTAGAGTTAGACTTGTATATTTCAAAACCGCTTATTTTGAAAGAAAAAAATTGTTATGTTGGTTTTGCATATGTAATAGGCAATTGATTTTTTGGTTTAAAGATTATAGCATGATAACCGAAGTGAACTTCATTAAACTTGAAATTTATTATGTTATGGTTAAGTTCATTACTTCTTTGAAACCTTGCATGAACCTACCTGTAATGACCCGGTCCGGCCCCCACCACCGGGAGGATCCGCGAACTGATCGTGCGGTTTCTACCACGCGCCACGTGGTCCCCTCTGGGCTATCCATGTGTATTCACGATCTTCTCCACCCTTGGAGTAGGAGTTTTTGCCTCCCAAGTGATTTGAACCTAGGACCTCCAGGGCTTATGGTCAAGGGCCCTCCATCACTTGTACCACTTGAGCTAGTTGCCAACCGATCCAGCAGTGGTGCTAACATCATTCCATCTATCTTATCGTCATCCTCTAGGGAGTTTACAGGTTCGTTTACTTCCTCGTTCATCAGGTAATCACACATCTGAATTCCTTCGCAATTGTTCTATTTTTCCGCTGCCCTTTTTATTTTGTTTGAAGTGTTTCCTCGGCTTCAACCGAGAGAGCACTGACCCATGCTCCTGGTTCCTGTTTAGTGAGAGATATATAGGACCCAAGGTGTGTCAGTTACTGACCTAAAATTGTCCAGCTCCCGCAAACACAGAGGTCCAATTTTGAGTTGTACGTTCTAGCTTCCCAAGCTTCTTTCTTATCTGTGGACACAAAACGTCCGTTGACGAGGCTAACTTCTTATATTTTTTCACTATCCTAGTCATTAAACACTTTCGTATCATCTTGAACATGGTTAAGATCGGTTTGTCCCTGGCAGGCAATAGAACTACATTAAATGACTTGCCTAAATTATTCAATCTCATTTTGCACTTGTGAATCAAAGAAAATGAATGATAAGCCTACTATCTAAGTTCTATTCGTCGAAGATATGCATGGTACTAGGTTAATCTAATATAATTTTATCATTTCTATCTCGAAATGATAACTTGTGGTTGTCATGGCCGCATTCCACATTGCATCTCTGTATACTTTGCCCTGAAATTAGTTTTTGAAATTTACGTACATATGCCGGAGGCAGTAACGGTGTTCGGCTAACGGTAATTCATCCTGCACAGTAGGCAATAACCCCTTATATTTAAAAAAGAAAAAACAGAATCAACATAAAATAATATAACTACCATAACACTCCAATATTTGAAATAACAATTGGAATCGCATTATATCTTTTGTCGATCCGAAACAATTGTCCATCCACGTCCCTCTTCAGTATCTAGGTCTTGCTTCAATACTCGCAAAAACCATGTCCATCAGTCCTTACACTCTGATTCGACGTTGGCAACAACAACAAGATATATTCCATCGTTGCCATCAATATTGACGATTGTGAGTAATTGGCCAGAACACGAGCCCTTCAGAAGACAACCATCCAAACAGATAATTAGTCTATCAAACTACAGCAAACCTGCCTTGCAAGCAGCCATAGACATATACATTCTTTGGAATACGCTGACTCATTATTGTCATAGCCCACCAAATAAGTGTCTAGGAACAATGAGCTACCCGGATTTGATCTACGTATTTCTGTTGCGTATGATCATAGTAGCTTGTATTGTTCGTCGTCTAGACCTTCATTAAATTTTCGAGTTTCACTTCTTGTTGTTCTGGTAAGACTGGGTGTAATGTTGACATTCAAATTCTTCTTCACTGTCTCGATAATGGAAGAGATTTCCAACGTAGGTTGACTTTTGAACCTATCCAAATAATGATATGCCACTCATTTTGCCGTAGTGTGTCGATTCTCAATTTTCCTTGAACAGTACTGGGACTCAGTCAAGCTCTTTATTTGAAACGTAAGCTCTTTTTGCATCTTCGAACTATGCACTCGCCACTCACAACTGTCTTCACACACGGCCGTCAGTCGCCGAGAGTCCCTTTTGATTAATTTGATCTCATAACTATTTGTCAATGCATATTTGACTATTTCTTCTATAATTTTCTTTAAGAAGCTATATTTTTTACCCACATAAAATCTCATTGAGATTTCTTCCCTTACCGTATGTTTTCCACCTCATCATCCTTTGAGCCGACAAGTGTTTGAAACTCATCTTCTAGAGTTTTGGAGGTCGAATGCATCTCTATTTCTTCATTATCTTTTAAGTGATCGAATGCTCGAAGATCACCCTATTTAGACGTGGAGTACGAATATCAATCTATATTGGCATCACAAGTTGTTGTCTCGTCTAAATCAACCGATCCACTTGAGTAAGAATTTATCAACATCGTTAATACAGAGAAAATTTGTCGGAGCAAGAAAATTGTCAAGATGTTTTAGAGTTTTCGCGAGTTGAAGGTGAGAATGGAAGGTTGTCTCCTTATATAATTTTGGAGATCGGCCCCCTGTTCACGTCCAATTATTGGACAACAATTGAGATCGGCACCCCGTTTTAGTAGCCGCCTCCCGTTTTCAAATCCAATAACTGAGAATCGGGGCCTATTCTCCCGAGTCGGCCCCACATTATAAAATGCTCTTGAGAATAGGGACCAGCTTGGAAGAACAGCCCCCATTCTACTTTCACGTGCACCGCACGTGAAACGGGGGCCTCCACCCCCACAACGACCCCCCGACAGAATGGAGGGCCGTTGTTTTTAAATCGGCTCCCATTACACGTGCGGGGCACGTGGAACGAACCCCCCGACAAAAAATAGGAGGCGGTTTGTTTTAGATCGGCCTCCGTTCTAGGCAAAAAATGCAAAATGTGGGCTGATCAGGGGGCCGCCAGGGATTAAATTGTTAGCTTTATGAAGTTGAATGTTGAATTTGTTAGGGTTGTTAGTTTAATGGTGTTAAAAAAAAATCATAGTTTATGGGTTAAAATATTATTTTACCCTGTATAGTTTGATTAGGAATGAGAAGAAAGTCCAAATTTTACTTTTTTATCTCCATTTTTTAACCCCAAGAGGTACAAATAATTCTATACCATGTCCATTTCAACGACCGCTTCCACTGCATCATGATCCGACGGCTGCAATACCACGCGCTACTTTCTTCCGTGAAACAATGAATAAAATACAGTCGGACCCAACATATACGGTCCAGTTTCTCAAAGCTGGTGGCCAAACGTAGGGCAGCAAATCTAGACCGTCAATCAAACTTTGATTTTGTTGATCCAAAAAGGTGAAAGCAAAATAATGGAACTGGAAGAAAATGGTGGATGGGAGGTAAGTAAATGAAGTTTCTCTAAAGAAAATGGAAATGATGGGCGCGGGCCAACTTTGCCTTGTAAACTTTGATTAAGGCTCTAAATTTGCTATGCAAAAAATCAAACATTTGCCATTTCACCTTACAATCCTGCGTCTTCCCACGGTATTTCCTTGAGTACTAACTTTTAGGATTCACCGTTAGCATCTAAACAACAATTAACCATTGTGGAGTAGATACCGATCTACTTGATCTCTACAATGGCTTAGAGCAGAGAAAATTCATAAATCAATTATGACTAGAAGAACAACGTATAATCAGATCTACAAATGTGTTTTAATGTGTTACTTTTTTATTGTTTTTAATCTGGTATCTCGACATGTAATAAATGAACTACATAATCTTAATTTCTCTTAATTGACATGAGAGCGTAATTTAATCCTTGATGATGAGAAAATTCTCATCTTATTGGAATCTATTAAAAAAATATAAGTTCTCTTAGTCATTAGAGAGGATTTTTAAGGTAAATTTGTAATTTCTATATTAAACTATTATATGCGGGACTTTATATCATTAAACTTTATATCATTAAACTTGATAAGGTAGTCAAAGCCTAACGCAAGATGGCACATGTTAACAAACTATGTTAAGACTCTTGCAAGAGTCACGAGACCAAAAAAGTTAAATGGATACCTTGTATACTTTTAAGACAAAATTGATGCAAGATTATAACAAAAAACAGTATGAAAAGATTGACAGAAATCAGATAAGAATGGGGCCCAGGAGACATGCCAATCACATGAGCAAGAGAAACATGTCACATGTGCTATGTGGACTTGGTTTTTCTTTTGTTTGATCCTTGATTATTTATTTTTCAATCAAATTTATTTATTTTTGGAACAATTATGTGTTAACTAAACAAATTACGAAAAAAAAAGTTCTTGAAATATTCTACTGAGTCACTAAAGCAATAGTTGTTCTCGTTGGTCCAGCGACAAACTTGAGAACTATTTCACGCCATGTTGAGAACTATCAATTATTTAGAATTAATTCAAAAAAATTCAATGAAAATAAAAAACTAAAAGAAATTAAAGACAAATTATTAAAAGATAAGGTAGAAACAATCTAACAGTGAAGACCAGAATAATGAGAATTGAAAATTCCATTGTTTTGAGTTTCTTTGTAAAAATATTCGCATTAAACATAATTTTTTTTCACCAGAAACACCTCAAAACAATGGAATTGTTGATAGGCAAAATATGTCACTCCAAGAGTTATCCAAGACAATACTTAGTATAAATAATTTTCCCAAATATCTTTGGGCAAAAACCGTTGCAATAACATGCTATGTCCTCAACTGTGCTTTCATTCATCTAATTCTTGAGAAAACTCTGTATGAGCTTTAGAATAATAGAACTTCAAATGTTAAATATTTTTGAGTTTTCGGTTGTTAGTGTTTTATTTTAAACTAAAGATAATTTATGTAATTTTGACTCCAAAATGGACTATGGAATATTTTTACGTTATTTTTCAACTAGCAAAGCGCATAAAATTTACAACAAAAGAAATTTAGCTATTGAAGAATCTATGCATGTGGCGTTTGATGAAGCAATCTAGTCGCCAAACAATTCGGAATTGAATGATGACCTTGAAGGAGAAATGAAAAGCCTAAATATGGGAGGCAAGGAGCGTGCTAACAAAGAGAGTACTCCTCTTGAAATGCCTTCTAAGAAATTAGAGGTAGCTCTAACAGAAAATGACAATGATAATTTACCCAAAGATTGGAGATATGCTAGGAGTCATCCCATGAATGATATTATAGAGGATCCCACCGTAAAAGTCAAAACTATATCCTCCTTTTGGAATTTTTGTGCAAATTTATATCTCAAATATAGCCTAAAAATTTTGATGAAGCTAAATTTTATGAAAACTTGATTATGGTCATACAAGAAGAGTTAAATCAATTTGAAAGGAACAATTTTTGGGACCTTGTCTCAAAGCCAAAGGAAAGCTCCATTATAGAAACCAAATTGGTGTTCAAAAATAAATTAGATGGCAATTGAGTAGTTGTAAGAAACAAAGCTAGGTTAGTTGCAAAAGGATGCAATCAAGAAGAGAACAATGATTTTGAGGAAACTTTTGCATTGGTGGCTAAGTTGGAGTTTATTCGTATGCTCTTAGTATGTGCTTCTTTTACAATTTTATTCTCTACAAAATAGATGTTAAGAGTGTATTTCTAAATAGGTTTATTATGGAAGAATTTTATATTAAACAACCTTTAGGATTTGGAGTCCATGATAAACTTGATTATGTCTATAAGCTCAGTAAAACACTATATGGTTTTAAATAAGCTCATAGAGCTTGATATAAAAGGTTGAGCAAATTCCTTATAGAAAGAGATTTTAAGATCGGAAAAATTGACTCCACCTTTTTTTTTTACCAAAAAGGGTGCTAATATGCTTATTGTTATATTCGATGACATCATTTTTAGTGCAACAAATGATTCATTTTGTAAAGATTTTGACTCGTTAATTTCAAAGTGAGTTTGAGATGAGTATCATTGGAGAGTTAGGTTTTTCCTAAGACTTCAAATTAGACAATCTCAAGAAGAAATTTTCTTAAATCAAGATAATTATGTTAAGGAACTTCTAAAGAGGTTTGATAGAGATTAAAAAAGAAAAAGTGTAGACTTAAAGAAGTATCACAGTATGATAAGTACGTTGTTATATCTTACAGCAAGTCGACATGATATTCACTTTAGTGTGTTCGTGTGTGCTAGACTCCAAGCATTCCCGAAGGAATGTCACTAAAATTCGGTGAAAAAGATTTCTAGGATCGAAATAAACTAAGAGAGGGAGATATGTGAATTAGGTTATTAAAATTTTTTCATGATTTAAACTATTTTAGTTTGCAAGCACTATATATTAACGTTTCTCTTTAAATTTATAGTTGTAATGCTAATATCAATCACAAATACTATAGTAAGAGAGAAAAAAGAGAATGCAAACTAATTTGTTCATGCGATTCAGCCAATTTTGCCAACATCTGCGCTCTAAGGCTCCTTCTTAAAGATTCTTTCACAACTCAACCTTCGGTGTAACACCTGAAGTTTCTTTACTATGTAATTGTCCCTAAAAGAATATGTACAATTATTTTGTAAATGAAATGTATTTTGTTGGAATTTGTTGTAGAATAATAAAAAGGAAAGAGTAGAGGAAGAAAACAAATGAATGAGTAAAAGAACTTAAAAAAAAAGTAACAAGGTTGACCAAGTCAACCTTGTTAAGTGGGTGATTTACACTTCCACGTTGAAGGAGGAAGATTGAAGAGAAGTTTCATATATGTAGTTTTAACAAAAACTACATGTAGACTAGTTAAGTTAAAAGAGAAAAAGACTTGGCTCAAAATGTACCATATCACCACTTTAATATTAGGTAATTAAACATAACCCTAATCTCCCTCTTTCTTCTTCATTTCTTCATGAAAATCACAGCACTTTTTCCCTCCATTTTTAGACATGCTCCCAAGTTTAGGAACCTCCATTTGAAGATTTGAGGTAAGAAAAATTAAAATTTTAGTTTATACTTTCTAAAAGATAAGTATTTGTGTGAAAGTTTTGATAGATTTATTATGGGTTTTTGAAATCCAAAAATTTAGAAATCTTGCTGGTTTTCTTCTCTAATTTGATGTTTCTTCGTGATTAAAGACTTGATGTGATGGTCTTGGATGAATTGAAGGGGAGAAACTATGCATGTTTTGACAAATTTAGAACTTAGGTTTTTAAAATCGGCAAAATAGGCCAGATTTTGTTTTCTAGAATTTCAGCTGATTTAATTGCCTTGGTTTGTTAAATGGATTATTTCATTATAAACTAGACACTTCAAGGATTAATTTGGCTATTGAATCGGGAAATCGGATAAGAATTGATTAAGTTATGAAATTTTGAAATTATTGTGCAAAAATTGGAAATTTCTGTGGGCAGTTCGGTTTTTTATATTTCTGTTTTGATTCTCTTTTTTTATATATATAAATGGTTGATTCCATGTTAAAATAGACATAATGAGGTTTTCCAAAACATGTTGAATCATTGAAAACGGATAAAAATTGAGGGAGTTCGATTTTTCGAAGTTGAGCCAATTTCAAAGGCCAAATCCGAGGAAAAATTATTGGCTTTGTGTTGAGTTTTGAAAATTTGATAGCTGATGGTGCTTGAATTTCATTTTAATGAATGCTTGAATGCCTTGAGTAAAGTTTTGGATTAAATTGGAGTTGTTGAACTTATTGAATTAGTTATTGAAATTGTGATGTATTAATGGATTCAATACACATGTTTTAGGTTCTAAACTCCAAGGAAAACATTAAGGTTGCTTAAATTCTGAATGACCAAAAGTAAGATTATATTGCATGTGTTTGGCCCTTAAGGCCTGCATCACAAAGGTACTAGGTTTTATATACTTTAAGGGGTATACTGATGGGTAGTTAGGTTATTAGAATATGTTTTATGTTAAGTGTCGTGGCTTTATTGAACTGTAACACCCGGGATTTTTTTTAAAGGAAAATTGGAGAGAAAATAAAATAATAATAAAATAGGTTATTTTAATTAATTTAAAAGAAAAGTAATTGGTTTTATGTTCGAGTAGTTCCTGTGAAATTAAGCCGTGGGTTATAATTTAAGAACAAGATTTAACGAAAGTCGAAATGGTCAGAAATACGGGAGGGCAAAACGGTAAATGAGGATTTAATTAATTATTAGTATTATTATTATTATTATTTTTATTATTATTATTATTAAAAAAATAAATAAATAATAAAACAACAGAATGGCCAAAGCCATTCTGTTGTGTTCGAGCACCCGAGAACGAGAACAGGGCGACGGCCGTTCACCGCCGTGATTTTCGGCGTTCTCCGGCCCAGCCAGACGACGGCGACGAGCAGGGTTGGTTGTTTCCGTGCACGACCCGACAGGTAAGGGTCCATTTTTTTTCCCTGTTTCCGGCTCTGTTTGTGGCCGAGGGTGACGAGCCCGATTTGGCTCCGGTCACCGACCGATTTTGGACGTTCTCGGCATGGGTTTTCCGACCCTTGGACCAGCAATGGTCGCCGAGCTGTGAGGAGCTCAATTTGAGCGAAAATCAGTGAAATCCAAATTTGGGATTTCGGTTTTGTGTGTGTAACCTCGGGATTTTGGTTGGATTATGTTAATTAGGTATGAGGGTGGTTGATTGGTGAAGAATTTGGTGAGAATTGATGAAAAAATAGAAAATGTGAAATTCCCGACTTAGGGCAGTTCGGGTTTTGCCAGTTTTGACCTAGCTAGGGTCATTTGTTTTAAAATTTCTTTTGGCAGGTTAAAATAGGTTATTAGAGGAGTACGTGGCCGCTAGAATCGTTCAATTTCGATAACCGACGCAAAAGTTACGCGCGTTTGAAGTTTCTTGTCGGTTTTTACCGAACCCAAATTAGTGGCCGATTTAGTTAAGTTTTAGTTGGATTATGCTAGAAATAGTAGTTTGAGAGTAAATTGGTGAATGTGGGCTTAATTTTAATGAATTTGAATATCTGTCGTAGGTCGAGCCGTAGGTGGACAGGTAACCGAGTATCCTCAGCGAGCTAGTACGCCAGGTAAGTAGTGGATTGTAATTGTTTTGCCTTCGGGCCTACACCATGGAACGGTAGGAAACTTGTTGTGTTATTGCTTTGTCTTGTTTTGGGATTGTGTTATTGCTTTGTATTGTTTTGGTTGTGTGGTTGTCTTGTATTGTTGGTTGTCTTGGTAGTGTAGTTGCTTTGTTGTTGGTTGAGTGGTTGCTTTGTATTGTTTGGTGGTGTGGTTGCTTTGACTTGTATTTGTTGGGGTAATTTCTTTGTCTTGTATTGGTTTGTGTGACGTGAGTTTAAAATGTAAAAAGGGGTAGTGTAAGCTTGAGAGGTAAGGGAACTGGGTAGGGTCATCTTGGGAGCTAGGCTCGGATGGAAACGCATCTTGGGAGCGAGACTCAGATGTGATTGAGTAGTGCCTCTTGGGAGCGAGACTCGGAGGGTTAGGGCCATCTTGGGAGCGAGACTCGGATGGATACACATCTTGGGAGCGAGACTCAGATGTGATTGAGTAGTGCCTCTTGGGAGCGAGACTCGGAGGGTTAGGGCCATCTTGGGAGCTAGGCTCGGATGGATACGCATCTTGGGAGCGAGACTCAGATGTGATTGAGTAGTGCCTCTTGGGAGCGAGACTCGGAGGGTTAGGGCCATCTTGGGAGCTAGGCTCGGATGGATACGCATCTTGGGAGCGAGACTCAGATGTGTAATAGGTGTTTGGGTTAGGGACATCTTGGGAGCTAGGCTGGGATGGATACGCATCTTGGGAGCGAGACTCGGATGTGTAATAGGTGTTTGGGTTAGGGTAATCTTGGGAGCTAGACTTGTATGCGTGTTTGGGTTGTGTGAGAGTCGTGTGTGCATATTTTTATATTTGTTTTCCCCTACTTGCTAAGCGTAAGCTTACGTGTGTGTGTGTGTTCTATGGTGTAGGTAACGGCGCAGTTACAGGTGAGCTTGATAAAGGAACCAATGATTTGGGGCAGTCGGAGATTCACGGAGCATGCCGGTGCGAGCAATTGTCGGGGCTCCTCGACCATGGTCTTCGGAAGAATGTGGGGTTTTGTATTTTAGTAATATTGTAAATGTCTGTTTGTGGAATTGATGAGGATGCGTAAGTATTATTTTGGTTGATGTTTTTGACAGTTACGGGATAGCTATGTGTTTGGTGGTATATAGTTAAGTTAAGGGTGATGTATTGCCCTATATTGTGGACTTTCTTCACTTAGGGATGTTCGTATTTTAGTTTTCTCTTTACTATTATTTGGAGATTTCGTTGGTTGGTTAGATGGTTGGAATATTCTGGTTTGTTTGGGTTTGGATTTTATTGCAGGTACCTAGCATTTTGGAGGCACCATTTTCAGGCGTTACTTTGCCGAAATTTCCGGGAAGGATGCCGTGGTGCTTAAAGGTTAGGATTTAGGAAAATTAGTGAGTCTAGGCAGCTAGATTTTAAATTAGAGAGAACTTAGGAAGAATTAGCTTTAAATTATGCTGTGTCAATTTTATTTCAATTGAACTGTCTATGTTTATGCATTAAGGATATGTCTACATGTTATGTTATGTTATACGCACATTGTATATTCATGCATCACGTTTTCAAAAAATCATGCAAAATATTTTATGCACATGTTTTATGTAAGAAAAATAAGAACATGTTATGTAATGTACTGGTTAAGTTGTGGGATGGGGAAAAGATTCTAAGTGCGACACAATGGGGGGCGGCGAAACGAAACGCCCCAGGCCGACAGCGATACGTAACGGGCTGTGTCGTCACATGTTATGTTTACTGTGTCTACTCCTCTACCATGCCCCTTTAACCACCATGTCACTTGAACAATAATTTAATGTAACAAATGTTCCTGTTTTGAAAAGTATTATGCATAGCACGAGCATTTTATAGCATTGATATACTCTTACTGAGTGTTAGGCTCATTAGTTAAATTTTGTGATGCAGGTACTGATCGTACAAATGAGGACTTCGAGCCTCAAGTTGATGAATAGGTACAGTTGGAGGAACGAGCTCATGGGGGTTTGTTGTGACAGTTAGACGACATTTTGACCAGTGGGTGATGTTTTTAATGTTTAAAGTACTTGTTTATCTTCTTTTGAATAGGGTTTATAGATAGCTTTTGAGATTTGAAAAATATTGGAACTGTTTGGGAGTCTTTTTCGTCTGTATGGATATGTTCAGTTTTTAGAGTCATCTATGCAGTTTGTTTTCGTAATTTCCGCTACGTACTTTGGGTTTTTAATTCGACTTTCAATGGTACTTCTTTCTGACTTTAGACGGGTCTTTTTAAGTACGTTTCAAGCATGTTTCCAACTATGTTAAAGGGATTCGAAAGTCAAAAATCCGTTTTAAGGTTTTAAGGAAAAGTCAAAAAAATTTATGTCCAAAAAAGTGTCTAAGTTTATGTAAGTTATGTCAAGTATTGTGGCGGCCCGCTGGGGTCGTGACATTCGAGTTCAATAGATTGACCTTCGGGGCGTCAATTCAAAGCCTTTACAACGACTCTTGCTTCAAGAGTCACCATTTAATTGTACACTATTATACAAGGATGAAGGTTTGAAAACAAGAATGAACAATAAATATCACTCTCTCAATGATTGAAATCTCAAGTTAATATAGGAGCGTGGTAGAAGTTGAAGACTTAAAATCTCAAGTGAATATGACAGCACTTTGTTATGAAATTCAAGTTCGATCATTTATGCTTTGCAACTCTCCTCTATATATCGTAGTCTTCATAAAATGGTGTACCAGTCGATCACTCTATTTAATTGGTCAACATTTCCATACCATTGTGCAATTTTTCAAACATTGTTAACTACTCGGAGGACAACTTGGTAGTTCGCACCAGTTTATACTTCTCCAGATCGATCGACACTTTGAGCTCTTGAGTTTTGTTCTTGTGAATCGTCGAGGTTGGAGGGCAGAGGACTGTTTACATGTGATATGCTTCAAATTATGGACCAAATGGAAGCATAAATTAAACAAAAACTCAACAAAAGTCTGCTTTTCGAATTTTCAAATAAGCATAAAAATCGGATCTTGGATTAACAGAATCTGATCTGAAAATTACTCAATATGCAAAAATCATAAATTTTAATTGGCTAAACCAAATAGAATGAAATTTTAAGACAGACTTACCCAGAGTGTAGAGCGGCTACCCTCTAAATATCGCAGTCTAATTCCTTCTATATCAAAAGTTATGAGAAAAATATCGGAGGTTGCCGAAACTCATTTTACTACTCTAGCCGAGAACGGAAAGCCAACTTCGGGAAGACATAACTCTCTCATTTGAAAATGAACCGACGTAATTTCTTATGGCAGATTAAAGCTGTGGATGTGAGGTTGGTGTGTAAAATTCAGAGGTTAATTCGCTGAGATGACGAAGTTACAAATGGAACACCGATGTTGGTTTGAGAAGGTGCAAATTGGGAACCTTTCGGGTCTTGTGGGGATGACTACCTTCAATTAAGATAAGACCCGAAAGGTGCACTAATAAGAATTTCCACGACCCTCACAAGATGGAAATAATTTGACGACAATTTACTGAAATAGCCTCGCAAAGGCTAGAAAGCTCTCAACTTTGGGAAGAAGAATTCTTCTATATTTTCAATATCAAAACTCAGCTGCTGAAACAATGATTCTTTTGAGTTTAAATAAACAAAACTAGGTTAAACTAATAAGCATGAAAACATGGAAAGATAATATCTATTCAGTCGCGGTCCTCTTATGAGCGCGTGCGGCCTATGCCCTAATTGGTGATCTTCTAATTATGTCCTCCCATTTGTATGCAGTCATGCAACACTTATTTTAATGTAAACTCCTAATTAAATTTTTACAAAACAAAACAAACTAAGAAAAATTACATCATTTGTTTAAAGGAAAACAAATTTCTTCTTCAATATTTGGTGTGAGAACGAGTCTCTCTGTAATTGGCCTTGTTGACCAAGCCAATGGTGTCCAAATTACTCGATCCAACTCATTCTGGAAACCTTGCGATGTCATATACATTCTTCATGAAGAACACTTGTTATAATAAGGTTGGAATGGCTGTCAAAAATGCCAAATACGGCAGTTTTGTTAGAAGGTCAAATAATCCTTGGACGCATGCTTGATCTTCCATTTATGCCTCAACTTGAAGAATTTAATATCCTTAAAGTATGATCGTTCATGAAAACCTACAAAACAAACACTTGAAAAAATATTAGAAAAATTTCATCAAGTGTTTGAGAAGTGGCGTATCTGTAGCTTAGGACATCAACCTTTGTGAACGAGCTTCGATTATTAGTAAGTTTTTCTCTCTGTTTAAAGGTTTTTAAGTTAGAGTTTTAATTGATTTGGATTCGAGCTTGGAAACTCAAATCTATAAGTTATTTGTGGACTATTTGAGTAGTTTTAGGTTTTATATAAGTTATTTAGTTGATTGGAGGTGAGAAACAACAAGGGAGACCAATTTTTGCTACTTCCCGTCATTGGAAATCACCCAAGTGTCGATCACTGTGGATGGTCGGTTTTGTAACGCCCCGAGTTATCTGAACCCGGTTCGCTACTCATTACTTGACCATGACTAAGAAATTTCAAATAAATTTAAAACTTCATTCGACATACAAAATTTGACGTTTACTAAACGTTCAAAACATTTGAAAACTTTGCAGCGGAAAAATTATTTAAAACTACAATGGGGTTAAACTAGCGGTGAAAATATTGTTGGAAAGATTAATGGAAATATATCAAGTGTCCGGTCAAAAGAATTAAGGTTTTAAGTGATGGACTACTCAAGGAATTACAAAAGTCGAATTCATCTGCCGACGACAAAGTCAACAGAAGAAGCAGAAGTAGAAAACCAAAGGCTTCTGCCGATGACGTCTACACGACTTCACCCACAACTTCATCTGCCGATGAAGTCGTGAGAACTTCATACACCACTTCATCTGCCGATGAAGTCAACATAAACTCATTTGCCGATGAAGTCAGCGCAATTTCATCTCTCAATAGATAAACACACGACATCTTCCGATAACAACAATATGACTCCTTCCGATAGAATTAAAACATACACTACATCTTCCGATTCACTAAACGACAAACAGATTACTCTACATCTTCCGATTCGCTAAACGACAAAACCCCTTAACTCTCTCAGACTACACCTGCCGATCACTACTCGACGACTTAATACTCTACACCTTTCGATCGAATAGACTACATTTGCCGACACGTGCTTCTCACATGACTCCTTAAGGCATTTGCTGATAGACTTTCATCTTCCGACAGACTGACACACCACATCTACCGATAGACTTCCTTCTTCCGATAGACATCAACACGATTTCCTTCCACAGAACACAATAAACCTCTACACATATCCACTGATACAAAAATTATTCAATTCCTACCAATGGACTAAACAACCTGTCTATAACCCGAGAAAGCTTCGACTATCTAACAGACTTAAAACATTTTACCAAAAATCCATTCATAACACTCCAAGTCATTGTATTGATCAAAATCAGTAAAAACATGAAAATCAGAAATTCTCGAAAACAAAGTCAAATAGCTGTAATCTCATTTACTAAAAACTTCATATACTCGATTAAATCATTATCCACTAAACCTCCACATCTGTAGACAACATGCTAAACCGCCCCATCAGTTACCATGCCGAAGCCTGAATGCACTCCTCCAACGTCCACTATTCCTCAACACGATCAGGAGACACACCTGCTAACACTTCTTCACCTACATCACAAAACTCATCTATTAGCCTAATACTAAGTAAGTAAAGCAGTATATGAATGAAGTAAAATGCTGAACTTAAACTCCTAAATATGCAGTTTCTATTTTTCTCATCTCAGTGGCATACGCATTCGTTCATAACATGATCTGATCCCATGGTTCCCTTGGGAGTGGGATCAATTCTCCCAATGTCTACATCCTCCTACTTAATTAAGGGGCAGATGAATTCCCTTAACACTTGATCTGATCCCATGGTTCCCTTGGGAGTGGGATCAATTCTCCCAATGTCTAAATCCCTTCATAAGTTAAGGGGTGGATTAGTTCCCTTAATAGCTTGTCTGTCGCATACAGTTCATACCTTACCATTCCTTACATGAAATTCATTTTCGTAACTTTTAACAAAACATGATGCATGGACAATAGAAACATTCAAGCATACATAAACCTACTGTTTTGTGATGTAGGCTCGAAGGCACAAGCAATACTTTACTTACCTGGCTCCTGGAAATCTGTCTGGTTGCTAGCTACTTCGGAGGTCTGTTCACCTAAGTTCATACAGAATATAAATCAAGGCTTCACTAAACCTTTCAAAATATCAAACAGCGGTTCGAGAAATCTAGTTAGAAACTCTACTACCCGAGCATTCCTACTTATCGCTAAAACCCGAATCTACACTCAATCTCAGCATCCTCAAAATCCTCACATTGCAATCCTCCAGGCATTTCACCACTATACCACAAGAGAAATAAGGAAAAGAAACTTACCTAAGTCGAAGGAGAACCGAGCGAGGAGAATCGCCTAGAGAGCTCGGCTGCTTGAGCTGAAAGTTTTTGAAGAGAAGAGTATGAGAGGGGAGTGGCGGCTACAGTGCAATAAACCCAACCCTTATCCTTAAATACGTTACCCAACTTTTGAACATTGTAAATTACTCTAATACCCTTAACAAGTTGTTCAATAACCTTATTTAATTCATTACCTAGTCAAGTGTATTACTTTAATAATAAAAGGCTGGTTCGATAGCACCAGGTGCTACAATCTACCCTCCATAAAAGAATTTTGTCCTCAAAATTCAGTACCTGAATAACTCTGGATGTTGGTCTAACATGTCTTGCTGGCGCTCCCATGTTGCTTCCTCTGTATTCTGATTGTGCCACAAGACTTTTACCAATGGTACCTCCTTGTTGCGTAATACCTTTACTGCAAAATCTAAAATCTTTACTGGCTTTTCTTCATAGGTAAGTGTAGGTTGAATTTCAATGCTTTGCTGTTCGACAACTTGAGCTGGATCCCGCACACACTTCTTTAACATAGAGACATGAAACACGTTATGTATTCCTCCCATAGAGGCTGGTAGCTGTAACTGATAAGCTATTTTCCCGATCTTCTTCAGAATTGGGAATGGTCCAATAAATCTAGGATTTAGTTTGCCCCTCTTTCCAAACCTCACAACTCCTTTGAATGGTGATATCTTAAGAAAAACTTCATCCTCTACTTCAAATTCCAGTTCTCTTCTCCTCTTGTCTGCATAGCTTTTCTGTCGGCTTTGAGCTGTCAAAATTCTCTGTCGGATGAGGGCAATCTTCTCCACTGTTTGCTGCACGATATCAGGACCTAGTAGTTGTGCTTCACCAACTTCATCCCAGTACAACGGTGATATGCATTTTCGTCCATATAATGCCTCATACGGTGCCATTCCTATTGTCGCCTGAAAACTGTTATTGTAAGAGAACTCTACCAATGGTAAATACTTACTCCAAGATCCTTGAAAATCTAATATGCACGCTCGGAGCATATCCTCTAAGGTCTGAATAGTTCTCTCGGATTGTCCATCTGTTTGAGGGTGAAAGGCTGTGCTAAAGTTAAGTTGCGTTCCCATAGCCTTATGCAAACTTTTCCAAAACTTAGATGTAAATCTAGAGTCTCGGTCTGAAACTATAGTGCTTGGAACTCCATGTAATCTAATGATCTCTTGCACATACAATTCAGCAAGTTGATCCATCGAATATGTTATCTTTATCGGCAGAAAATGGGTGGATTTGGTCAAACGGTCAACTATTACCCAAATCGCATCATGTCCTTTTGTTGTTCTAGGCAATCCTGTAACAAAATCCATTGCCACTTGATCCCATTTCCATTCCGGAACCGGTAGGGGTTGTAATGTTCCTGCAGGTCTTTGATGTTCAGCCTTAATCTGTTGGCAGACCAAACATGACTCCACATGCTTCGCCACACATCTTTTCATACCTGGCCACCAAAAATGCTGCTTGAGATCTCTGTACATCTTGGTACTTCCAGGGTGGACAGAGAACCTGGAAGAGTGTGCCTCAGAAAGAATTTCCTTTCTAAGTTCGGTATCAGCTGGAACAAACCATCTATTTCTAAACTTAAGGATTCCATCAGTCGAGCAGTTGAAATCTGTCTTGACAGTAGAATCTATGTACAGCTTATACTTATTGCATTCAGCGTCATTCATTTGAACTTCCTTTATTCTCCCCAAAATAGTAGGCCTCAAAGATATGGCCGAAAGCATGGCTGACACGCTAGATACTGCTTCAAGGTTAAACCTTAGGAATTCAGTCTCTAAGGCTATCGGTATGTCTAGCATCAACGTAGAAACCGATGGAGTCACCCTGCTCAAAGCGTCCGCCACTACATTCGCTTTGCCAGGATGATACTTAATCTCAAAGTCATAGTCTTTTACAAATTCCAACCATCTACGTTGCCTCATGTTTAGCTCCTTCTGTGTGAAAATGTACTTCAGACTCTTATGATCCGAAAATATTTCGCAAGTTTGTCCATACAGGTAGTGCCTCCAAATCTTTAATGCAAAAACCACTGCAGCTAATTCTAAGTCATGAGTAGGATAATTCTTCTCGTGCACTTTTAATTGCCTAGATGCATAAGCTATAACTTTTCCGTCTTGCATCAAAACACAGCCAAGTCCAATTTTGGAAGCATCGCAATAAATACTAAACTTACCATTTTCAACAGGAAGGGTTAGTATAGGTGCATTGGTCAGTTTCTGTTTCAAGGCTTGGAAACTATGCTCACATTCATCGGTCCATAAGTACTTCACATTTTTCCTTGTTAACTTAGTAAGAGGTGTAGCAATCTTTGAAAATCCTTCAATGAACTTTCTATAATACCCTGCAAGTCCAAGAAAACTTCTAATATCAGTAGCATTCTTCGGTTGGGGCCATTCCTTAACTGCTTGAACCTTGGCTGGATCGACTGATATTCCATCTCCAGAGATCACATGACCCAGAAAGTGAACTCTATCCAACCAAAACTCACACTTGGAGAACTTAGCATAAAGCTGGTGCTGCCTAAGTACTCCTAACACCAAATTCAAGTGCCTAGCATGATCCTCCTTAGTTCTAGAATAGATCAGAATGTCGTCTATGAATACAATAACAAACTTGTCCAAATACTCGTGAAACACCCTATTCATAAGGTCCATGAATGCTGCTGGTGCATTTGTCAAACCAAAAGACATAACCAAAAACTCATAATGCCCATACCTTGTGCGAAAGGCAGTCTTTGGGATATCTTCAGATTTAACCTTCAACTGATAATATCCAGACCTTAAGTCAATCTTAGAGAAAACTCTTGCACCATTGAGCTGGTCAAATAAATCATCAATCCTAGGCAGGGGATACTTGTTTTTGATGGTCAGCTTGTTTAATTCTCTATAGTCTATGCACATACGCATCGATCCATCTTTCTTCTTGACAAAGAGGACAGGTGCACCCCACGGTGAGAAGCTAGGGCGTATGAATCCCTTCTCCAACAAGTCCTCCAACTGTTTCTTTAACTCCTTAAGTTCTGTTGGTGCTAGTCTATATGGGTTTTTAGACACAGGTTCTGCTCCAGGGTAGACATCTACAACAAACTCAATTTCTCTATCCGGTGGCAAACCGGGAAGGTCATCCAGAAACACTTCTGGGAAGTCTTGGACAGCAAGGATATTTTGAGGAGTTGCCTTACCTACAAGTTGTGTATCTAGAACACATGCCAAGAAGCACAAGTACTCCTTGCATGGTGAAGGTCTAAAATTTAAAGAAGTCATAACAGACATTTCCTTACTCTTCTCTGAAGCTTGGAAGGTATGTTTCAAACCACCAGGGGGTTGGAAACTAACTATCCCAGTCCTACAATCAATTATGGCGTGGTGTTTAAACAACCAATCCATTCCTAAGATTACATCAAATCCCATTATATCCATAACAATTAATTCAGCAGGTAGATTTTTGTCCCCTACTAATACCATGCAATCATGCAACACTTGGTTGGAATGTAAATGTTCACCAGAGGGTAAAGCAACATTGAATACATGCCTAGAAGGTGTGGATTGTACTTCTAATTTATCAGCAAAAGCAGACGCAACAAAAGAATGGGTTGCTCCTGAATCTAGCAAGGTAAAAGCAGGCATAGAATTAACCAATATAGTACCTGACACAACAGCGGGCTGGTCCTCTTCGCCCGACTCCATCATGGAAAATATTCTCGGTTTTATCTTAGCAGGGCCACTCTTCAACGTTGGGCAGTCTCTGATGACGTGGCCAGTCTTATTACAGTTGAAACATCGAAGGACCCTGGGCTTCGGGCAATCCTTAAACGAATGCCCAAACTCCTCACAGTTATAACACTTACCAGTCCCAAACTTACACTCGCCCGGGTGGCTCTTCATACATTTCATGCACTGAGGAAACTTCTTGGTGTCCGGTACCTTCTTTCCAGAACCTTGGCCACTCTGACCATCAGCGGGTCTCTTTATTCCCCTCTGTTGGTGGGGCTGGAAGAACTTTCGCGGGGCTTCCTTTGGTCCAGCACACTTCATTTCAGCTTCTTCTGCCTCCAATGCAGTAGACACTACTTCGCTGAATGACAAGCCTTTAATGCCTGAGTACTTCACTCCTCTGTAAATCTCTGGCTTTAGACCTTGCAGGTATTGAAACACTTTATCCTCATTTCTATGAACAAGGTATCCAGCAAACCTTGACAGAGACTCGAATTGCCTATTGTACTCTGCCACAGACCCAGTCTGCTTCAAGCTCAAAAACTCAGCCTTCTTTGCGTTCTGGACAGTGGTGCTAAAATATTTCTCATAGAAGACTTCCTTGAATTGCGACCAGGACATGGTTGCAATATCGGTGGTGATCTCCAGCGACTCCCACCAAAGTTGTGCATCCCCTGCTAGATGAAACGTTGCCAAAATGACTTTCTCCCCTTCTCCAACATTGGCACACCTGAACATGCTCTCTATCTTTCGAAGCCATTCCTCAGCAACAATCGGGTTAAATGACTTTCCATCAAATGTGGGCGGTTGCAGCCTACGAAATCTATCCCCTGAATGCTCATTGACGTGACCTGAATTGGCACTTCCTTGTGTTTCCCGACTCAATAACACACCTAACTGGTCAGATTGCTGTCGCACAATATCTGTCTGCTGACGCATCAACTCCGTCAGCTGTCTAATTACCCTTGAATCTTCTTCATTCCTCAAGTTTGGCATCTCCCTAGGTACTCTTGGTCTCCCTGGTCGTCTAGCCATTTGTCTAAGGTTCTGCACAAAGTTATCTATACTCATAAACATCTTATAACTGAAGCTAACATAAACACTTACAGTTGTTGGAGTACTTTCATGCGACGGTTGGCACTGATGAGTAATCTTTTGAACGGTTTAACTGAATGTCTCTGATACCATACTGTAACGCCCCGAGTTATCTGAACCCGGTTCGCTACTCATTACTTGACCATGACTAAGAAATTTCAAATAAATTTAAAACTTCATTCGACATACAAAATTTGACGTTTACTAAACGTTCAAAACATTTGAAAACTTTGCAGCGGAAAAATTATTTAAAACTACAATGGGGTTAAACTAGCGGTGAAAATATTGTTGGAAAGATTAATGGAAATATCTCAAGTGTCCGGTCAAAAGAATTAAGGTTTTAAGTGATGGACTACTCAAGGAATTACAAAAGTCGAATTCATCTGCCGACGACAAAGTCAACAGAAGAAGCAGAAGTAGAAAACCAAAGGCTTCTGCCGATGACGTCTACACGACTTCACCCAAACCTTCATCTGCCGATGAAGTCGTGAGAACTTCATACACCACTTCATCTGCCGATGAAGTCAACATAAACTCATCTGCCGATGAAGTCAGCGCAATTTCATCTCTCAATAGATAAACACACGACATCTTCCGATAACAACAATATGACTCCTTCCGATAGAATTAAAACATACACTACATCTTCCGATTCACTAAACGACAAACAGATTACTCTACATCTTCCGATTCGCTAAACGACAAAACCCCTTAACTCTCTCAGACTACACCTGCCGATCACTACTCGACGACTTAATACTCTACACCTTTCGATCGAATAGACTACATTTGCCGACACGTGCTTCTCACATGACTCCTTAAGGCATTTGCCGATAGACTTTCATCTTCCGACAGACTGACACACCACATCTACCGATAGACTTCCTTCTTCCGATAGACATCAACGCGATTTCCTTCCACAGAACGCAATAAACCTCTACACATATCCACTGATACAAAAATTATTCAATTCCTACCAATGGACTAAACAACCTGTCTATAACCCGAGAAAGCTTCGACTATCTAACAGACTTAAAACATTTTACCAAAAATCCATTCATAACACTCCAAGTCATTGTATTGATCAAAATCAGTAAAAACATGAAAATCAGAAATTCTCGAAAACAAAGTCAAATAGCTGTAATCTCATTTACTAAAAACTTCATATACTCGATTAAATCATTATCCACTAAACCTCCACATCTGTAGACAACATGCTAAACCGCCCCATCAGTTACCATGCCGAAGCCTGAATGCACTCCTCCAACGTCCACTATTCCTCAACACGATCAGGAGACACACCTGCTAACACTTCTTCACCTACATCACAAAACTCATCTATTAGCCTAATGCTAAGTAAGTAAAGCAGTATATGAATGAAGTAAAATGCTGAACTTAAACTCCTAAATATGCAGTTTCTATTTTTCTCATCTCAGTGGCATACGCATTCGTTCATAACATGATCTGATCCCATGGTTCCCTTGGGAGTGGGATCAATTCTCCCAATGTCTACATCCTCCTACTTAATTAAGGGGCAGATGAATTCCCTTAACACTTGATCTGATCCCATGGTTCCCTTGGGAGTGGGATCAATTCTCCCAATGTCTAAATCCCTTCATAAGTTAAGGGGTGGATTAGTTCCCTTAATAGCTTGTCTGTCGCATACAGTTCATACCTTACCATTCCTTACATGAAATTCATTTTCGTAACTTTTAACAAAACATGATGCATGGACAATAGAAACATTCAAGCATACATAAACCTACTGTTTTGTGATGTAGGCCCGAAGGCACAAGCAATACTTTACTTACCTGGCTCCTGGAAATCTGTCTGGTTGCTAGCTACTTCGGAGGTCTGTTCACCTTAAGTTCATACAGAATATAAATCAAGGCTTCACTAAACCTTTCAAAATATCAAACAGCGGTTCGAGAAATCTAGTTAGAAACTCTACTACCCGAGCATTCCTACTTATCGCTAAAACCCGAATCTACACTCAATCTCAGCATCCTCAAAATCCTCACATTGCAATCCTCCAGGCATTTCACCACTATACCACAAGAGAAATAAGGAAAAGAAACTTACCTAAGTCGAAGGAGAACCGAGCGAGGAGAATCGCCTAGGGAGCTCGGCTGCTTGAGCTGAAAGTTTCCGAAGAGAAGAGTATGAGAGGGGAGTGGCGGCTACAGTGCAATAAACCCAACCCTAATCCTTAAATACGTTACCCAACTTTTGAACATTGTAAATTACTCTAATACCCTTAACAAGTTGTTCAATAACCTTATTTAATTCATTACCTAGTCAAGTGTATTACTTTAATAATAAAAGGCTGGTTCGATAGCACCAGGTGCTACAGGTTTACACTTGTGACAAGTCACAAAAACAAGTTTAGTTCTCTCAACTGGCACTTCAAATTTCAATACTCATATCAACTCTCATTGTTACACAGCCCATGTAGAGTTTCATTTTCTCTATCAAATTGGCAACCACTTATTTCCTAATTCTTAAAGGAAGGTGGGGCATTAAATTAGGAATGAGAGCCACGAAATTCATCAATCAAATTGGTCCAATTTTTCTTTTTATTACGTAGTCAAAGTTTTCTTTTGTTTTGTTACCTAATTTTTTTTTTGTTTTTAGTCTAGTTTCTATTTATTAATTTGTTAAGTTTCCTAATCTTTAGATGTTTCCTAATTACTTTCTTATTACATTAGAATATTTTGTAACTTATTTAAATACATAAACCCTACAGCATTATATAATCAATATACAAGATTTTGAGTTATTCTTTGTGAGAATTTTCTCTTTGGTTATTTGTGAAAAACTAGATATTCTTCAAGTCAAAAATTGAAAGATAAACTTGATAGCTTTGGTTCTAACCACAAGTTTGGTTATGGGTCAAGCTCCTTGTTTGATAGCTTTGGTTCCGTCAGCAAGATTCGATTGGAGTCAAGTTTCTTATACTTGATTTCAAAGGCGTTTGATATACCTGTGGTTCTCATTAGCTCCCAACGCCTTACTGTGTCCACCACTTCTGTAACACCCAAAAATTTTCTATTGCGTGCGTGACTTATGATTAGGCGTACTAGGAGGGTTTAGTTATTCTGGGGTATTGTTTTGTTTTGAAGCGTATTAGAAGAAGTGAAATGGGAGAGTTTGACAAGTCCAACTTATTGTGATTGGTGGAGAGGTTTGAAAAGTCTAACACTTTATACCAAGTTGACTTAGTAAAATTGGTTGAATTAATGGTGTTTTATGGATGACTTTGGCGTTGAATTTAAAGAGAGTAAGTGAGGGAGAGAGTTTGAAATGTCAAACTCTTTTGATTGGTTGAAAATGGAGTTTGAAGGTCAAACAAACAATGATTAAATTGTGGGATTAAATGGATGTTAAAGTGGATGAAAAGTGAAGTTTAGTGATTATGTTTGGCGTGGAAATACAAAGGAAAAGGGGAGGGCTTTAAGGTAATTTACTTGAGCATTTAATGAAAGAGCATTTAATGAAAGAAGAAAAGGTGTATAAAAAATGAAGTTCTTTTCATTCTTCTTCTTCACTCCATCGATCCCTCTCTCCCTTTCCTCCATAGCCGAAGCTTCTCATCTCTCTAACTTCATTTTCTCAAGCCAATCTAAGGTAATTTTTGTTGGGTTTTAGTTTATGTAAGATTGGATGAAGCTTAGGAGTGTTTTTAGTGTGTTTTGTGAGGTTTTAGAGAGGGTTTGAAAACCCTAGATGAATGAGTCCGAATTTTGGGGTTCCAAATTGGGGTTTTCTTTCTCTTTTGATTAAGTAAGCCTTAGATATGTTAGTTTAATTTGTTGGAGTGATTAGATAGTGATTTGGATTTGAAATGCACAAAACCGGTTTTTAGGTAAATAGGGCACCGATTCTGTCTTGGCCATTTTTGGATTGGTCAAGTGTCTTGTTTAATGGATTTAAGCATTTCAATGGATAGTAGACGTGTAGAGGTTTCCGAGTTGGGGTGGCACGTCGAATTCCGTTGAAAAACGAGAAAGTTACGGCCGTTTAAAGTTAGATGTCGGTAATTTGTGCAAAAACCGGGTTTAGATGTTTAGAAGTGGGAATTGCTTAGTTGTTGGTTAGTTGAGTTTAAGGATCTTTTTAGAATTGTATTGGTAACTTATTAAGTGAAGTTTCATTATTTAGGTCGTCGAGCGTTTGAATTGGACGATGAAAGTAAGCCAGTGGAAAACCGAGCATCCAGGTAAGTAGTGGTTGTCATCCTTTTTGCCTTCGGGCCTACACCATAGAACGGTAAGTAATGGTTATTTGTTTTTGCTTAGTGATGTGTTGCTGTTTTGTTGAGGGTTGCATTGGTTGGTTGTTTGGTTTCGTGTTATGTTGCGTTGTTACGTTGTGTTATGTCGTGTGGTGTTGCATTAGTTGGTTGTCATGTGGTGTTGCATTGGTTGGTTGTCGTGTGGTGTTGCATTAGTTGGCATGGTAGTCGGTTAAAGTGTAAGGCCCTTCGGGGCGGGCAACTAAGGCCCTTCGGGGCGGGCAATTAAGGCACCTCGGTGCGGGCAACTAAGGCACTTCGGTGCGGGCAACTAAGACCCTTCGGGGCGGGCAACTAAGGCACTTCGGTGCGGGCAACTAAGGCCCTTCGGGGCGGGCAATTAAGGCACCTCGGTGCGGGCAACTAAGGCACTTCGGTGCAGGCAACTAAAGCCCTTCGGGGCGGGCAACTAAGGCACTTCGGTGCGGGCAACTAAGGCCCTTCGGGGCGGGCAACTAAGGCACTTCGGTGCGGGCAACTAAGGCCCTTCGGGGCGGGCAATTAAGGCACCTCGGTGCGGGCAACTAAGGCCCTTCGGGGCGGCAACTAAGGCATCCTTTCGGGTGCGGGCAATTAGAATTGTTGGGTCGTGTTGTCGTGTTAGGTTGAGCCAGTTTGTTGAGTTGCATTGAGTGGTGATGTGTTGTTGTGTTGAGTTGTCGTGTTGAGTGGTGTTATGTTGTTGTGTTGAGTTGTCGTGTTGAGTGGTGTTGTGTTGTTGTGCTAGGGTAGGGTGGTGTGTGCATTGTTTTATTTATATTTATTATTCCCTACTTGCTAAGCGTAAGCTTACGTGTGTGTGTGTGTTCTGTGGTGTAGGTGGCGACAGCAGTACAAGTTAGAGCTACGAGAAAAGCTGGGTTTGGGACGCAGTCGTTGATGTACGCTGTATGCCGGTGCGGGCAGTTGTCGGGGCGCTTCGACATAGTTCTCGGCAGGGGTTTGTGGTAGTGCATGTTTTGAAAACATTGAGTTATTAGGAGTGGATTCGGGAATGTTTGAGTGTTGCTTGATTGGTCATGTTTTGAGTATTTGGAGTTGAAGTGTGTAGTTATTTTGGTGTGTGATAATGGTGGTGAAATGTGCACGTTGTGGTCGGGATTGGATCTTAGAGTCGTTTGGCTAAATTTTGTTTGATGTATATAGTTGGATTGATCTGGTCATTTGGTTGGTTAAATCGTGTTTTAAAGGTATTGTCTCTTCAGGTTTTGGATTTCGAAAATTTAGCCGTTATATTGTCGATTTTTGGTTTTCAAAGCCAAAATGTCGGGTTGAGTTCTCTATTTTTTTGTTAATTGTTTTAAGTCGGTTTTTCAAGAAATTTGTGGGACACGAAGTTATGGGTGTCGGGATGACGTGGTTAAAGTTTCGTGATTTTTGGAGGTGTCGGGATTGTAGAAAAGTGTAGGAAAGCGGGAAAAGGTCAAAATGGGTATTTTTGGATGTTTTTGGGTGTTAAAAACCCGAGCCGGCCCGATCGGTCGGGCCCGGGGCACGATCGGTCGCGGTCGGGATGTTGTAGAGTGAAGAAAACCCGAGGAGGCCCGATCGATCGGGCATTTAGCCACGATCGGTCGCAGTGGCGCGGTTAGGGCGCGCAGGCGCGCCCCAGCGCGCGCGCGGCAGGCGCAGCGCGCGCGCCCAGCGGCCCTTTGGGGCCAATTTTCGATTTTTTTCAAATTTTCCCATTTTCTCAAATGTTTTGACCTGACATTTTCCGATGTATTTTAAACGTATTTTGAGCCCGTTTCCCAACAAGTTTTGAGGGTTCGAAAAACCCGAAAACAAGTCAAAATATTTAAGATAATTATTTTTAAATTACGTTTAAATGCGGGGTTGCTTAGCAACGTAGCGCACCGGGCCCGGGGCGGGTTCGGGGTGTTACAAGATGGTATCAGAGCGTTAGAAGTCGAGTCGTTCAAAGAATTACCCGACAATGCCAGCCGTCCTGCAACGTGCTTCACCGACTGTAAGTATTTCTTTTCTTTTAGTTGTTTATAGCTGAGATTAGATGGTTTAACCTTGTTCTTGTTGGATCCCATTAGCCAACGTACAGACGTAGAGAACCGATTGTTTGAATCGAGAAAATGGAGAGTAGAGAACTTTAGAATTTGAAAGTATGTATGATAACATAGGAATGTGAGAAAGAATGTGAGAAAGAGTATGGACAACCCGATCTGAGTGTAAATGTAAGACCGGGTCAAAGTGATGGTCATGAGAAAAGGTGTGAGTTGTGTCCTAGTGATAAAAAGGGGTGAGGACATGGCGAGTTAAATGCAAACCTTGGGAGTCCTAGGATGTACTAAGATATGATGAACTGGGTAGAAGTTTGAAAATTTAATAGGAGACAGCTTAGATCTTTGCCATGCCATTAATATGTTTATGAGAATGTGTGTATATGCAAAAATGACATATTTAGAATTTTGTAGAATTATAAGTAATTATATTTGAGTGTCTAGCTTAAGTAGATTGTTAAAGGGATTTTATTTTGAGAATAAGGAGAATAGAATGCCTTATGGATAAAGTTTAAGTTAGTAAGTTTCGTGGGTTCGCCTCGTATGTAACGAGGTCGAAACTGCTAATGTTATAAATAGATTAGAGTAGAGTTGATAAGCTTAAGGGTTGACGAACTTGAGCGTGATATATGAATATGAACTCGAATATTAGTAGAGGTTGGAAGATGTAAGCTAGAAGAATGACGAAATTAAATTCAGACATAAGAGAGAGATTAATTAACTAAGAGAGAGAGGTAGAATAAGAGTGTTAGCCCTCACATGAAGTTGAAGAACTTAGAGGATATCGAGAATTCAACTGTAAAAGTTTGAAAGGATAGGTGAGGAGTGATTAAGTTGAAGTTATTAAATGTGTAGGAATACATAGTTATGAAAGTTAGACTAAGTTATACATTCGAACTATGTTAATGGGTGAAGAGTGAGGTAAGTGAAGAGATTAGTAAATGTGAATGGATGGTAGATAAAAAGGGTTAGTTATTGATTATTTAGAGGTCCGTGTGAAACTGTGATATTTAGAAACTATCACAGACTATCGGATAGGAGGAAAGAAAGTTCGCACAGAAACTTTACAACTAAATTTAAGTAAAGTGAAATTAGTGAAATTAATGAGATTGAAGTCAAAGTGCGTATATATCATTTAAGGTATTTGGGTGATGAGTGTTGAATGGAAAGTTGGAAACAAGTTTGTTTTAGACCTAAGAGTTTGGAGTGTTTGGTAATGACTGAAATTAGGAGTGAGACAAATTAAGTATAGTGATTGTGAAAGTGAGTTAAACCAATTGAGTATAGAGAGTGAATGTAAGTACGAAGATTCATAGTAGACTCTGAGGTATTAGAGGATCGAAGTTAGTTGCAATGTGATCCTCAGGTTAGATGGTTGATCTATATGGTTGATCTTTATGGGATAAGTATTATTGGATCACTCAGGTAAGAAAGAGAGTGAGTACGTGGAGAGAATACGACCAGGATAATTTAGGGGAAAACTTAGTAAAGGTTGATCAGTAATGAGTTAATATGTTGGACTTTGGATGTTACTCAACCTAGTGTGGTGGATGCCGAAAGTATAAAGGTTGGAATAAATTAGAAACTTAGATGCCCGGGTTGCCCGGGTTGATTAGTGAATGGCATGCTATAGTACGTTAGCAAGGGTGAATACCTATGAATGATAAATACGATCAATGATTATGAATGATAAATACGATCCATGACTATGAATGATGATTACGAGCAAAGATATGAACGAGAAAAAAGAAAAGAGACTTATGAGTATGTGATTTCCCGAGTTTTACATTCATGCATCCATGTTAGTGTTGCATTCCTTACTAAGCATTAGGCTTATAGTTAAACCTTATGATGTAGGTGAAGAACTAACAGGTGAGGATTTCCAGTCCAGAGATAATGTTTAAAGCTGGTTGCTGGAGGATGCTCAGTATGACAGTGCAAGGCTGGGCAGGCGATTAAGACCCCTGGTTATGCTCATAGTATGTCAGTGAAGTTTATGATAAACGGATGTCTAAGTAGAATAGAATTTCTTATAACCATGAGATTTAGATTTGAATGATTAGATTTAAGAGCCTGATGATGATTTTAAAGATTATTGAATGGTTTGTTTTGCTTAAGCCTTCCGCTATGCGCATTTTGGATGAGTTTATGATTCTTACTCATTGAGGTTTATAGTTACTAAGTTAAGATTCGGGTGAGTTGTGATATTTTCTATTGGATGAAGTTGTTTGATGATTATAGTGTTTTTCTGTCGTGTGATAGAAGCTGGATAAGGCCATCATCCGGCTGACGTCATCGGCAGATGTAGAGTGTTTAAGCCATCAGATGATGAAAGTGCTATTTTGTCGTCTAGCGATCGGCAGATGTAGAGTGTTTAAGCCATCGGATGATGAAAGTGCTATTTTGTCGTCTAGCGATCGGCAGATGTAGAGTGTTTAAGCCATCGGATGATGAAAGTGCTATTTTGTCGTCTAGCAATCGGCAGATGTAGAGTGTTTAAGCTATCGGAAGATGTAAGTATAGTTTGTCGCCTAGTTTGCGGATGATGTGAGGGTTATCTTGTCGTTTAGTGACTGGGTCATGTTTTAATTATTCACGTAAGGAGCACATGTTCACCGGATGATGTCCCCCTTATTTCATCGGATGATGTAGAGAGTTTCTTCACCGGATGGTGTAAATATGGTTTTGTTGTCTAGTGACCGGTAGATGTGGTTTATTCCTCTATCGGTAGATGCAGTCTAAAGGTTTAAGTTTTCCTTCACCAGCCGATACACATTGCACTGCCCGCCGGCAGATGTGTAATGTTTTCCTTTGCCGAATGAGGCCTAGTGAATCGCGTATGACATCTTGAGTTAAATTATGTTTCAAAAAAAAAATACATTATTAATAATGAATAAAGTGTGAGTAATAAGAATTAAATGATTAAGAAAGATATGGATTATGTGACGATCTCTCTGGGGTCGTTACATGAGTCGTACTCCAACGGATAGTTTTGAGCAACGGCTCTTTTGAGCTGTTCTTCCTTCTCTTCTCCTCCGATTCTCCTTCTCTTATATTTAAGCTTTCTCCAAAGCCTTGTAAATGTTGGTTGAGTAATAAAATTTTTGGAAAACAGAGACATTTGTCTTCTTGTTGGAGTTTCTCTGTGAGACTCGTTCTCGGTGTTCATCCATAGGAGGTGAGTAGCACCCAATGGAATCACCACAAATTGTTCGTCCAAGTTCATGGTTACTTGGTGGTACTCTTAGCTCCATTCTTCTCTCCAAACTCTCAAGGAGTTAGATAACATAGGAAGGTGGAAAAACCTTCGCCTCGACGCTGTGAATTCTTCGTACGTGAAGAAATTCTCACCCGAAGCATAATGTTGCTTTTGGGCCAGCCACGGGCATTTCATTCCCTTCCATTATCACTGTTGGCCGTTTCTGAGGGAAAAGCAGCAAGTTGCGAAGGATATTTCATCCTGTTGCTGGAATTCACTTCGTACACGAAGTAAATTTATCTGCCAACTCAATGGACGTTGACCGAACTAGCAAGGACTTCCATCCAACGACGTTCCTCTGAGGTATTTTCTGATTGTTTCGTTCACGCCCAATCATTGAATCACTTCACCCACTTCACATTTCCTTTTCTATTTTATGTTATTTTCTGCTCTATTTGGGAGACTCTTCAGAATTGTTGACCGAGAGCATTATTTTTGTGTTATTTCCTTGTTGTTTGTCGTTCCTTTCAATGTTGTTTTACGTGTTGTTAGCTTCAGATTATCCTCACTAGATTGCACGCTCTCTTGCTTTCTTTCTCTGTTTTTGTTAACTATTTGTTGTTGATACGCCTTTGTTGTATTTGGGAGTGTTCTTTTGAACACAATTTTCTTGTCTTCATATTTTTGTCTTCCACTTGCATCTATTTTAGGTCCCAAATCACGTCAAGTGGTAACAGAGCTGAATGAGTCCTTGGTGATTTGTTTTTCTCTGTTTTCCATTTCTCTGTTGTGTTTATTTGAGCCATTTGGTTTTATGTTGTTTTTGTTTTATTGTCTTGTGATCATTTTAGTTTCATCTACTAGTATATCATGTTTAACCATGTTTAGAATAGTTAAAATGTATTTCCTAATTTGTTAGCATGTTCTCAGTGTCTAGGTATTTCAAAGATAAATTCATCTGTTGAGGGAGATTGAAAAGCCAAAAGATCTCGTAAAAAGTATATCAATTTCAAGTCGATCGAAAACATCAAATAAGTTTGAGGGGTTAGTAAGGACATTTGATTTATATATTGCACCTATTACTTGTATAAGATTGATAAATAATATGTTGAAATTTTTATTGGAAAATTTGTCACAGTTTACTTTGTACACAATTTGGTTTATGACAAAAATTTTGAGGACTTAAAATAAGATTTTTAACGTTTTAAAGGATGTTAATTATATTAGATATTATTCACCGTTTGATATTATTGATGATTTTAATCCATTTAATATTTAACTTTGTTAATTAATAAGTTTGCTATTGTACGTGGAAGGAAAAATGATGAATTTGTTAATAAATTTCATTTAATGGTAAAATCTATTTTTGAACATGGAGATTGAGTTTGGCTACATTTACAAAAATAAAGGTTTCCCAACCAATGGAAGAATAAGTTGCAACCATGAGGAGATGACCTTTCCAAGTCCTAGAGCGTATCAGCGACAACGCATACAAGATTGATTTACCGAGTGAATATGGTAATGTAAGTGCATCTTTTAATGTTAGGGGTTTGTTTTTATATGATGCAAGAATTTGAGAGTGAATCTTTTCGAAGATGGAGGGAATGATGTGAACTAAGGTGCTACTAAGCTCAAGCCCAAATGAAAAAATTATTCTCTAGATATTAGAGGCCCAATGACTAGATTGAGAATTAAGAAATTGCATGAAGCCTTGCATGAAGTGGTCTTAGAGATTCAAGAGAAATAATCTTCCCAACATGATTCAAAACTACTAAATGTGTAAGTATTAAAGAAAATGTCATGAAGGGAAGATATGTCGAAGATTCGTGAATGATCATGTGGAAAAAGGGTGCGGCGCACATGTACATGCAAGAATTAAAAAAGACATGTGTCATGCACATGCAAATCCATGCAAATCACGTTCAAATCAAGTTTAAAAGCAAGATGCAATATGATCTTAAAGGATCCACGAATTTCCTCTTATTTTGTAACGCCCTGAATTATATAAACTAGGTTCGCTACACAATATACTGAACCATACTATGACATTCTGAGTAAATTTCAAAATTTCACTCAACAGTCAAAGTTTGACTCTTAAAACGTTAAAAGTTGCAGCGGAAATTCATTTGTATAAAACAGCATTTATTAATTTAATTAAAATATTAAAGTCAATCGGTTGAAAGAAAACAAAAGAAAATAGAACACCTCTACCGCTGAATAGTTCCAGCGATAGAGAGAGAAACAAAAGGCGTCCACCGCTCGCATCCACCGATCGCAAAACGACAAAATTTACTATCCACATCTACCGCTCGCATCCACCGATCACAAACGCATCCACCGATCACAAAACGACAAAAAACTATTACTCATATCCACCATTCACAAAACGACAAAAGGACCTATTACTCACATCCACCGTTCACAAAACGACAAAAGACCTATTACTCACATCCACCGTTCACAAAATGACAAAAAGACCTATTACTCAAATCCACCGTTCACAAAACGACAAAAGACCTATTACTCACATCCACCGTTCACAAAACGACAAAAAGACCTATTACTCACATCCACCATTCACAAAACGACAAAAATCTAAAACGACAAAAATCTATTACTCATATCTACCGATAGACAACATCCACCGATAGACAACATCCACCGGTGAACAGTAATACTCTACATCCACCGATAACGAAACGATAAAAAAATCTATTACTCACATCTACCGATAGACAACATCCACCGATAGACAACATCCACCAATAGAAAACATCCACCGATAGACAGCATCCACCGGTGAACAGTAACACTCTAAACAAATGGACAACTCTGCCTACTAAAAGAACTTGTAAATTTTAACAGCAGCTATTAAAAACAACATAAATCCACAACTTTATAAATCCAGAATGACAATCTACAACTAAAACCAAATCATGTTTTTCATAATAAGAAAAGCTCTAAAATTATTAAAAACATTAAACTCCTGCTGTCATTAACATTCTTAGCATACTAAAACTGAACCATTGTCAACTAGACTTTCACACCTACTGACATTAGTTAAACCGCCCCATCAGATTACTAAGTCGAGGCATAGGTGTGCTCCATCAACTGCTCCTAGTCTTTAGTAAATTCAGGGAATTCTCCAGTAGTTACCTCAGCACCTACATCACAAAACTCATCTATTAGTCTAATGCTAAATAAGTAGAGCAATAATGAAATGATAAGCTGAAACATAAATCCTAGTTATGCAGTTTCTACTTTCACATCTCAGTTGCATTTACATTCATTCTCTGATTTGATCCATCGTTTCCATTGGGAGTTGGATCAATTCTCCCAAAGTCATACATCCTCTTCATCGATTAAGGGGTGGATTAGTTCCCTTAACAGCTGTTCTGATCCTATATTCCATTGGGAAGCGGATCAATTTCCCAAAGTCATACATCCTCTTCATCGATTAAGGGGAGGATTAGTTCCCTTAACAGTTAGTCTATCACAATCTGTTCATGCCTTACCATGTCATTACATGTAAATTCATTTTCGTGTTCTTTCCAGAAAAAAAAAACATGATACATGACACACAGAAAACATTAAAACAAGCATAAACCTACTGTTTTGTGATGTAGACCCGAAGGCACACACATACTCTACTTACTTGGTCTCCTGAAAAGTTTAGTTGAAGTCTACCTCGGAAGTTTGCTCAAACCTAAAACCATAAATAGAACATTAATCAAATCTTCTCTAAACTTAATCCTAAATCAACTAGAAATCTAAGGAAACTAGTTTGGGACTCTGGTTTTTGAGCATTCTTGATTCACCATAAAACCCGAACTAACTCTCGCTTACAGCATTCTCAAAACCACATTTATAACCCCCTCTTCCATCGATAGTTACAATGTAGCAAGAAATCGAAGTAGAACTCACCTAGCTTGGAGAGAATGGGAGAGAAAATCGCCGAGAAAACTCTGCTTAGCTGAGCTGAATGCCGAGAAAGGAAAATGAGAAACAGTGACGGCTAAACCTCATTAAACCCTCCCTTAAATACGTTATCCACTATAGATCTCTATTTACCATAATGCCCTTACTTAGTAGCTCATTAACCTAATCAATAATTCTCCCAATTTCATCCATAAAGTGTACACTATTAGTTGATAAGGTAAAATCGGTTCAATGGAACCGAGTGTTACATATTTTAGTTGAGTTTTTATTTTTATATTAGTTTTTCAAATATTTAGAAATAGCATTTATTTAGAAATATTTAATTATTGTTTGAAACCTATTTAAAGGCTTAACCTTTGCGGCATGAGGGACCAATTAATGAGAAATATTTTATTTTTTAGAGAATCATCTATTCCGTTCTTTGTGAAGAACTTGATCTTCATCAAGAATTGATTTGATAGCTTTGGTTCAGCCAAAAAACTGTGGCTCAGCCAAAAAACTGTGGCTCGGGCCAAGCTCCTAAATTGATAACTACGATTCCATCGACAAGACTCAATCAGGCTCTATTTCCTTTATTTTCTTGAATCACATGGCGATTCTGTTGTTTATTCTGTGTTGTTTACAGGTCTTGAATTTTTCCAAAATCCAAGGTTCGCATCACTTACTTCCACTATGATCTTTTGGAAGCGTGTAAACGGTGAAATTTAGTGCAACTTGCTCTAAATTTGTATGTAAAATACAGTGCAAGATCTACGTATAAAATCTAGTCATTGTGTAATGCCTCGTAGCGCACCATTTTTTTTTTTACTTTTTCTTTAAAATAGTTCACTTAAAATTTTAAAATCATTTCATTGAAAACGTACAACGAAAGTCTTAAAAACATAAATTTTCATTAAAATAAAATCAACGATCTCAAATGGTCATTTGAAAACAATACTTAATAAATTCATCTATAAATATAACAAAATAATAAGTGACATAAAATCTCTTTTAACTCCGATAGAAATAATGTAACGACCCTTACACTATTCCCTTAATTTCTCGTATAAATTTTTCTTTTTAAATCTCTAATGCAAATTATAACGTCCTTAAAAACCAATTGAAGAAAATACGTTAAAACAAATGTTGAAATTGCTTTGAAAAATAAATTAAAAACATTAAAAGAACATATTAAAACATCGACCAAGGGAGTTGAGGGCAAACAGAGCATTTTGCCCGTGAAATGCCTGGCCGATCGATCGGCTGTGGCCAAAATTGGGGGGGGGGGGGGGGGGGGGGCGATCGATCGCCCGTTGATTTTCCATCTGCCGATCAATCGCCCACACGTGGGTGATCGATCGGCACACGCTCTGGAATTTCTTCTAGAGCATGACTCCTTCTGCCGATTGATCGCTTTCCTTGCGATTGTTCGGCAGCCTCTCTGGATTTTGAAATCCAGAGAGCTGCTCCCTTCTCTCTCTTTTTCCTTCCTTCACTCTTTCCATCGTTACCCTGCACACAAACTCACACACTTCACAATTCTCCTTTCTACCTCATACATCCATCACTTCTTCAAATACTTTTCATAACAATACAACCACTTTATTCCCCGCATACAATCCCCACTTAACTACTTGCCCAAAAACTGACTCAGAGCACATTTAAAACGTAACCAATTTCATTAAACAAACCACATGGATCCGTTTGAAAGTTTAACATTTCCCCCTCTTTGAAATTATCAATAACACTACAAAATACTTTCAATCTTCCAAAAACACTATAAATTATCTAGCCAGATCCAAGCATCATAAAATGTTCAACTATACAATTTCCTATTGTCACGACCCGTACCCATGACGTCACGTTTCTTTTTTTTTTTTTTTTTTTTTTTAAAACTTAACTTGACTCTAACTGGAATTTAGACGGAAACGATATTGAATTAAAAATTCTAATTATGACTTTTGAAAACAAACATTTAACAATTGAAATCATTTACTAAAACTTTAATTAAAATCGATTAAACAATCAAACAATGCAACTAAATAAAGGGGAGGGGCAATCTCGGCAAAAGCCGAGACAATTTGGGGCCGCACGAACGCCCAACATTTGGGCGCTCGTGCGCCCCCATAAGGGCCGCTCGAGCGGCCATGGATTGGCCGCTCGGGCGCCCCCATTTCTTGGCCGCCCGCGCACGGGCGCCTCTTCCTCCCCGCCCGAGCGCCAACCTCTCTGGAAAACCAGAGAAGTCTGCGCACGAGCGCCTCTCGATCCGCGCTCGGACGCCAAGTCCTCTGGATTTCCAGAGGACTTCTCCATCTTTTTCCTCTCCTTTTTCCTTTCACCGTTATCATGCCCTGCACTTCACATTTTCAACTCTAAATACATATCACTATAACTTCTTCTCCTTCACTTTTCTCATTCACTAAAAATCCTTACATAAATCCTAAAATACACCTCAAATATAACATTTACTCAAACACACACGTCACAATACTCTACCCATTTCTCCTTTCTCACATATTCTTCACCCAAAGCTTTACACAATTCGTACATCCGTACCATAAATACGCATCAACCCTAACATTTACTTAAACTCTTAAAACCGACACAATTTACTTTAAAAGAAATAAGTTTTCTTGAAAACAAACCGCGTGGTTCCGTTTAAAATTTAACATATCCATCCTGTTTGAAAAACATCAAAGCATTCACAAAACGCGTACATTATCTATACCTTCACCAAAACACCCTAAAAACATATCTAACCATTCCAGAATATTCACATTTCACTATCAATCCCTAAACATCAACGAGACTCCCAAAACCTTTACCCGTGAGTCACCAACCTAGCCAAAACACAAGCCACCGCCACGAGCTCCACCCATCGACCGTTACACTTGATCATCGTAAGGTGGTTCCTCACCTTCGTTCTCGTCACCTACATCATACAATAACTACATTAAGCCTAATGCTTAGTAAGGAGCGTACTAAACATAACATAACATAACATATATGCATGACATGTGTAAAACATTTTCGTTTCATTTCTTTTAAACTGTTTTCTTGCCCTGTAGTACATTCATGACTTGCCCTGTAGTATATTCATGACTTGCCCTGTAGTACATTCATGACTTGCCCTGTAGTATATTCATGACTTGCCCTGTAGTACATTCATCATTCATCATTCATCATTCATCATTCATCATTCATCATTCATCATTCATCATTCATTGTCGTTCTTTACTTTCAACATTTTCATAAAACATGCTTGTAAATAGTTCGTATGCACTTTAGTAAAACATGATGCATGAGGTATAACATACGTAAGGAAAACCTATCACATGAGCCCTAACTACATAACTAAGGCACTACTTAAACTATCAATCTTTCCTTAACTACCCGTCTTCCACCAACCTCTATATCCACCTTTTCATCACATTAAACATCATAAACATTGTACGACGTAGGGCCTTAGTGGCCGGAAAGCCTAACGCTCACTTACCTGGAATCCTAGCAATGCCGAGCACCGTCCTTTGAGCTTGAGTCACCTAGGGCATTTAACAACAAACCATTAATATTGACTCTCGTACATCAAATCTAACAAATTGTCTTCACGAGCTAGAACAAATTCTCCTAAACACTCTATTTCTTTTCTTTCGGGCATTTCATCAAACACTTTGTGTTCATTAACCTCAAAGACCCCATTAATGGTGTTTACCAACCTACAACAACCTAGAGTTCACATAAAACCTCACCCAACACCATTAATCTACTCCAATAACTTCAAAAATCATAAATACTTCGTCAATGAGTAACAAATAAACCACCCTAACTATTTCTAACGAAAACCCTAAGTTTTTGTCACAAACCCTAACTCGAAATCACTCCAAAACGACTAATAAACTTAACCAAAACGTAGAGCTTACCTAGCACGTCGTTTGTTGAAGAAACTTGAAGGAAGAAATCGCCTAAAATGGAGGAAGAGATGGATCGTAGGAGACGGCGATGGAGAAGGGAAGAATCGCGAGGGAGAGGGGAGAATTTCGTGCTGGAGAGGAAAATGAGAAAGAGGGAGAGAGAGAGACTTAAGTTTTTATTAAAAATTTGACTTCCAAAATTACTTAAACGCCCTTACCATAAATCCTCAACTTAAATCGCTATTCCGTCTATCGATTTAACCTTTCCAAAATTCCCTTATTTCTCCAAATATTCTATTTTATTCCTAGGGCCTTAACAAAACTTCTCGTTCGCCATTCGGACTTAATTTATTATTTCTACGAAATAGAAACTCTAACATTTATTAAATACTAACCTTTAAAACCTAAGGTTCGGAATTCCTAAAACGAATTTCTCGGGTGTTACACCTATATCCTATCTATCAATTCCCCAAAATGTTTACCTACGTCCCCACGGGTCAAAATCACGTACCGACTGCCAGCGCACTCCCATGGGCCATCCTCCTTCAACGTGCTCATACTGTAACGACCCTCATACTATTCCTAATTTCCCGTATGAAATTTTTCTTTTTAAGCCTCTAAATCAATTAAAAACATCCTCGAAAACCTTTAAAGAAAATTCATTTATCATACAAAAACAGTTTACATAAAACCACTCAACCTTCTATCATTCCTCAATTTATCAACTTATCACTTCTTCACAATATCATTTCTATCTCCATTTCAATTATACATTTTACATAAACTTTCCAAACATTCATACGTTCTCGTAACTCTGTCCAAAACCGACTCTAAACACGATTAAAATGAAGTACATTTTCATGAAAACGAACTGCATGGTTCCGTTTAAAAGTGTGACATATCCTTCCTGTTTCAAAAGAAAATACCAAGCAGTTCCATTAAACTTTAGATAAAAACCTTAACAAAACGTTTTATAAAACAAGTCTATCAAAACATCAAAACCCATTTTATCCACTAACCCGAATCAAACCATCTAAACATCAATCAATCAACTAAACAGATTCCAATGAAAATTTTACTAAAACAGTTTATAAAAACAGGTTTCCAAAACGTTTAAAACCTCAAAAGTAAACCTATCAACTACCAGAACCAAGCATCCTAAAATGTCTATACAACTCTCAGTCCAAAACATCTCAATAACCCCAAAATCTATACATACGTCCCCACGGGTCGGTTGAGCATCGACTGCGCCAGCACACTGCCGCGAGCATCATCCTCCGTCAACTGCCATCACTCCTCGGGTGGAGGGATCTCGTAGTCACCTGTAACGGGATCACCTACACCATACAGACATCTATGAGATAAAAATCTCAGTAAGCTCTAGTAAATGCAAATGCGTGTTGTGCATATGAATCTGTAAATCATGCATTGTTTTCTTTACTTTACTTTACTTTACTTTACTTTGTTTTGCTTTGCTTTGCTTTGCTTTGCTATAAACTATATACCGATTTCTTTACTTTTCTTTGCTATAAACTGTATACCGATTTCTTTACTTTACTTTGCTATAAACTGTATACCGATGGGCCATTTAACTATATACCGAAGGGTCATGTAAACGTTTCTTTACTTTGCTTTGCTTTGCTTTGCTATAAACTGTATACCGACGGGCCATTTAAACTATATACCGAAGGGTCATTTAAACTTTTCTTTACTTTGCTTTGCTTTGCTTTGCTATAAACTGTATACCGACGGGCCATTTAAACTATATACCGAAGGGTCATTCTTTCTTTGCATTTACTTTAAAACATCGTGCAGAAATTCATTTTTCATGATCTTTAAAAAAACACGTGATGCATGAGCAGATATGAACATAAACTAAACAACCAACATGCATACCATCAAGACCAAATTAGAATAACCTATAACAATTATAAACCTATCTACCCAACCAAAGCAATTTAAAACAAACAATCCATTGAGATCCTCGACGCTACATCGAAGTACGGTGTAGGCCAATCGGCCAGAGAAGATCACGAGAACTTACCTGTCGTCCGTAGCTCGCTGATTTTTGGCACGTCAACTTCACCTATGGCTCGACCTATGACAAACATTCGAGCTTCATTAACATCATGCTTACATTCACCAATTTACTCACAAACTACTATTTCTAATCTAATCGAACTAAAACATAACTAAACGGGCCACTATTTTGGGTTTGGTAAAAACCGACCAGAAACTCAAACGTGCATAACTTTTGCGTCGGTTATCGGAATCGAACGATTCCAGCGGCCACGTACTCCTCTAATAACCTATTTTAATATGCCAAAAGAAATTTAAAAACAAACGACCGGAGCTAGGTCAATTTATCAAAAACCCGAAACTGCCCTTAATCGAAAATTTCTCCCTTTCCAATTTTTCATCAAATTCCATCAATTCCCTCACCAATCAATCCCAATTAGCCTTAATTAGCCTAAATTAATCGAAAATACCGAATTACAATCAAAAACCCGAAGTGCCCTAAATCGGGAAAATTCCCCTTTTCGATTTTTTATCGATTCACCTCCGATTCAACACCAATCAACTATCCTAACATCCAATTAGTATAATCCAAAGAGAATTTAAGTTTTTAAACCGGAAAACCCGAAATCCCCAATTCGGGATTCACTGAAATTCGCTCAAATTGAGCAATCCACGGCCAATCAATAATAGCAGGCGCAAGGGTTGGCAAACCCACGCCGGAAGTGACCGAAAACGGCCGGCGATCGGAGCTCAATCGAGCTCGCCACCGCCAGCCCCAAACCGAGCCGAAAAAGAAGAAAACCGAGCCTACCTGATCGGTTCGTGCGCGGAGTCAGGCCGGAGACTGGTCGTCGCCGTCGTCTGGCCGGAGGGCGCCGGAAATCGCCGGTGGTTCTCGTCGATCGTCGCTCGCGTCGCCTCCCTTGTCTTCGGCGTCGGGCTCGGGCGAACGACAGAATGGTTCAAAACCATTCTGTTGTTTGTTTTTATTTATTTATTAATAATAATAATAATAATAATAATAATAATAATAATAATAATAATAATAATCCTAATATTCTATTTTATTGAACGTCACTACCTCTCGTGTTTTCAACCGTTTCGAATTTCTTATTTCGCCAATAAATCCAACTTATTATCTGGGTTCTATTAAAACTGTCCGTTCGCAAATCGGAACTCGTTTACTATTTTTACTAAAATTATATTACGAGAAACGTAATTACCCGGAATATAGCGTTATTATTCCGAAAATTCTCGTAAATTCTTTAAAATTCCTATTAATTGTTAGGACCGTCTTGACGCTTTCTTTTCGTAAAACGGACCTGATTTGACATATTTACAAAAATGCCATCGAATAATATAATAATAATATTCTCAAAAATCCGTACGAGCCGGATATTACACATACTTCAGGAGGAGGGACGTCTTCCTCACCTGTCTCAAAATCACCTACACCATAGAAATAAAAATGTGAGCTAGAGGCTCAATAAATCTACGTGAATGCACATGAATGCCAATGCTATGCATGTATAGTTCATAAATCATGCGTCCTACCTTTTCGCTAATCATTTCATTTATGTCACCGGGGCTTCACTCTCGCTAGATAGGAGCGACACATCCTTCGATTGGATAGCCCCTCGTATCTAACCGGGGGGAAAACATGCTTCACCTGATAGCCATGTCTGAACCACCACCACCGACGTGACCTTTATTACATTCGTTTACCTTTTCGTTTTGTAAAAACATGCATAGAAATTCCTTTTCATGCTCTTTTCGAAAACAATGATGCGTGAACAAATATTATGCCATGAACGAAATAGAAACAAATAGAAACATACAAACAATTAACAACCTAACCAAACCTAAAACTAACTACCCGAACACAATATATCTCAAATTCCTCAATTTAACGTACATTCTTATGGTGTAGACCAAGACGGCCAAACAAATCACGAAGACTTACCTCGCGTCCGTTGCACACCAAGCTCCGTCCACGAGCGTTGTTTATCTAAGGCAATGCACAACATTCGTCATTTGAATCAATTCTAAACTATCGAGTTTAGAAAATTACAAACTTCTAGCTAAAGAAAATCTCCTAAACTCTAAAACACCTCATTGAGGTATTTTATCGAGCAACTCGTGCTCGTGAATTTCTAAACCTCCATTAATGGAGTTTTTAAATTCTCCAACCACCAAACTTCTCAACCACCTCTATTAAACCATCAAACTTTCATCAATAATCATAAATACAGCCATTTGAGGCGCATTTATGCTAAACCTATCAATTTCGAACTTTACTCCATGTTTTTAGCAAAACCCTAAACGAACCCTAATCCGTTTAAACCCTAGAAATCAAAATCTAACATACCAGAACTATAGATTCATACCTAGAGTCGAGGAAGGAGAAGGAAACGTGAAGAGTTGAGTTGCCGGAGGAGGAGAATCGTCGGCGTTGAAGAGAAATGCACGGGAGGGAGAAATCGTCGCCGAAGGAGGGTGAAAATGCAGGAAATCGCGTAAGTGTGAGGGAGGAGAGGAAAAATTGTGATTTTTATTAAAATTTGACCTGCAAAATTACTTATTTGCCCTTCTTTTTTATTTCTATTTGTTTCGTTAGTTATTTCGTTATTTAACTAACGATTCGTTTTCTTCAAAACTTCACATTTCTCCCAAAATTCTAATTTATTATTACGGCTCCATTAAAACCTTCCGTTCAAAAAATAGACTTAATTTGACATATTTACAAAAATGCCGTTTATATTGGAATAATTCAAATCCGTAAAGCCGGGTGTTACAAATAAAACATAAATTTTTGTCTTCATAGCCTCTGAATCGTTGTTTGCATTAACCTCGTGTAAGCTTGTCATGAGAGCACATCTTCAACTGCATCTTTCATATGTTCCTTTCACCGTATACATCATAAAGTTCAAACTATGAGTCTAATGCTCAATAAGAGATGCATAAACTGTCATGAACATATATTAGAATACAATTTTCGTAAAAACAGTTTTATCACGGTTCTTTCTGAATGGGTGATAAGTGTGTATTCTTCACACTTATTTATACTTTTTACGCTTGATTCGATAAGTTTTTCTCAAGTGTATGAATATATTTGATGAGTTTTGTGTGAGTGTGCAGCAAACTTTATTGAAAAATAGGAGAGTAAAAGAAGAAGGCGTAAAATAAGAAGAAACAAGAGAAGAAAAGAAAAGTTGATTGAGGAACCAGAGAAGGTGGCGAATGATCACCATACTTCTCGCGATCATGAACTCAGAAGAACACAAATTGATCTCAGAGAAAATTTTACAGAAGAAGTGGCGATTAGTCGCCACATACCAGCGACCAATCGCCACAAACAAAGATTTTTTATAAGCTAGATGCGAGAAAACAAAGAAGGTGGCGACTGATCGCCACATTCAAGCGATTAATCGCCATAAGAGATGAAATCTGAGGCAAAGAAGAGGCGATTGATGAATGGCGATCGAGACATAAAACAGGTGGCGATTAATCGCCACATTTCTGGCGATCAATCGCCACATATGAATTTAATTTTAGAAAGGTTTCTGATTTTGATCTGAACCGTCAAAGCAAAAGGCCTTCAAATCTGAACCATTGATCAGTTGAAAAAGAACATAAAAACCTAAAGTAAACAGGGAGAAAGCATTGAGCGAATTGGAGAGCAGGCGAGCAGCAGCACAAGGCGATTCCTGGAGGCGATTTCTACACATCACTTTTAATTTTTTCTCATCTTTTCTTTAAATTTCAATTATGAATTTCATTATTACTTGTGTTTTTATTTCTATTAGCATGAACTAAACTTTTTATTCTAGGACTACGATGTAGCCAGACGATGTTTGTTTTTATGTTCTTCGTTTAATTATATTTTATACGTATTTCTTCCAATATTGTTGGCACATTTAATTTCTGTTCTTAAAGCCTGTAAATTTCTGGCCAATCTTTACTTGATTTTTGGGGTGTTTTGAGACTGAGAGGTGGTAAATACTCTAGCACTGAAATTAATGTCATTAATATACGTAGGCTAGAGATAGTTATGGTATTGGTGTGATCACTGTGATTGATACCAATTGATGCGAATCTCGGATCGAAAGGACCCGGGACCCGACAACAATGCGGAATAATTGAAAGGAACGCCTTTTTGATTCAAGAACAAAGTAAGAAACTAAGACCCCAATCGAAGAATTCAATGGAACCCTAGTTATCAAAACAGGAGCTTGACTCGAGCCACACTTGTTGGCTGATCCAAAGCTATCAAAACAGGAGTTTGACCCAGACCAAACTCATTGGTAATAACCAAAGCTATCAAGCGAGATTCTTCAAGCGTGACTTGAAGAAGATCGTTGTTCTTCGCAAAGAACTAAAGAGAAATTCTCTCTAAAAACTCAATTTTTAATTCAAACTTGTTCTTTTTATTAAATCAAATAGTTTTGCCATTAAATAGGCTACACATTAAAATTAAATTAAATAATAATAAAAAACAAAAAAAAAAAAAAAAAATAACTAATAAAATCATGAGATAATGATCCTTTGCATGATTAGATATCATCTCTTGTTTAAACTCCGTTTGAACGTGATTTTGAACTGATTTATGTAGATTCAGCTGGATAAGATCTTTTCCCACGAGATTTGTATGATTTGCATGTGCTTTGCATGTGACCTTTTAATTCCTCGTATTTGCATGTGCTTGGCGCATGTCTTCTTTAATTCCTACATGTGCATGTGCATGACACATGTGTTTTAATTCTTACATGTGCATGTGCGTCACATCCTCCCAAATCTTCATGCATCTTTGGCTTCCCTTGCTTCAAAAGATCTTTCAATAATCTTTGAATTCTTACTCTGCTCATTGGGCCACTCGTATCTTCAATTGAATCTTTGTTCTTGGGTCTTGATCTGGTCTCAACTTGGATCACATCATAAATCAAGTCATGTGGATTTTTATCTCTTTGTAGTTTGCGTGAATCTTTACCCTTCTCTCTCTAATCCATTGGTATTTGTGGAGCCCAATTCCGTGCCTTGTGGGTCTTATTTTGCCAAGTTTGTGGGACCCACTTCCATGCTACAAAGCTCTTTATTTTTATAGTCTCTTGCTTTTGTTGTGATCGCTCTTTTCCTCGGGTTTCCACGACTAAACCATGTGAAGCTTTGTTCGTTGGACCTCCTTTATCTTCAAATAGATCATGGTCCTTGACAATGAGATTTATCGCTTCTCGGTTCACATCATTGTTGATGCCCAGAACCACAGATTTTGTCCACGCCTAGGACCACGTATTTTTATTTTGTTCATGCCCAGGACCACAGAGTTTGTCCACGCCCAGGACCACGTATATGTACCTGCTCTCCCCAGTATAATCCCCCAATAACTAATGTAAAGTGAAATAAAAGAAATAAGAAAAATAGAAATACATGTTTTTATGCATTGCATGATCACGAGCATTCATTTTCTTTATGCATCACTTGCTGAGCGTTAGGCTCATTAGTTAAACTTTGTGATGTAGGTGAAGAAGTCACATGTGAGGACATCGAGCCTCGACTAGACTAAAAGATGCGATTGAAGGGGTATGTTCATGGTGGACGCTCATGGTTATTAGGGCAACTTTTGACTCATGGGCGACCCTTATGTGTTTTGGTATGGATTCAAATGATTTAGTTTTAAATGAATCTCAGAGATTGTAAAGGATATTTGATGTGAATAGAATGATTTATGTTTTAAAGAAAAACTATTATAGGGTTTACTACATTTTTAGACTTCCGCTACGTTTTCCTTACGATTCACAATTTTATCAAAACAAGAGTTTTTGAAAGTTTACGTTTAAAGATTTTGGAAATTATTGATTTGTTGAAGATTAGGATTGATATTAGAAGTATGACTAGTGATGATTTTATGAATGAAATGTGAGAGATTGGATGAATTGTTTGTTGAAAGGAAAAGAGGTTAAAAGGGGGAAAATTTGAAGGAAAAGGGAGGAGAAACCTGAGAGGCGGCCGATATGTCGCCTATGGGGCATCGATCAATCGTCCGTCGGCGATCCCTCCCCATTGGCTCCCTTGTATAAAAAAAAGTTTGAAAAAGAAATAATTTAAGGTCAATTGTTTTCTTTACGATTCTTTCCCCAACGTATTTTATAAACGATTATAATTGTTTATAAGAATATTTTAATTCTTTTCGAGTGTTTTTAAGACAAGTTTTACGAAAAGCGAGTCGCGATCTGGGTCGCGGATCCAAGTTGTGACAACACAAATCTGAGAAAGTATTTCTAGACTTCCAATCTCCCATTTGGAAGTCCATCATCTTCTCTCTATGGCATTCTCTTCAATACGTAATAACTTTAGTAGTTTTGAATCATGTTGGGAATATTTTTTTTCTTAAATCTCTCAGACCAATCTATGCAAGACTTCACGCATTTTCTTGGTTCTCAATCTTGTCATTGAGCCTCTAACATCTGGACAATGATCTTTGCTCCAAGATTTGAGCTTGGTGACACATTGGTTCACATCAGTTAGCTTGACCCTACTCATTCATAAAAATGTTATATTTTCTTATTGAGTGTTGAGTAAGAGTTGAAAACTCTAAACTTGTTCTAGAGGCTCGATTGGGCTCGATTGACACTCAGAAAGTCAATTACATATAACAGGAATTAGTGGAATCGACTTTTCAAGGGCACAAGCAGTTTGCTTATATCGCATTAACAAACTTGTGTTTGTTTTTCTCTCTTCCCTAGTCTTTGCTAATTCAATTATTACTGCTTTAGTTGTTTTAACATAAATTTGAAGAAATAGTATTTCACATTTGGTGAACTTAAAATATCATAATTAAATTGAGAAAAAAAGCTAGTAACCTATTATTATGTTTTCTTGTCTAGGGGAGAAAGGGTTGAAAACCCTAAAGTTCTTGTTGATTGACTACTATTAATTATCTTAATTAGTTAAATAATTGTTCTATTATCCAATTGCATTGATTATGAAATAATTACCTAATTGATAATTAAATTTTTGGATTGTAATACTTAATGATTGGATTTGCCTAATTATTAATTAAATTTTAAATTTCTAATTAGTAGTTTTTAGTTTATTGGATTATTACCTAATTATAAATTAGTTTATAGAATTGCGTTGAACTTAATTGAAGTGATTCTTTTTAGAATTAAGTCAAACCGACACATAACCAATACTGTTTCGTTTGACTCTAGAACCAAACTAAATTGGACTCACCAAAGTCATTACATGTTTGATATCAAATTATGAAAAACCATCTTCTTAATGATTAATGACGGTACAAAATTGTTGGGAATAATGTACCCAACAAGCAAATGTTATGAACATTTTTATTGCTGTAATTAATAAATAAATTTTATGATTAATTTTTATGTTTGCATTATTCGATATGCTTTATAAATTCAAAGAAAAATCCTTGATTATTTATGCAATTTTAAATTTACATATATGCTGATATATGTGAGATTAAATTTAAAAAGAAATAATCACAATAGTCCATGACTTATATTTGAAGTAAAGGATCTTCAAATTAATAAAGCCATAAATACAGTTCACTTCGTTGAGAACGTGTAGTCATATCCCGACTATATATGTAGTGACATAAAGTGATTGTATTATATATAATATGATTATATAGGACTGGACCAGATGAAATTATATTGTTTTTATAATATCCGTTAAATGAAGAACAATTAATTTTATCATAATGATGGTCATATATGTATGATCTTAATTCATTGTATTTAGTAGACTCATATTTCATTATAATTTATTCTTTGATTTACTCGGTATAGTTTTGTATGAGTTGCATTACATAAACCTTGTATTTTGGGAATAAATTAAATGAGTAGCTGGTAATGCTAACATTGATACAATGAAATCCATAATATAAGATTCCCTTGTTTGTTAGTTCAGGGATTGAATAATTAGCGCGCATTCATAAATGTTATGAATTAATTATTCAATCAAGAACTAATGGTAGTCAAGGATAAAGATGTAATATGAGAGGTTAACGGATTTTATACCTAGCTCTATTACGAATCTTAATGGAGGATTAATACATATGTAATGACTATATCAATGGACATTACTTTGAGTAAATATACTCTAAGTTCTAAGAGTGCAACTCTAGGTATTTAGTGGAATTACTTTAGAGTTAATAATTGTGTTATTTAATATAAAGAGTTTATATTAATTAACAAATATTATTGGAGCTTAGGACTATAGGTCCATCGGTCCCTCTGTTATCTTATATCACTATTTAATTTCCATGTTATAAGAATAAATATATAAATGATTAATCATTATTAATCATTTATAAACACTCAAATGGATATATTGTTATTCAAAATATATAAATAGTTTTTATATTTTGAATTCAAAATAAAATATCTCATTAGATGAGATATTTTTAAGGGATTTGAATTAGATTTGAAGAATCTCATCAGATGAGATTTGAATTAGATTTAAAGAATCTCATCAGATGAGATTTGATCTTCAAATTTAAAGTGGTTATGTAACAAACTATCAAATCAGATTTTTGAAATTTGAATAAAAGTAGATATGGAAAATCTGATTACATTAGATTCGATCTACAATTGACTTATAGTTTGTTTACTATTTAAAAGTAGATCTAAAGAATCTCATAAGATGAGATTATCTTGAAAAGTAGTTTTCATAAATATATTCTAAAAACTGTTTTTAGATTATATGATTAATAGATAAATTTGATTTATTAGATAAATTAACTGCAAATCAAATTAGATTTGATTAGATAAGATTTATTTTTTTAAAAATTAGTTTTTATTAAAATAAATCTGAAAATTAATTTTAATAATAGATCTATAAAATTGTCAAATGTGATTTGACAGATGAACACAAACAACGGTGAACAACCGAAAAACAAATCCCTAGAGAGAAAAGGTGTGACCTTTCCGTATTCGGTTTTAGAAAACCGTTTTCTAAGATCGAATAGAGACGTCTCATGTGTTGATAACACGTCTCTCCACAAATATATGAGCGTGTTATTCTTGTAAGAGAGACGCCCACACGTCAGGAGATTTAAGTGTAAAGATCTTCAGAGAAGACTCGACGGTATCAAAGTCTTCGGGAAAAACACCTGATCCTGAGTTAAAGCTGTTAAGATCAGACGGGAGTACCTGAGTAAAAGCGTTGCTCCAAAAAGGTATTTTCTTTTAATATATCACAATCTAATTCTAATAATTTTTCTCAATGTAAATTGTTTACATTTTGAAAAATTACATATTTCTCAAAAATAATTTCTTTTAGATTAACGATCCAATTTATGGTTTTTTGATGATTTTAAAATAGTTTTAAAGTCACAGGGTAACGCATGTCACTATTATTATGAATAATAGTGAATTCCGCCATGCGTAGGGACCTCGAAAACCAACAAAAATGAGTGTAAAGGTATTTGTGAACTTATACACATGTACATAAAGATTTTGTGAATACACATACCCAAACACACGTTTATGAATTATAGATAATGTTAAGTTTATTTTTTAAATTTTATACTATTTTTACTTTGTGGGTGACGCTTCCTTTACGTTGTTGATTGATATATTAATTAAAATGAATAATACAAAAGGTAGAGTCTAGAGATAGATGTAAAATTAGAAGGTTAATTATTCTAGTAAAATATTATTTAACTCAATGGACTTGCCTGAGGAAGATGGGCGCCTTCTGCCTCCCCATCAGTTTCTTTTTGGTTTACTTAAACAGCTCAATCATGGCAGTCAGACCCAAAATCTAGGGCTCCAATGGACGACGTGACGAACTACTACTCGCTTCCGTCACAACCACCGCCTGGCGGTGCTCAGCCGTCTGGCCTTCATGTTCACTATCCTTATTACCAGACGTTGCCGCCTACGGCTGCCCAACCACCTCAACGTTATCTTGCACCCCATCCGTCGACCTTCGCGTCCTACGGGGTGCCTGGTTCGGTCCAGTCAGGTTCCTACAATGAGGTTCGAACCCTTTTCATTGCTGGTCTTCCTGAAGATGTTAAGCCCAGGGAAATTTACAATCTGTTGCGCGAATTCCCCGGCTACGAGTCCTCTCATCTTCGGAGTCCCACCCAGAATTCTCAGGTACTGTGGCTGTTTGTATTTTGGTTATTTAATTTGTTAGATTTGCAAAAAAAATTGGTATTTAATGTTTATTTTATTGACTTGTGGATGGAGTGCTATTTCATTTACTAATTGTTTTCGAGAGAACACTTTGTTTGTAAAAACCAGTTCAAGGAGTCGTAGCATGTCTTGGTTTGAGTTTGGATTATTGAGAAAATGGAGTTTTAGAAATGGAAAATAAAGAAATTTGTTACAACTAACCTGGTTCTTCACGGATTTGAGAGGAAAAAAAAACGAGAAAAATGGGAAAGGAGATATATTTTCTTTCATTTTTCAATCCCACTTACAAAATCTAAAGCTAAATATCTATAGTGAAAGATAGGGAGAAGAAGGCAGTCTTCTGAAGTCTCTCGCTAACTTCCTTCCCCGGTTCACTCCTGTCAAACTACCCTTCATACACCCTAAACTAACAGAACAAATAAATAATACAGAAACTCATGTGCAATAGAAAACAAACATATATAACGAGAGAGAAGATGACAGTCTTCTGAAGTCTCCGCTAACTTCCTTCCCTAGTTCACTCCTGTCAAACTACCCTTCATTCACCCTAAACTAAATAAACAAATAAATAATACAGAAATTCAAGTGCAATAGAAAAAAAAAACATATATAATGAGACAGAAGATTACAGTTTGCTAGGAAGTTTTCCCTAACGCTTTTTTATATTCTGCTAACATCCCTCTCACTTACCCTAAACTAATAAAACCATGTTTTGCTATTTCTTTCTTTCCCATATGAGTCCAGCTAGGTCATGACATCGTATTGGGAATTGACATAATTTATGTGAGTATACGCAAGAGATTGAGAAATCCTTTGATTGGATCTTTCTAAGCTGTCATTCATATCATGACATTCTTATTGTTTTATAGTAAACTTCGGAAGTTTGCTAAGCTTGAAATTGTTATAGTGAAACAACAATGATGAATCATCAATGACTTTGACACCTTTTTAAATTCAAATGAAGATGACATTTTTTTTGCTAAAAAGAAGAACAGAGGATCTAGATGACAAAAATTTTGCTTTTATACATTATTTTTCGTATTTCATTTCCTTTTATTTGCTTATTTTCTTACATGTAAGGTGGTTAAGAAGCAGGGTTGTGCGCCAGGATTGGCAGAACATTGCCTATGACTGTTTGCGATTCTACTTAGAAGAATCTTCTTCGCCACACCTTCCCCTCCACTTCTTCGTCTGAATGTTTAGATTTTTCATCTATTGTTAATAGAAGTCTTTTCAGAAAATCAATTTGTCTGATAACTTTCGTGTTAATTCATCTGGTTGTGAGTGAATTCCATATTCACTCATCACAGATGGCAATTTAGATGGAAACATCTCGTTCTGTGTTTTAAACATTTTTGAGTTCTGACAAGCTCCAGATTCAACCTTAAAGCTGGAAGGGAAATATAGCGAACTGGAAACGAGTTTGTGTTGGTAGATAGTTTACACTATTAAGGGTTTTAGAGATGGTAGTCCAAATTTGGGAAAGCTCATTGAGTTAAATCATTTCAGACTATCTTACTTGAGATGTGTCATGAGTTAACACATTTCTCTGGATGCATAATTTTTGTCAATCATTGTCTGTTTAAAAGGTTATAGTTATTTCCATATATGCAACTCATTCTTTATTTTTTATGCTTTATATGGTCTGTTTTGTTAGAAAATTTATGTGTGAAGCTTATGTGCATGTATGCATGTATCATAGTGGTTGTATGATTCAATGCTGTAGGGTCAACTTTCAGCTGATGCTCTGTTGAAGTTTCTCATCCCACATTTTCATTAACCATGCTTTCTAATGTTGACTTATGGTTTTGATGGCAGCCATTTGCTTTTGCTGTGTTTTCAGATCAGCAATCTGCAATTACTGCAAAGCATGCCCTAAATGTAAGGTTCTTTGTTATAAAATGTTCATTTTTAATTCTGAATTTTTATTTAAATGTGTTTTATATAATGCTGTTATTAAATGATGTGACCCATGATATGGTGAGAGTCTTAATGCCATAAATAATGAGACCAGTGGCAACGATTGAAAATCATGTAGTTTACATGCAAAAAGTATCTAGCAAAAAAAAATTGTCATGAAGTATAATTTGCAAGTTCTTCTATTCCCTCTTTTCCTTTGGTTTAGACCATCAGGGATTTGTCTTGGTTGCAGAATGTTGTAGCTCTAGATATTTTGCTAACTCTACTGTGTGGAGAGCTGAATGAGGTATCTAACATTGATTGCGATAACAAGTAGAAAAGTACACTTGGATTACTCTTGCTACGAAAGAGTGATATGGTAATAGTAACTGGGAACATTTTTAAACTAATGTAATCTCTATTGGGCAAGAAATGACATATTACCTTTGAGCTTTTGTTTCTGATTCTTGTTTTCAGGGAATGGTGTTTGATCTTGAGAAGCAGTCAACATTATTTATTGATCTTGCAAAATCTAATTCAAGATCAAAGCGGACAAGATCAGGTCCATATTCTGTCAATTACTTTCTTTTTTATTCCATTAGCAAATATGGTCATTGGATTCTTAGTTTAGATTTTATCCTATGGAATGTGGATTTGTTCTTTGTGGAATTAGACGATGAAAGATATGGGTCAGAAAAGAAAGCTAAAGGATCTCCATATCCGAGGGGAACTCCTGATTCTGGTGAGATTAGTTTTTTTTTTCTATACTTCAAGTGTTTCCGTAGGAGCTTCCTTGCTTTATCATGAGTTCATCAGTGCACTTTCTCACTCAAATTTATCCTCTCTGTTTTCTCTAGTTCGTCTGTCACCTACTGGAATACAAATTAATGACCGAAGGCTTGTTTGGGTTCTGTTTTTAATTTTTTCGTTCTTACTATTTTGAAAAAAATGAAACGATTGGAATGTATGTATCCAAATGTGTTTTAAAAGAACTGTTTTTTAGAGAACCATTCTAAAAGAACATTGTACTATAGAAACAGCAAATTTAATGAATTAGAAAACCATTCCCTGTTTTCTGTTCAGGGAAAAAAAACCTATTGATAGGAACATCTTGTTTTCCCGACTTTCTTCTGTTTTTCACTGACTAATTTTAAACATTATCCCCAACAAGCCAAACTCACTTGGACAACACTTTTTCTTAAAGCTCACATTACACATGTTTTGCACGCTTGGGCACTAGCAGGTATTGGCAGCTATCACATGCCTGGAATGGGTAATTCTGCTCACAACATGATTGGTTATCCATCTGTACAAAGGTCATCTGCACTACTTGCACATCTCTATTATGGAAGTGACAATGTTGACCTTATATGTTATCAATTATAATAAGCACTTGTAACTAGTTGTAGTTGGACTGGTTATTACTTAGTAATAGCTTCTCTAATTTATAGATTCTGCCTCTTTACTATTATTTATCCGGAGAACTAACCTGAATACTCTTGTTTTATCATGATTCAATAATGGGAACTTCGATGGCAGACCTGTAAATGAGGCAACAGCTGCGAATTTGGTAAGCTACTTCGAATTTACTCATTTTCTTGAATTATTTCCCTAAATTTACTGGTTTTTTCCGCAGATCTTGTGACACTGCTCATAATATTGTTTGTTATTATTCTGTGATTTTTGAAACTTATTTGTCTGACTTCCTTGGAGTCTCATGTTTAGTTGGCTGTTACCCTTCTGCCCCATTGATCAATTTTGTGATAAGTTGAATTAGTTTTAAGAACATAAATTATGAAAATTTATGGTTATAAATGAATGTCCTTCAATTTCATCATAATTTAAGCTCATGATTGCTAAGATCAAGCTTATTTCATTTGATTAATAAATGAGTATTTTCCTTTCTAAAACTCTACAGAGTAATGCTTCATTACCAAACGTTCAACACAATCCTGCATGTCCCACACTTTTCGTTGCAAATTTAGGGCCAAGTTGCACAGAACAAGAACTAACACAGATATTTTCCAGGTTGGCTGGCTTTTAATTTTGTTCTCAATCAAAGTTTTCACTGCTGTTGCATTGGTTATCTATTTCCTTTTAATTGCGTACAGTTGCCCTGGATTTTTAAAATTGAAGATGCAGAGCACATATGGCGCGCCAGTTGCCTTCGTTGATTTTCAAGTATAAATCTTACTCTCTATTCTTCTTACTTGCTACCAAAAAGTTGAAGGTCTATTTTACGAGTTTTTGAAACACCATATTCGTAGACCAGAAAACAAAAACACTAGGAAACAAATGTCTGCTAAAACTTAAGGAAGTTAAACACTTTTTTTAGGAAAGATATTCTTATTAAGAATAATATCAAGAATTATTCTTAAGAAAAAAGTTACAGAGATGTTGAATATAGCTAACTGAAGAATGATTTATAGAATTGCTCATTATATCAGTTATAGCATATTTGGAAACTATATATAGACTCATGACAATAGGATGATGAATTACTTATTTCCTAAGATACTCTCAATCAAGATAATTTCCTTAGCTATAAACTGTATATTATGTAAACAAAGGTGTTAACTTAATACAATGCGAGTAGCAATATTTTCTGCAATCTCTTTGTGAAAATAGTATAAGAGCTGATAATGACCTTTGACCCGATTCATCTTTGTCCATCACTAAATTTGAGATTTTGTACTTGTCACAACCTTGGGACAGGCCGGAGCAGAAACGTCGGGTCGGACTACCCGATTCTCGAGACAAGAACTTGATCACCTAGCCCAAGGCTAGATTTAACAGCAGAAGTCTTAAAGATAATTACAGCCAAGCTCACATAATGAAATTTCAAGCAGATAGTGCAATAATATAAAATACTTAACAATATTATCTAACCGTACAGGAAAATAAAATAAATCCAAATAGGTTTACATATCCCAACTAAACGACTCAACACTTACCGAGGATTACAATAAAGTTCAAAACAACTCGCTGCCTCTTCCAAACTCCATCGAAGCTATCCACTATTTTCTTTACCTAGGTTGGGAGAGGGTCGTTGGGGTAGTAGAAACGTTATACCTAAGCATCTTCTTTTAAAAACGAGTTTTCTATCTTTATTTTAAAACCTTGATTAAATTTCGAACTATGCATGAGTTTTATAAAAACTGTTCAAGGAAACCCATTTCTTTCTTTTTATCAAAACCGGCGTCACGAGCCCTCAGTGAGCTAGTTATAAAATCGCCACATACATAGGTGACTATACAACGAAAATAACGCTCACCTATTTCCACAAAAAGCGTCATTAGTGAAAAAGAAGTATCACATAAGAACCACTCCTACACGCTATCACAGGAAGACTGTTATCTGAAGACCGAACAACGCCTTATGAGGCTGGACGAAACCGTTACGGCAATTCGAAGATCCAGCCCATCACCTGACTGATCGGCGACCGACAGTCAGTCACGACACCAACTTGAACCTTAAATACACCCTGATTAGGATTAGAGATTCAAAACTCAAGTAGCGAGTCATCACCGCCCTATTGCTAGCTTTTCATACGTGTTTACAATACCACCCTCACGTAATAGAATGTGTACAAGATAGCCTCGTGATACTTTGAAACCAAGACTGCTCAAAGTATCAAGAAAATTCATCTTTCGAACATATCACAGCAAAACTCAAATAATGTAATACTGAAAGTAAACGTGAGAAATCCATATGTACATATACGTATAAAAACCGACATGTTGGTGACTAGATCCCGTCATGTTTTTATAGGTGGCAGACCTATCACATTAAAGTTTTTCGAAAACATACTATGCAATGCACAAAATATATCTCTACCTCGACAATAACTACTCATCTTTCTTACAAGAGCGGCAACCTTAGATACTGGCTCAAAGTCAGCGAACTCGTTTGAGCCTATAAGGAAAAACAAAAACCATGAACATCCCATTCAATATTAAGGGAATATACAAGGAGGGACCCTATATCGGGACTAAAAACCCAATAAGAAACTTATAAGCGGTCGTGAACTTTTCGTAAAAAGCAATATGTGCGGTCGACCTATATCATCAAGTGGTCAGCCAGGCTGGTCTGTGGTCATTCGAACCAATCCACGGTTGACCAAAGTAGGCTGTTGTCCGCGAGTCAAGTTGACTCTTCGCCCGGTCAACCAACCTTCACCTGTGGTCGACCGGGGCGACGTTTCCAGAGACAGAACGTTGCAGAAATCGCGTCCTTTCTGGCCAATTTTTGCTCCCATCCGGCCATATGCCCGGCAAGAACTTCATATACACCAATATACTCCCAAAATATCCAAAAAACACCAAGGGATTGTAGCTCCTTTGCTTGAATCCGAAACTCAAATAAACCTTACCTTTAAATCCAAAAACGAAGGGGAAAACTGGACTTACTTCCGAAGTTCCTCCACGAAGGTTGAAGGTGGAGGTCCCCGCAACGTTTCTCTGCCCAAAAAAATCAACAGTTGCTAACTCCCGTCTCTCCCTCACTGAGGCACATAATGAGAAGAACAAAAGGGTTCTCCAACTCTTTAATTAAAACTTTCCTCTATTTGCACTTTAGTCTCAACTATGAAATTTGAAACCTAAATTTGATATGGTACTAGCCAAGTGTCTTTTCCCTCTCTCTACATGAGTCCCATGCAATAATTCGATAAGAACTTTTCTTCAGGTAACATCGAGCTCTTCAATTCGTGCAAAAATTGTATTAGCTCTCTTAAACTTATCATTCAAGCCACTTGAGAATAATTCATGGAGTGGTTTATGTAACCATCCAAAACATGAGACTGTTTTTAAGATTGTTGTGTTGATGCATAATAATGCACCATGTAAGATAGTTGCTATTACATCAGTCAGAATCAAAATGTTTTGTGGAATTTTAGGACACTTGGTAATGTGAGACGAGCTATTGATATGAAGAATAATATGATATGTTTGGGTATTTTAAATTAAAAAGTACCTCGCTATAAGTGGAGTTGTGTCGATCATTATAGGTGTTCTTGTTACGTTGAAAGGACACAAGAAGTCTGATAATTTATAGATTTGTAGAGTTCTACTTTTATAGGTAATAATGTTGCTACGTTTATTAACTCATCTTTTTAAGATTTATTTAAGAAGACTCACCAAAAATCAAGTTTCTAAGTGAAATTTAAGTTCAAATCAGATCTACGACAGAGTCTATAGGTCAGCCTAACTCATGTTTATGGTGATTTTGTCCCTGCATCTTAATCAGTTTTAGTTTCACAACAATATTCTATCGCTAAAGGAATATCTAAGAAGAAGATTAAACTTCCATAGTGATATAGTGAAGCTGGTTTAGTTGCTCATGTGTTGGAGGTTATTAATCTCAATGAGAAGTCTTATGCATATTCAGATGCAATTAATTGTAATGATTTTGATAGTTTGATGATGTCACGGAGAAGGAGATGAAAGATAATGACACTCAAGTTTAAGCATTACTTAAATTTGTTGGTATAAGATGTTAAGTTTTTGCATAGGAGCCTGGTGGAAGAGGTGGAGACTTTATTGATTAAAAATTGAAAGTTTATTCGTGCATTAGAATTCATGCTACAGTGGAGATGATTAGAGTTTGAATAACTTGATTTCACATTTGGTTGGGTCGGATCCATATTTAGTATTGGAGTTTTTTTATGTTATTCTATATCTTGTTACTCTCCAAGCCTACTTTTTTAATAAGTCCGTTGTTACATATTTACCTCTTCAAATCTTTTGTAGTTGTATGTATGTTCAGTCTTAAGATATGGATTGACTGCAAGCTCCATCCTAAAGCAATCAAATGTATCTTCCATGGCTATTCACCTAGGTAAAAATTATTCAAATGTTACCATCCACCAAAGAAAAAAAGATTGTCACTCTTGAAATTAACTTCTTTGAATATCTACACAAAAGGAATTCGATCTGATGACTTGGATAGAGTTATTACAAATTCTAGTGTCATTTGATACTATTCCTAATGTTTCCTGTGAGTTTCATAATGCATAACAAAAAGGTGGGACTGCATCCTACACACACCTCTTATAAAATTTTATTCCTTTCTATAGAGTGGAAGAAAATATATATCATTTCTATCAAAGCTACAAGGTAGAGAGGTCTTATAGATGAAGAAATGAGGCCACCAATTGATTGTTCAACATGAAGTAGAATGTGAACGCTATAGAGAGGTACAAGAAATGCTTTGTAGCCAAAGGGCACACATTAGACATAGGCTAGAGCCTAAAACTCTTTGCACCAATTATAAAATTGAAATCTGAACAAAATATAATATTTGAAGCTAGAAATTACTACTAGCCTCTTCAACAACTAAAAGTTTTCACGGATCCTCAACTTGGGTATGAAAGTGGAAGTGGAAAAAAATACATGCTAAAGAAGGCACTCAATAAACCTTAACAATCACTAAGTGCATGTTTGAAAAGATTTATTAAATGTTTATCAAATACAACTACAAGGAAAAGGGAAATCACACTTTATTTTATTAGATATCTATATCTAGAAAACTAACCATTGTGATTGTGGAGGTTGATGAAATTATCATCACAAGTAACGACAATGAGGAGACTTGAAAACTAAAAAGAAAATTTTTCTAGTCTTCACAGATAAAGATTTAAGACCATTGAATTACTTCCTTGGCATAGAAGTAGCAAGATTTAAATAAAGAATTTATTTTTCTCAATAGAAGTACACACTTTTGAATTATTAGAAGAGATTAGCATACTTCAATGCAAAGCAATTGATAGCTCTCCTTTGAGGTTTACTCAAAATAAGGAAGCTTACAAGGGTAAGTAGTAAGAGAGGGAGGTTAATCTAGAGCCTGACATGTCAGGTGGAATATTTTAGTTGCTTTCTGTAAGGGCACTATAGAAAATGATGTGTCTAAGCCCTGCAAATCCAAGAATATGGCAATCAAAATGAGGGATTGGTGCTTCTCGGTTCAATCCGATAAGCACCCCCTAATGCAGCAAACACAACTTTCTCCAAATGAAACGAAATTTTAAAGAGAACTTAGCTGGTGAATGATGATCAAGTCTTAAAAATTTCACGTAAAAATATGAAAAAGCAAAAAAGATATGCAGAGAAACCCGTGGCTGGTCCGGTAAGCAACTTAGAGCACTTTCGGGTAATGTCAATTTCCAAGGAGAGTGACAATAGCGCTTGGGTAATGGTTACCACCTTTTCTACTGTTTTCCAACCCTAGAGGGTTTGAAGAGAAAAGATGTCAATAAGAATTTACAAGCAACCAAAAGCTTGAAGCAATGAAGGTACACTCCATTCGACTAAAATCTGTCGAGGCACTTACCTTGGAGACCGATTGCTCCTTTGGTTCTTAAGAGAAACGAGCCGATTTTATTGATTATCAAAAAATGAGTACAAAGTTTTGAAAATGAGGATTAAATATGACCTAAGGTGGCATAGGGTTTCGGCTTGAAAATACAAGGTAATTTGATGATGGATGATCTCGGCTGTGCGTGCGCACGCTTCTCCAATCTTCAGCCGTGAGATGATGTACTTGTAAGGCAACTTTTCTTGAGTCTATGTGGGGATGATGAGACGTGGAAATTCAAATTTGCAAGGTACATAGATGCGCTCATCTTCATTTGTGGGCCTTCAAATGGCCGCATCCGTATGGATTGTGCGCGCCATCTCCTCTCGATGTTGTCCGGGCCTTCTCTTGTGCTCCTTAAGTGATTGATGCTTGGTCTATCTAATTTAGAGGGGTTTTATGTGCGTGCTCTTTTAATTGATGCGATTTGGGTCTTCCTTTGTGCACCCTTTCCATGAGTGCGGTTCGGTTGTCTAGTCACGTGCACGCTCTCCGTGCCTTTGAGTGCCTTAGGCCTTAACCATCCAAACTAATCTAAATGCCTATTATGCATGCATGTAATTAAAAGGCTAATGTATTGTCAAAAACAATAAAAGTAAATTAGTTACATGAATTTGTCTCCGGAAAGACAAATTCCCTCTTGATTGTTCGATGATCCGGTAAGCGGTTTTCATGATAGCATATGCGTCGACTTGTTCATGTCTTGAGCATTTGGTTCCCACTCCAAGCCATCAAATAGGACTTTACCTGCAAAAATAGCGAACATGTTAGTTAAAAAGTTAATCGGTGATTGTGCCTTGTTTTTGGATTGAGTTAGAGATCTTTGAGGCACATCAGGAAAAGAAAGGGATAAGTTACTATTTGTTAGAGCAAATGAGAGTAGACTTCCCAAACAGTCTGTCACTATCCCTTTTGGATATTATATGAATTATGCATTAATGTCAATGATACGGTAAGTTTCTTTTCTAGAATTAGAAGATTCTATCACAACCGCAACTCCTCCCCATGGAAGAAACATCCAATAGAAGCAATTACCAAAGGACAATTAGCAAACAAAGAGAGGTATGGTCTGAAGAAAACTTAGATAGCTAGAATGAACACAAGGGAATGTACAGAAAAAATAGTTAATGGTTACATTGAAATTCTACACAATTCTGATTCGGGGTAGTTTAAAGAAAATTGAAAACCCACTTTAGGGTACTGAACATTTGTTGAGGAAATTTGTCATTTGAAAAAGCAAGACATAAAAATGTACTTTCAAGGTCTTGTGTTGAAGCATAATATCTCTGGCTTTAGGAATATGCAAATGGATATGGATAAGAGTTCTATTGGATGAGATAAAATTTAAAATGGAACAACCGATGAAATTATTATGCCATAATGCATCAGCAATAAGCATGGCACGATTCTAGTCCAACTTGACATGAAAACACGTGGAGGTCAGCAATAATCAGTACTCCAGTTTATGTACTAAATAATAAATATGTCTTCTAAGTAACAATTAGAATGCATATTTACCGAAAGTGTAGGCATATCTATGAGAATGACATCACATCCCATATTTGAAGAGATAATTGGAAAGGTTGGAATGAAGAGCACATCATAGTTAAGTGAAGAAATATCAACAGTCTCCCATTTATGGAATATTACTGTTATGTATTTAAAACAATGTATTGATTGATTACAATTTGGATTGAAAATTACTTATTTCCTAGAATGCTCTCTTGCTCTTAGTCTTTGTTGTAAATGGAGAAATGCTCATAATAAAGAGATTTTACCAATACAAAAAAGCAAAAACATTCTTTGGGCACTCTATGAGAAACAAGAAATATGTGTATTAAATTAATTCTTGCTATGATGGTTTTATTTTTTGAAACAGAGTGTTTATGAAAAATAAATACTCAAAGTGGCCTTCTATATTTTATTTTATCTACTAAACGATCATGAAATGTTGTATTTACAGGACACTGCCTGCTCTACAGGGGCACTCAACCATCTGCAAGGCACAGTTTTGTTCTCATCGTCTACTAACGAGGGCATGAGATTGGAGTAACTTCCATAACACATCTCTTTATTGGGTTTTTCTTGTCATTTGTCATTAAATATTTTACTTAATTGCAATTCCAGATATGCAAAATCACGAATGGGTAGGCGCAAGAAGTCTGAGTAACTTACTCCATGTGTTTCAAGAGAGGAAATAGAGAAAGGAAAATGAGAAGAGGTTCTACCAATTTCCCTTTTCTGCTAACTTGTTTTCTTGAACGATTTACTCACCTGTTGTGGTGAAAAGTAGTAGCTGTATATATTGGAAATCTTGCTAGTTAGGATTATCCTTTTTGTGCTTAGTTGAACTCCTAAAAGAAATTCAATGATATGTTACCTCAGTCTGTCTACACCTACCGGTAAAATAGAGAAAGAGAACTGGTGATATTCGCTCTGCTGGACTTCTTTGTGACTGGGTGAGTGATTGTGTGTCATCAAATTGAGTTGATAAGCATATTGCAAGTTTTGTAGTCTGAGCCGTCGACAGCAGCTGACTTCTCAGCTCCTTGAAAACTAATCTTGAGCTAGAAGTGTACATTGATAATTTATCTACTAGTGTTTGGTGAGTGAAAAATTTAGGGTAAATATCACTTTTACCCTCAAAGTATGGGGAAATTACCAAGTTGGACTATAAAGTTTTTTTGTTAATAAGGTTGCCCTTAATATATGAGTTTTTAACAAATTAACCCCTACTGAGTGACTAGTTTCGAAGAACGGTCGTCCGGTTTCAAATTTTTATGTGGTTCCACACATTTCTTTTAGATTAAGCGCCCGCTCTCGAAGGAACTGGCGCCCGATCCAAAATAGATGAGGGAATAGACGCCTGCTCTCGAAGAAAGAGGGCCGGTCTAGAAAACTTGCCAAAGATATTAGATTAGCTTGAAACTGTTATATCAGGAGAACATAATTAGCAAAGTTTTATGGTTTTTCAAGATTTGTAAGATTTACTATAATTATTTTCATATAAATTGCGTAAAGAATTATAACAAATTGTGAAAATGTTGAAAAATCATAAAATTTTGCCAATTATGTCTCGTGATATTTCCGTTGTGTGGTAAAAATTTCAGCCTAATTCAATATCATTTAGTATATTTTATGGGATAACTTCTCTGGACCGAACATTTGTTCATTCGAGAGCGAATGTGCACATGGTTGGTTATTCCAGAAAACATATTAAACAATATTGAATTAGTTTGAAATTTTTACCACAAGATTGAAATATCATTAGAACATATTATGCAAAGTTTCATATTTTTTCAACATTTTTGCGATTTATTATAATTGTTTACGCAATTTCTAAAAAAACTATTATAATAAATTGTACAAATCTTGAAAAATTACTAAAATTTGCAAACATTGTTTTCATAATATGTTAGTTGTGGTAAAAATTTCATACAAATTCGATATTGTTTCGTATGTTTTTTAGACCAGATGTTCGTTCTTTGAGAGCGTGCGTCCGTTCTCGCATCTCTTTTGGAACTGGGGGCCTGTTCCTTTGAGAGCGGACACTGGTCCAAAAGAAATGTGCAGAACCACATAAAAATTCTCACTCGATTGCCCGTCAAGGGTTAATTTGTTAAAAAAATCATATATAAAGTGTGACTTTTTTAATAATTTTTTTTTAAGTTTCAACTTGTTAATAATACTTTGAGGGTAAAAATTGTTAGAATTTGGTATGCCCGAATTCTAGTTGGGCCGGGTCGGGCCCGTATATCAATATTAGGGTTTTACGTTTTCTTTATATATTAATACTTGAGTCGCAAAACTCATTGTACCAAATTTGATATTAGTGATTCTCTCTTCTGCTCGTGGTTTTTTTCCCTTTCTAGGATTTCCACGTAAAATTCGGTATCCATTATTTTATCGTTCTTTTTTTCAGTTTCTCCATCGTTCGTTACAAGTGGATTACGACGTCTAATCCTAACAACTAGTATAAGAGTTTCAGGTTGAAGCGGTTTTTTTGAAAATCAAGGTTTGATTATTCGAAGGTATCGAACGATTTCAAGTTTGTAATTTTCGGTGAATAAAATTTGCAATTTTGTTGGAAAAAGAAAATAGAAAAGAAATTTAACTTCTTTTATGTGATTTGTTCTCTGCCGTGAAGAAAAAATTTGAGAAAATAAAAAAAACAAGAAAAAAGGTCAAAAGAAAAGTTTCGCTTTCTGTCATCTTCCTCACCACGAAGAACAGCGGAGAACAGAGCAAGCTCTGTTCTTCTAGCAGAAAAGAAAAGCAGAAGGTTTGTCACAGCCCGCCGTTTAGCTGCCGTCCACCGTCCGACAGAGGAGCAGTAGCGAAGAACAGGAAGTCCAACGAGAGAAAGAAGCTGCTGCTATCACTCCGCGCCTTCCGCCGTCGACCTGTTCGCAGAACCGCCGCGCGAATAGTCAAACTCCGATAAGAACCCACCTGTTGGTCGATGAGGAACTACACTACGCCGTTGCTTTGTCCGTCGCTGTCTCTGATAAGCCGAGCCAGTAGAGTTTGGTTTGAAATTTATTCCAGTTTTGCTTGGAATTTGTTGGGTGAAATAATTTCTTGTTGATTGAGAAATTTCGGAGATATTTGTTGGGTTGAAATTTTGGTGATTAAAGTTGGACGGATTTCAGAATTTTTTGGGTGGATATTAGATCAAAAATTGTGGAATTTTTGGGCTGATTAAGTGATAGGTAAATATCTACTTTTTGGGCATTGATTATTGATAACAATGGCAAGCGACGATAGTATAGGACACGTTATTGAAAAATTCGATGGGACAGATTTTGCGTTTTAGAGAATGCAAATCGACGATTACTTGTACGAAAAAAAACTCCATCTTCCTTTGAGTGCGAAACTAGAGAAGATGAAAGACGATGAATGGAATCTCTTTGACACACATGTTTTGGGAGTCGTCCGATTGACGCTAGCCAAAAGCGTTGCTCACAACGTGGCGAAGGAGAAGACCACTGCGAGTCTAATGAAGGCTATGTCTGATATGTACGAGAAACCCTCCGCGAATAACAAGGTATTTCTGATGAAGAAACTTTTTAATCTGAAGATGATTGATTATACTTCTGTCGCAGCGCATCTGAATGAATTCAATACGATTGTGAATCAATTGCTATCTATGGAAATTGATTTTGAGGATGAGGTTCGTGCCCTAATTTTGTTGGCGTCTCTAACGAATAGCTGGGAGCCTATGATGGCAGCAGTTAGTATCTCAGTTGGAAGTACTAAACTGGTATTCACCGATGTGAGGGATCGTATTCTTGTCGAGGAGGTTCGTAAGATCGATTCTGGTGAAACATCGAAAGATTCAGCTCTGAATGTAGAAAACAGAGGAAGAAATAATGACAGAAACTCCAACCGGAGTAGGGGTAGATCCAAGTCCAAGAATGGGAGGAGTCAGTTTAAGTCCTGGAAAACATTTAAGTGCTGGAATTGTGGCATGCAGGGTCACATGAAGAAGAATTGCAGAGCACCGAAGAAGATCGGTAATGACACAGGCAAGGAGGTAGTCACAGTCACCGACGAATTCTTTAGTGTGTACGACAAGGATGTCGTAAATTTCGCTTGCCAAGATGCATGCCACTTCGCAGAGGAATTTCTTTACGTCCTACATTTTGGGTGACTTTGGAAGTGTGAGGATGATAAATGGTGGCGTTGCAAAAGCCATTGGTATGAGAGATGTGCATTTGGAGACCAACATCGGCAATACCTTGGTTTTGAGAGGTGTGAAGCACATCGCCGACATTCGGAAGAATTTGGTCTCGACTGGCAAGCTCGACGATGAAGGGTTTGGCAACACTTTTCGTGATGGAAAATAGAAGCTTACCAGAGGTTCATTGATCGTGGCGAGAGGAGAAAAATGCTCCTTATTATATGTGATGCACGCAAAGATCGCAGATTCCACAGTCAATGTGGTGGGTAATAAGGTTGCAAAGTTTGTGAATTCACCTTCTAAGAGAAAGGTTTAGAAGACTCGGAAGAAGTCAGGTTCTCAGGTGAAGTTCAGGTTGGGATCTGAGGGTACATCAGAGCCGGTGAGTCAGTCTATTATAGATGATCAGTCATCAGTTTCAGTTTCACATCAGAATGGTATCGTCAAAGGTAGAACCATGTGGAAGGTTAAAACTCCGGGACGATATGATGAAACTGTGGGCTATGCATTGAATGTGTTTGAGGGTAACGATTCCTGTGTGGAGTCTTTAACATGTTCAGATGTAGTTTGTTGCGACAACCCTGATAGTTTAGTGATACCATGGAGGAGGAGATGCGATTTCTTCTGAAGAAAGTCTATCAAGTTTAAGAGAGGCTTAAACTTGAATGGTATCAGATGCTGAATTGGCTCATCTGGGGCTTTTGTGGTAGAGGAGCTTATTTTTAATGGAGTTTTGCAGATTTGTTTCCTTGCACCAGAATTTCCTTGAAGGTGGAGATTGTCAGAGTTCAGTGTTCTGGATTCGCTTTGGGTTGGGCCAAGTAGCCCGTTGGATCTCTCACGTGAAATTCGTGTCAAGGTGGAGATTGTTAGAATTTGGTGGGACCCGAATTCTAGTTCGGCCGGATCGGGCTCGTTTATCAATATTAGAGTTTCACGTTTTCTCTATATATTGATACTTGAGTCGCAAAACTCATTGTACCGAATTTGATATTAGTGATTCTCTCATCTGTCAGTGATTTTTTCCCGTTCTAGGGTTTCCACGTAAAATTCGGTGTCCATTATTTTCTCGTTTTCTTTTTTGATTTTTCGATCATTCGTTATAGGTAGATTACGACGTCTAATCCTAACAAAAGTTATATTTACCCAAAGATTTATTGTTTTTATAATAATTTATGGCAAATTTGAGAAGTAGAATAATATAATGAGTATTGTTAGGTGCTCTCTTAAAAAATTTACCGACGTGTCAAATAATGATTAGTGTAATTAAAATGCAATTAATGTAATAAATTATTATAATTTATTACATTAATTCTATCAATAATTATTTGACACATCATTAAATTTTTTAAGAGAGTTTTTTAAGAGAGTAACTCTAGCATTACCCTAATATAATTGTTCAATGTTGATGAATTTCATTTCATAAAACACACGTGTAGTCTATTTTACCTTTGTTTAGTTTTTCTTTTCTGGATAACAATTAGATTTTGTTTATAGACAAGGATCTAATCTGCCCCTTCGTACAATGCCAATGCCTCTAGTTTTTCTTGGTAACTTAGACTTTCGCTTGCATGTCTTTCGTGGTTGTTTTCCCATCATTTTACTTTGATATTTTAAGGTGTTTCTCTTAACTCATAAGATAAGCTACACCTAAAATTTCAAGTGGTTTGGAGCTCATTTGCCTATTGAACTTTCTGCCCATTTTTAAGGTTTTCTTGGATTGGCCAGCATTGAGTGTGCTAACCATTTTGTGTGTGTAGAACGTGGCTTTTGCAGGCCATTAGTGCGTCACTTCCGTGCTCCAATTTTGACTTCATGAGATAGAAGCCCAAGCCACCAAGCTAGTTCTAACATACATCTATTCTTAAATTACTAATGCATGCAATAATATAAAGGCTAAGTGTTTGCCCAAAATTACAATAAAAGTCAATGTTTGCTAACAAAATACAAAGTACTTGGTTACATGGTTTTGCCTCCGAGAAAACAAATTCCCTCTTGAATTTGAGTAGCCTCCATCCGTGACTCCCAAGTAATAACATGCAACGGTTGATCCATGTCCAGTGAGCTAAGCTTCCACTCTAAGTCATCAAAGAAGTCTTCACCTACAAAAGAAAAGAACTTGTCAGCAAAAAGATTAACCAAAGCTCGGGCCTTAGTTTGTGATCGGGTAATGAGCCTTGGAGGCATATCATCCTCCCCAAGTGATTGAGGATTTGAACTCAAATCTAATGAGTTGACCTCCTCATCATTAAATTTGTTGTCAACGTACGGTGATAGATCATGGACGTTAAAAGTTACCGATACCCCATAATCTCCTGGTAATTCTATCATATAGGCATTATTATTAATGCTCTTTAGAACCTTAAAGGGGTCGTCGGCTTTGGGGAGAAGCTTTGATTTACGCTTAGTAGGAAACTGTTCTTTACGCAAATGTAGCCAAACTAGATTTTCCTCATTGAATATTACCTCCTTATGACATTTGTTGGCTTGTTTAGCGTATCCTTCTTTCTTCTTCTCTATGGTCTTACACAAATATTGATGCAACTTCTTTATTTGTGCTGCCTTGTCATAGCCTATTGGATTTACTAAGTCCTTCATAGGTAAGGGTACTAGGTCCAGTGGGATGGAAGGGTTGAAACCATACATAACTTCAAATGGGGTTTGTTGTGTAGTGGAAATGGACACTCCGATTGTAAGAAAATTCTAAATGTGGTAGTAGGATATCCCAATTAGTCAATCTTTTCCCTATAACATTACGTAGAAGGGTGCCTAACGTTCTGTTGACCACTTCCGTTTGGCCGTCTGTTTGAGGATGGAAGGATATACTAAAAAGTAGTTTAGTTCCCATCTTTTTCCATAATGCATTCCAAAATTGGTGTGGGGTCATGAAGTCTAACGATTTCTTTAAAGAATAGATCAACGACAAAAACAGAGTAATCCGTCTTAGCATAAAGGAATAAAATGTGTCATCTTATAAAAGTGGTCCACGATTACCATTATGGCATCCTTGCTTCTAGCAGTTAGTGGAAGTCCTAAAATGAAATCCATACTAATCTCAACCCAAGGATGAGTTGGTATAGGTAGGGGAAGATACAATCCTTGGGATAAGACTTTACTCTTTGCCTTTTTACAAACAATGCATTGTTCGACAAGACGTTGTACAACATATCTAGGGTCTTAGTCTCTTCGTCAGTTAGGATGAAAATTCTCTTCTTCGTCCAAAGTCCATTCATCGTCTTTAAAGTATTCATGGCCTTGGTTCCTTCTCCTAGGGTTTTCAGTCCATTCATCATCAAAAGATCCTTGGTTTTGAAATCTTCTCCTAGGTGTGGTCTCTTGAGATGGAAAAGGTTCTTGGTTTGGAAATATTCTCCTAGGTGTAGTCTCTTGAGATGGAAAATGTTCTTGATTTGGAAATCTTCTCCTAGGGTTTTCGTATCTTCTGAGGTTTTCGTTCCTCCTCCATGGTGTGGTTTCTTGAAATGGTGCTCTATGATTGTTATGCCTTAAGTTCTTTATATCATTTTCAAATCTTAGATTCATGTCATTGAGTTGTTTGCCTAAGTTACTAAACAATCCATTCATTTGGCCATGCATGCTAGACTCTCCCTCTTGGTGGGTGTGAGTCTCGTTTTGGGGTATTTCCTTGCCCCGGGATTATTCATGATTAATATTATAATTAATGCCACTCATTGTTGTCATCTTTATGGAACTACTTAATTCCTAAGTTTAAGGAATGTCTTAGAGGATAGTAGAATTAGGAAAGGATGTGATTATTGATTTGGATAATAATTAGATTGTCAACTAGTTTCTTGGTAATGTAATTATCCAAAATTCTTGGGGATCTTCCAATTGTAATGACACTTCTTACTTTCCTAAAATATTAGAAGAAATTTGCGGTTTTGTGACTCAATGTTTTAGGAAATTAAATAAAATTTTCAGATGTGCACAAAAAATCTATTTAGTGATTAATGCTTAATTAGGAAAACTTTTAATGTATCAATCCTTAATAATCTAATAATATTCAGAATAAATAAGCCAATTTTTTTTGCAAATCACATAAGGTAAACAATCAATAAGATGATTTAATTTGCTAGACTTTTAAACACAATAATTGAATCAAAATTGATATAACCTTAGGTATAGAAACCTTCCTCGATTTTTGCTATCATCCGATTAGAAAAAAATCTTAACAATATAAATGTGTGATAATAATGATCATGCAAATCTAATTAAGCACAAATAAGAATCCTTCTAATTCAGTTAATAATCTTAGTTAAAAAAATTTTAACCAATAGAATGATATGGAATAGCCTAAGGTCTAGAAACCCTCCTCGACTGCTTGAAAATTTTACCTATTATGTATCACTTAAATACTTCAATCACAATATGCAATAATCGTTTAAAACTGATGTGCCCTAGAGGGCCATCACTTGATCACAAACTAAGGCACAAGCTTTATCAAACCTATTCAATAATAAGCTCAATTCTTTTGCAGGTATTGATGGCTTGGAAGACCTCTTCAAGGACTTGAATTAGGAGCCGAGCACAAAGGACATGGATCAGCCCTTGCACATGCTATCGTGGGAACCAAAGAGGAAAACACTTGAAGAAGGGATTTGTCTCCTTTGGAATTAAAATTATAACCAAACACTTATTTTTCTTGTTTCGTTTTGGTAAACTTTTAGCTTTGTATTTTGTGAGCAAACATTGGTCTTCATGTAATGTTTTATAGTTGCATGCATCCTTAGGCATTATGATTAGATATATGTTAAGATAGATGATGGTTGAAAGTTGATTGAAGCAACAAATGGGCCAAGCAAATGAGTTGTTGTGGATTTGCACAAAGGCCAACTTTTGGGCCTAATTTGGCAACCCAATATCAACCTAACTGTCACGATCCTAATACTGTACCCGTTTTCCCGTACTATTTTTTTTTCTTTTATACTTTAAATAAACTCTAGGCAGAACCTAAACCGAAATCGAAACCAGAATCGAAATCGGAAATAGAATTTATGTTTTAAACATTTAAAACAACTTAAACAAATTAAATAAATTAATTAAAAACTATAAAAATAATTAAAGAAAACAAATAATTAAAGGGAGGGCAAAACTGTCCAGCTGACTATAAACCAGGGGCAGCGATCTCCCATGTGATCCCTTGCCTCCTTCAATCGCCTTCATCGATTCATTTTTCTACAATTGCTCTCTGGAATTCCAGAGAGCAAAACACTTAATGAAAACTCTCTGGAATCCGATTCCAGAGAGCAACCTCACCCTATAATTTTACAGATTTACTCATACATAAACACAATGCACTTATAACTTAAATTCAACTAAAACGTGTCTCAAACTCAATCAACTTGCAGCGGACTTTGCGAAATCCAACTGTGTGGATAGCTCTAAAAACCGAGCATATCCGTAACCATCCTAAAACCATCAAAACATTCTCATAACGTTTAATTAACAGTTTAAACTAAAACATTTGAAACAACAAACGTATTATCTAACCCCTAACCAGAACCAAGCACCCTAAATGTGTTCTATACAACTATCAGTCCAAAACATCTCAATAACCCCAAAATCTATACATACTTCCCCACGGGTCGGTTAAGCATCGACTGCGCCAACACACTGCCGCAAGCATCCTCCGTCAACTGCGTCACTCCTCAGGTGGAGGGATCTCATCCTCACCTGTTGCCCTCGTAATCACCGTTTACCTTTTCGTTTACCTTTTCGTTTACCTTTTCGTTTACCTTTTCGTTTACCTTTTCGTTTCCCTTTTCGTTTACCTTTTCGTTATCCTTTTCGTTTACCTTTTCGTTTACCTTTTCGTTTACCTTTTCGTTTACCTTTTCGTTTCCCTTTTCGTTTACCTTTTCGTTTACCTTTTCGTTATCCTTTTCGTTATCCTTTTCGTTATCCTTTTCGTTATCCTTTTCGTTTACCTTTTCGTTTTCCTTTTCGTTATCCTTTTCGTTATCCTTTTCGTTATCCTTTTCGTTTACCTTTTCGTTATCCTTTTCGTTATCCTTTTCGTTATCCTTTTCGTTATCCTTTTCGTTATCCTTTTCGTTATCCTTTTCGTTATCCTTTTCGTTATCCTTTTCGTTATCCTTTTCGTTTACCTTTTCGTTTACCTTTTCGTTTACCTTTTCGTTTACCTTTTCGTTTACCTTTTCGTTTACCTTTTCGTTTACCTTTTCGTTTACCTTTTCGTTTTCCTTTTCGTTATCCTTTTCGTTATCCTTTTCGTTTACCTTTTCGTTTCCCTTTTCGTTTACCTTTTCGTTTACCTTTTCGTTTTCCTTTTCGTTATCCTTTTCGTTATCCTTTTCGTTATCCTTTTCGTTATCCTTTTCGTTATCCTTTTCGTTATCCTTTTCGTTATCCTTTTCGTTTACCTTTTCGTTTACCTTTTCGTTTACCTTTTCGTTTCCCTTTTCGTTTACCTTTTCGTTTCCCTTTTCGTTTACCTTTTCGTTTACCTTTTCGTTTACCTTTTCGTTTACCTTTTCGTTATCCTTTTCGTTTACCTTTTCGTTATCCTTTTCGTTATCCTTTTCGTTTACCTTTTCGTTTACCTTTTCGTTATCCTTTTCGTTATCCTTTTCGTTATCCTTTTCGTTATCCTTTTCGTTTACCTTTTCGTTTACCTTTTCGTTATCCTTTTCGTTATCCTTTTCGTTATCCTTTTCGTTATCCTTTTCGTTATCCTTTTCGTTTACCTTTTCGTTTCCCTTTTCGTTTACCTTTTCGTTTACCTTTTCGTTTACCTTTTCGTTTACCTTTTCGTTATCCTTTTCGTTTACCTTTTCGTTTCCCTTTTCGTTTACCTTTTCGTTTACCTTTTCGTTTACCTTTTCGTTTACCTTTTCGTTTCCCTTTTCGTTTACCTTTTCGTTATCCTTTTCGTTATCCTTTTCGTTTACCTTTTCGTTATCCTTTTCGTTTACCTTTTCGTTTACCTTTTCGTTATCCTTTTCGTTTACCTTTTCGTTTACCTTTTCGTTTACCTTTTCGTTATCCTTTTCGTTATCCTTTTCGTTATCCTTTTCGTTATCCTTTTCGTTATCCTTTTCGTTATCCTTTTCGTTATCCTTTTCGTTATCCTTTTCGTTATCCTTTTCGTTTACCTTTTCGTTTACCTTTTCGTTTCCCTTTTCGTTTACCTTTTCGTTTTCCTTTTCGTTATCCTTTTCATTTACCTTTTCTTTTCGTTATCCTTTTCGTTATCCTTTTCGTTTACCTTTTCGTTTCCCTTTTCGTTTACCTTTTCGTTATCCTTTTCTTTATCCTTTTCGTTTATCATGATGCATGAACAATTCATATCATAAAATAAACGACCACATATATACCATCAAGACAATAAACAAACAACATAATCTATAAAATAACTAGTCCTAACTACCCATCCCAAACAATTTAAATAACGCGTCACCAAAACTCTTTGAGACGACTTCGACGTACGGTGTAGGCCAATCGGCCAGAGAAGATCACGAGAACTTACCTCGTGTCCAAAGCAGCTCAAGCTCCGTCCACGAGCGTTGTTTGTCTGAGGCAAAACATAATATCGACGTTAAAACTAGTTTAAGCTATCGATAGTCCAAATTTACAAAACCTTAACTAAGGAAACTTCCTAAAGTTCTAATCCAATTTATTGAGCTATCTAATCGAGCAATTTACGCTCGGCACCTCAACTCCCAACTTATGAGTTATTCCTAAAATCTTGAAATTTCACGAATTCTAACATTTCTCCTAAATCAGTTAGATTCGTCCAATAACGTTCAATACGTTCAACATATTCTTAATTAAGGCAAACTCATTGATTTCGAACTCTAAATCGCGTTTTTTATCAAAACCCTAATCGTAAATCTAAACGTATAACTCTACGAAACTCGAGATTTAACTCTCTAAAACTATAGAATCATACCTAGAGCGTCGATTGGAGGAGGAAACGTGAAGGAAACGGGACGACCGGGAGGAAGAACGGAGGTCGGCGTTGAGAACTCGTCGCGGGCAGAGAGAAGAAGCCGAGAAGGAGAGGAGAACTTTGGTTCTCTGGAAATCGATTTTCAAACAATGAAAATCGATTAAGGCTTTTGCCTTATTTATAAATTTAATTGCTTAATGACCATTTTGCCCTTCCTCTTATTTTCTATTTGTTTCGTCCATCGTTTCGTTAATTGACTAGCCATTCGGTTTCACCAAATCTCCTTATTTCACCAATAAGTCCAACTTATTATTTGGGTCCTAACAAAACTGTCCGTTCGCAAAACGGACCTCGTTTACTATTTTTACTAAAACGTCCTTTATATTACGAGAAACTCAATTACTCGGAATTAAACGTCTAAACTCCGAAAATTCTCATAAATTCCTAAAAATCCATATTAATAATTAGGATCATAATGTCGCTTTCTTTTCATAAAATGGACATGATTTGACATATTTACGAAAATGCCATTATATATTAAAATAATAAAATCCAGAAAAGCCGGGTATTACATTCCATCCACCTTATTTAAAATTTTGTCCTCAAAATTTGTTATAGCTTATAGCCTTTGATGTTAATGTCTCATGTCACGCGACCTTTCGCTTCGATTATCATCTGTACTTATGGTCGTTCTTCGTGGTCCTTAACCAAAACTGTCCACTGTATCCTCTAGGCACTGAGCTTAGCTAATTTCTTAAATCTCAATCAATTTGCCCAATCTCCTCCATAACTTCGTTGGCTTCGTCTGTAGTCGAAACTCATGTCGATCCAAATTTCTATATTCGCTTGGGTAACGATTCCTTGTAACTGTATCACTCATAGGATTTTCCTGGTCACCTATCTTCTTGGGTAACCCATTGTCCTTTGGAGACTATTTCGGTGCGGGTTTCCTAATTAAGTCCTCATTGTTATACTCTGCAACTATACGACTATAACACTACTTGGTCTATGTGAGTCAAACTAGGAGCTACAGTCGCTACTTACTTAGGATCCTATCTCTTTTATAAATAACATCCTATGAACGTCATATGTCATTTTACCTACGTTGACGAACTTTCCTCGTTATTTCTTTAACTGACTTCTTCATACTATCTAAATTATGTTGGTTTGTCTAACTTAAATCTCTATTTGCTCTAAGCACGGTCAAGTCTCTAAATCTCCTCATTGATGCGCTCTAAACTAGTCATTCTAACCTAAGTCATTCATGCATTATTTGGTCTCAACTTGCCAAACACGAGTCGAACACTTGAAAATTTGCTAACTTAGGCTTACTTCTAAGCTTACTTAGATATTTTCAGTGAAAATTCTCGTTCTCTTTATTTTAACATTCGTAAATTTCACAATTTGATGGCCTTTAAACGCCAATCTAAGCTTCTAACCTAACCTCTCATTTAATCCAACGATCTACTTCACCTTTCTCTAACTTCCTCAAGGCTATCTCGAGTTCGCCGACTAGTCTACTATCGTTCGCTCCTTCTAGTCAAGTCTCAACTATCCTATTCGACATCTATTATAAGTTTAACTCTTGAATTCCACCTTAATCTAGGCACTCTTAACTTCACACGAATCCTCAATGTACGAGTTCTACGGTACTTCATCTTTCTCAAATATTACAATAATCTAAGGTATCCCTTAATAGGTTTATATCTAAACCTTCATCTTTCTCGATTAGTCGTATTCTAATACTCCAAGGGAGTTGTCAATTAGACATAATCCCTACCTACTTAAAAACCATATTTCATAGGGTGTATTCTCCTAATTGTCACTAAACCTGTAGTGCGCAAACTCCGTTGATTACATCAAACTAATCCTACTAATATATAACTATATTTCTATTTGGTCTTTATTGTCCTATATGCAGTCTACCGTTTTTCTCTTTGAGGTCCACCTAATAATCCTTCTTACCCACCTTCTATTTTCTTACTTTTCTATTTTCAAGCCTATCATTATCATCATTATTATTGTTATCTATTTAACATAAACATATTGTCATACAGGCAATTAAGACAGTACCTGTAATAAGAGAAGGTTGTGCCCCGTCATCAATGTCGCCAGGCTCGATAAATGCAAAGACTCTCGGGGTAACTCTTTTCTGGTCACCACCCTGCTGGTTCCGTCCAAGTAATGGGCAATTTCTGACATAATGGCCCATCTCTCCGCATCTATAGCACCTATCCGTGCCCATTCTGCAATCACTGAAGTGCTCTTTCTGACATATGGGACACAGAGGCTTTTGAGTAGCTCCTTGCACTTGTTTCCCCTTACCCTGATCAATGATTCCCGCATACTGCCTTATAACTCCTCTTTAATGTTGTTGTGGTTGTCCTTGTGGCTGCCCATCTTCATTCCGGGATCAAGGCTGGATCTCACGAAAGAAACCTCTAGCTGGCTCCCTCGGTTTGATATAACTCTGATCTACGGCCTTAATCTCAAGTGCTCTGGCCACAATCTCATCATAAGATACATTCCGTACCCCTGATATAGTAAGACGCATTCGAAATTCCCGACCAAGTCCCTGTAAAAACCTGCGTACCTTGTCCTCATTAACGCTAACCTGACGTGGTGCAAATCGGGACAGTGCCTCAAACCTCCTTACATACTCGGTAATAGAACCAACCTGCCGCAACTGCATAAATTCCACCATCTTCGCCTCCCGTACCGTGTGGCTGAAATACTTATCATAGAACAACATCCTGAATCGTTCCCAACCCATAATCGTCACATCGGTGGTCGTCTTGATGGAATCCCACCAAAACCGGGCATCTAACGCTAGGTGGTAAGTCACCAATGCCACCTTCTCTCCGTCATCAATGCTAGCTTAGGCCAGCATGTCCTCCATAGTCCGAATCCACTCCTCAGCTAATGAGGGATCCGTAGACTGTCCATTGAATACAGGAGGTTGGAGTTTCTGGAATCTCTCCATGTAGCGACCCCGAAAGGATCGTCATATAATCCGTATCTTTCTTAATCATCTAATCCTTGTTACTCACACATGATTCATTATCGGTAGTGTATTTACTTTCGTCATCCGATGGCTTAAACACTCTACATCTGCCGATCGCTAGACGACAAAATAACACTTTCATCATCCGATGGCTTAAACACTCTACATCTGCGATCGCTAGACGACAAAATAATACTTTCGTCATCCGATGGCTTAAACACTCTACATCTGCGATCGCTAGACGACAAAATAATACTTTCGTCATCCGATGGCTTAAACACTCTACATCTGCCGATCGCTAGACGACAAAATAATACTTTCGTCATCCGATGGCTTAAACACTCTACATCTGCCGATCGCTAGACGACAAAATAATACTTTCGTCATCCGATGGCTTAAACACTCTACATCTGCGATCGCTAGACGACAAAATAACACTTTCATCATCCGATGGCTTAAACACTCTACATCTGCCGATCGCTAGACGACAAAATAATACTTTCGTCATCCGATGGCTTAAACACTCTACATCTGCCGATCGCTAGACGACAAAATAACACTTTCATCATCCGATGGCTTAAACACTCTACATCTGCGATCGCTAGACGACAAAATAATACTTTCGTCATCCGATGGCTTAAACACTCTACATCTGCCGATCGCTAGACGACAAAATAATACTTTCGTCATCCGATGGCTTAAACACTCTACATCTGCCGATCGCTAGACGACAAAATAATACTTTCGTCATCCGATGGCTTAAACACTCTACATCTGCGATCGCTAGACGACAAAATAATACTTTCGTCATCCGATGGCTTAAACACTCTACATCTGCCGATCGCTAGACGACAAAATAACACTTTCATCATCCGATGGCTTAAACACTCTACATCTGCCGATCGCTAGACGACAAAATAATACTTTCGTCATCCGATGGCTTAAACACTCTACATCTGCCGATCGCTAGACGACAAAATAACACTTTCATCATTCGATGGCTTAAACACTCTACATCTGCCGATCGCTAGACGACAAAATAATACTTTCGTCATCCGATGGCTTAAACACTCTACATCTGCCGATCGCTAGACGACAAAATAATACTTTCGTCATCCGATGGCTTAAACACTCTACATCTGCCGATCGCTAGACGACAAAATAACACTTTCATCATTCGATGGCTTAAACACTCTACATCTGCCGATCGCTAGACGACAAAATAACACTTTCATCATCCGATGGCTTAAACACTCTACATCTGCGATCGCTAGACGACAAAATAATACTTTCGTCATCCGATGGCTTAAACACTCTACATCTGCCGATCGCTAGACGACAAAATAATACTTTCGTCATCCGATGGCTTAAACACTCTACATCTGCGATCGCTAGACGACAAAATAACACTTTCATCATCCGATGGCTTAAACACTCTACATCTGCCGATCGCTAGACGACAAAATAATACTTTCGTCATCCGATGGCTTAAACACTCTACATCTGCCGATCGCTAGACGACAAAATAATACTTTCGTCATCCGATGGCTTAAACACTCTACATCTGCCGATCGCTAGACGACAAAATAACACTTTCATCATCCGATGGCTTAAACACTCTACATCTGCGATCGCTAGACGACAAAATAACACTTTCATCATCCGATGGCTTAAACACTCTACATCTGCGATCGCTAGACGACAAAATAACACTTTCATCATCCGATGGCTTAAACACTCTACATCTGCCGATCGCTAGACGACAAAATAATACTTTCGTCATCCGATGGCTTAAACACTCTACATCTGCGATCGCTAGACGACAAAATAATACTTTCGTCATCCGATGGCTTAAACACTCTACATCTGCCGATCGCTAGACGACAAAATAATACTTTCGTCATCCGATGGCTTAAACACTCTACATCTGCCGATCGCTAGACGACAAAATAATACTTTCGTCATCCGATGGCTTAAACACTCTACATCTGCGATCGCTAGACGACAAAATAACACTTTCATCATCCGATGGCTTAAACACTCTACATCTGCCGATCGCTAGACGACAAAATAACACTTTCATCATCCGATGGCTTAAACACTCTACATCTGCCGATCGCTAGACGACAAAATAATACTTTCATCATCCGATGGCTTAAACACTCTACATCTGCCGATCGCTAGACGACAAAATAACACTTTCATCATCCGATGGCTTAAACACTCTACATCTGCCGATCGCTAGACGACAAAATAACACTTTCATCATTCGATGGCTTAAACACTCTACATCTGCCGATCGCTAGACGACAAAATAATACTTTCGTCATCCGATGGCTTAAACACTCTACATCTGCGATCGCTAGACGACAAAATAATACTTTCGTCATCCGATGGCTTAAACACTCTACATCTGCCGATCGCTAGACGACAAAATCATAGTCTTTGATCATATTCATCATTCATAGTCTTTGATCATATTCATCATTCATAGTCTTTGATCATATTCATCATTCATAGTCTTTGATCATATTCATCATTCATAGTCTTTGATCATATTCATCATTCATAGTCTTTGATCATATTCATCATTCATAGTCTTTGATCATATTCATCATTCATAGTCTTTGATCATATTCATCATTCATAGTCTTTGATCATATTCATCATTCATAGTCTTTGATCATATTCATCATTCATAGTCTTTGATCATATTCATCATTCATAGTCTTTGATCGTATTCATTATTCATAGTCTTTGATCATATTCATCATTCATAGTCTTTGATCATATTCATCATTCATAGTCTTTGATCATATTCATCATTCATAGTCTTTGATCATATTCATCATTCATAGTCTTTGATCATATTCATCATTCATAGTCTTTGATCGTATTCATTATTCATAGTCTTTGATCATATTCATCATTCATAGTCTTTGATCATATTCATCATTCATAGTCTTTGATCATATTCATCATTCATAGTCTTTGATCATATTCATCATTCATAGTCTTTGATCATATTCATCATTCATAGTCTTTGATCATATTCATCATTCATAGTCTTTGATAAGGAATGCCAACACTAACATGGATGCATGAATGCATAATTTGGAAAATCACATGCTCATAAGTCTTTTCTTGTTCATGTCTTTGCTCGTAATCATCATTTATAGTCATGGATCATGTTCATCATTCATAGTCATTGATCATAATCATCATTCATAATCATTGTTCATATTCATCATTCACAGTCTTTGATCATATTCATCATTCATAGTCTTTGATCGTATTCATTATTCATAGCTTTGATTTCATCATTCATAGTCTTTGATCATATTCATCATTCATAGTCTTTGATCATATTCATCATTCATAGTCTTTGATCATATTCATCATTCATAGTCTTTGATCATATTCATCATTCATAGTCTTTGATCATATTCATCATTCATAGTCTTTGATCATATTCATCATTCATAGTCTTTGATCATATTCATCATTCATAGTCTTTGATCATATTCATCATTCATAGTCTTTGATCATATTCATCATTCATAGTCTTTGATCATATTCATCATTCATAGTCTTTGATCATATTCATCATTCATAGTCTTTGATCATATTCATCATTCATAGTCTTTGATCATATTCATCATTCATAGTCTTTGATCATATTCATCATTCATAGTCTTTGATCATATTCATCATTCATAGTCTTTGATCATATTCATCATTCATAGTCTTTGATCATATTCATCATTCATAGTCTTTGATCATATTCATCATTCATAGTCTTTGATCATATTCATCATTCATAGTCTTTGATCATATTCATCATTCATAGTCTTTGATCATATTCATCATTCATAGTCTTTGATCATATTCATCATTCATAGTCTTTGATCATATTCATCATTCATAGTCTTTGATCATATTCATCATTCATAGTCTTTGATCATATTCATCATTCATAGTCTTTGATCATATTCATCATTCATAGTCTTTGATCATATTCATCATTCATAGTCTTTGATCATATTCATCATTCATAGTCTTTGATCATATTCATCATTCATAGTCTTTGATCATATTCATCATTCATAGTCTTTGATCATATTCATCATTCATAGTCTTTGATCATATTCATCATTCATAGTCTTTGATCATATTCATCATTCATAGTCTTTGATCATATTCATCATTCATAGTCTTTGATCATATTCATCATTCATAGTCTTTGATCATATTCATCATTCATAGTCTTTGATCATATTCTTGTTTAGGTTGTGTGGATCAAGAGAGGATTTGTGCCGGTAAAGGGGGTTCGACAGTGAGTTTGATCTTGTTCCCTACTGCGGGTCGTATTCATATGTCCTTCTTTGGACTGTGACATACGCCGAACCGCCCCCAACCCTCACTTAATCCACGTTGCATAAATCTTATATATATACATATATACATACATATCTTGTTCATGGAAAACGTGCGTTAAAACATTTTCTTATGCTTGAGAAACATTCTTGATGCATGAACATGAAAACTTTTAACTCATCAAACTATGACAAGGATCATACCAGAGCAGACAACTTCACATTCACTAACAGGTCATCAAACAGTATAACTCGCAACATACATAAATCCTTCAAGTGCAGACAAGCTCATTATCATAAGGTAAACATCAGACATCTCAACCTAGTACTCCCACGATGTAGGGCTCTATCAGCCGGAAACCTTAATACATTCACTTACCTGGTCTCCTTAGCACTTTGAGCTTCTTTCTCTTCAAGCTTCTTCACCTAAAACATTTACATTGCAGTAGTTAAAACAAAATCCTAAAAGTTCTACTCACAAGTCATCCTAAGATCTAATAGCTAAGAGTCATTCCCGAGTTCTTAGTCTAATATTCAATGTAGTCTAAAATCCCAAAATCAACACAGACGGAATCAATAAATGATAACTCGGGGTTGGTTGTTTTAAATGTCCAGAATCGATTCGAAATGACATTACCAATCTCGGGTTTCAAAATGTCCTTATCAATACTCGGCCATTGAAGGATCCAAAACTTCAATACAGAGCAGAAAACAGAGCTAATAAACTAACAGATAGCCACATTGTCTAATGCATACCTCAGGCGCAGAGTAGTCGAGTGGTGGCAGAGTAAACCGGCCGTCGAGGAGAGTAAGAACTTGCGAAAGAAGAAATTGCCGGAAAGGAAGGTGTCGGCTACTGTGGTTTAAATGAGGTTTGAATCCTTTCCTTTTTCTTTAAATACTGGCCTCAATTCTACAATATTACAACTTTGCCACTCAACCTAGTTTAGATCCACATGTAATTAATTAAGCTTGGCATAAAATCCTAAACTGCGAAGATTAAATATTTATGACCGTTAAAACAATTAGGAAAAATCACCTGGCCGTTATCTCGGGTGTTACACTCCATCTCCTTATTGCTAGGAATCGCCGCCTCCCGAGCTCTAACGCCCTCGCGGTCAATTAAGGTGCCCAATTGTTGGGACTACCTTTCCATCTGTTGGGCCTGACGCTCCATATGTTGAGACTGTTGAGCAATGAAGTCCTTGAGAGTGTCTATTGTATCGTCTCGGTCATCTTAGTCGTTTCCTCGACGCACCATAGTTCTATAACACCTATAAAATTTAAAAGCAAATATCTCTAAGAAACTGAAATCAAATAAAGCTATAAACATACTTACAGTTGATGAAGAATGTCCGCGTAGTGGCTGTGCAGTTGAGCAGTCTACATAACCGATTTTAAAACCCGGGGGCTCTGATACCATAATTTGTCATGACCCTAATACTGTACCCATTTTCCCGTACTATTTTTTTTTCTTTTATACTTTAAAAAAACTCTAGGCGAAACCTAAACCGAAATCGAAACCAGAATCGAAATCGGAAATAGAATCTATGTTTTAAACATTTAAAACAACTTAAACAAATTAAATAAATTAATTAAAAACTATAAAAATAATTAAAGAAAACAAATAATTAAAGGGAGGGCAAAACTGTCCAGCCGACTATAAACCAGGGGCAGCAATCAGTCGCTGCAGCATGCAGTGATTGATCGCTGCATTCGCTGTAGCGAGCAGCGATCAGTTGCTGCATTGCTGCAGCGATTGATCGCTGCATTCGCAGCAGCGAGCAGTCGCTGCATTGCTGCAGCAATTGATCGCTGCATTCGCAGCATGGAGCAGCGATCAGTCGCTGCATTGCTGCAGCGATTGATCGCTGCATTCGCAGCAGCGAGCAGCGATCAGTCGTTGCATTGCTGCAGCGATTGATCGCTGCATTCGCAGCAGCGAGCAGCGATCAGTGGCTACATTGCTGCAGCGATTGATCGCTGCATGCAGCGATCTCCCATTCGATCCCTTGCCTCCTTCAATCGCCTTCTTCGATTCATTTTTCTACAATTGCTCTCTGGAATTCCAGAAAGCAAAACACTTAATGAAAACTCTCTGGAATCCGATTCTAGAGAGCAACCTCACCCTGTAATTTTACACATTTACTCATCCATAAACACAATGCACTTATAACTTAAATTGAACTAAAACGTGTCTCAAACTCAATCAACTTGCAGCGGACTTTGCGAAATCCAACTGCGTTGATAGCTCTAAAAACTGAGCATATCCGTAACCATCTTAAAACCATCAAAACATTCTCATTACGTTTAATTAACAGTTTAAACAAAAACATTTGAAACATCAAACGTATTATCTAACCCCTAACCATAACCAAACACCCTAAATGTGTTCTATACAACTATCAGTCCCAAACATCTCAATAACCCCAAAATCTATACATACTTCCCCACGGGTCGGTTAAGCATCGACTGCGCCAACACACTGCCGCAAGCATCCTCCGTCAACTGCGTCACTCCTCAGGTGGAGGGATTTCATCCTCACCTGTTTCCTCAGTAATCACCTACACCATACAACACACTATGAGATAAAAATCTCAGTAAGCTCTACGTAAATGAAAATGCGTGCTATGCATATGCTGTTCATAAACCATTCAATCGTTTTACCTTTTCGTTTTCCCTTTTCGTTTACCTTTTCGTTTTCCTTTTCGTTATCCTTTTCATTTTCCTTTTCGTTATCCTTTTCGTTTTCCTTTTCGTTAACCTTTTCGTTTACCTTTTCGTTTCCCTTTTCATTTACCTTTTCATTATCATTTTCGTTTACCTTTTCGTTTCCCTTTTCGTTTACCTTTTCGTTATCCTTTTCGTTATCCTTTTCGTTTATCATGATGCATGAACAATTCATGTCATAAAATAAACAACCACATATATACCATCAAGACAATAAACAAACAACATAATTTATAAAATAACTAGTCCTAACTACCCATCCCAAACAATTTAAATAACGCGTCACCAAAACTCCTCGAGACGACTTCGACGTACGGTGTAGGCCAATCGGCAAGAGAAGATCACGAGAACTTACCTAAAGTTCTAATCCAATTTATTGAGCTATCTAATCGAGCAATTTATGCTCGGCACCTCAACTCCTCGAGACGACTTCGACGTACGGTGTAGGCCAAATTTACAAAACCTTAACTAAGGAAACTTCCTAAAGTTCTAATCCAATTTATTGAGCTATCTAATCGAGCAATTTACGCTCGGCACCTCAACTCCCAACTTATGAGTTATTCCTAAAATCTTGAAATTTCACGAATTCTAACATTTCTCCTAAATCAGTTAGATTCGTCCAATAACGTTCAATATGTTCAACATATTCTTAATTAAGGAAAACTCATTGATTTCGAACTCTAAATCGCGTTTTTTATCAAAACCCTAATCGTAAATCTAAACGTATAACTCTACGAAACTCGAGATTTAACGCTCTAAAACTATAGAATCATACCTAGAGCGTCGATTGGAGGAGAAACGTGAAGGAAACGGGACGATCGGGAGGAAGAACGGAGGTCGGCGTTGAGAACTCGTCGCGGGCAGAGAGAAGAAGCCGAGAGGGAGAGGAGAACTTTGGTTCTCTGGAAATCGATTTTCAAACAATGAAAATCGATTAAGGCTTTTGCCTTATTTATAAATTTAATTGCTTAATGACCATTTTGCCCTTCCTCTTATTTTCTATTTGTTTCGTCCATCGTTTCGTTAATTGACTAGCCATTCGGTTTCACCAAATCTCCTTATTTCACCAATAAGTCCAACTTATTATTTGGGTCCTAACAAAACTGTCCGTTTGCAAAACGGACCTCGTTTACTTTTTTACTAAAACGTCCTTTATATTACGAGAAACTCAATTACTCGGAATTAAACGTCTAAACTCCGAAAATTCTCATAAATTCCTAAAAATCCATATTAATAATTAGGATCATAATGGTGCTTTCTTTTTGTAAAATGGACATGATTTGACATATTTACGAAAATGCCATTATATATTAAAATAATAAAATCCAGAAAAGCCGGGTATTACACTAACAACCAGTCATGCTTAGGTCTATAAATGCATTGTTATTGGTGCTTGTAATGGTTGTTGATGATATGAGAATAACCTAATTTTGTCTACTGAAATCGAACCTTGAAGATTGGTGAACGGTAAGGCTCGGTTCGGTCAAGCACCGAGAAGGAGTTCTATCTCCTTTGAGCTTTCAAGCCCACGATTGCTTGAATAGCCATTGCTCCACTCTTTTTTCCTCTCTTTACAGAGTAGGATACACGAAGAAGGTGGTCATTAACCTGTTCCATTTGCTGCCATCGTCCTTGGAAGAGTGTTATGCTAAGAGCTTACCAAACTTTGCTCATCGGACAACATCTTGTTTTCTTTGCGTAACTTTTTATTTTCTCATCATCTAGCCCTGAAAATTTGACGAAATATTCTACACTCATACATTAAAAACCTCTATAAATTTCGTTGCATTTGGGTATCATTTGATTGGTCCAATGGCTGCTGGATTTTAGGGTATTATTGGCTTAGCCAAGTTTTGGTTTTCTAACATTGCTGTTATGGGTAGACACACGACCCTTGCAGGTGGAATCTTGTCAAAAACACACCAAAATATGCACAATGGAAGCATGTTGTTCTTTGATACCAAATGACACAGAATGAACCTGCAAAGATCTGTGTTAAACCCACAAATATAGCAATTATGCTCGGTGTAGCCGAGAACACCCCAACTCAAAGCGTAGAATAGTGTGCTAATGAATAACAATTTAAATGAAACTTGATGTGAATATTATCTTATGAATGACGATCCAAGATCCATGAGAAATGATAAGAGATTATACCATAAAAAAGTAAATGTGAAACACAACCCTTGGCTAGTCCGAAAAGCAACAATGACACTCTCGGTTTATGCTTCTTTCCAAGGAAAGGAACAACAGTGTTGGGTAAGATTTTAACCACCTTCTTCTTAGTTCCTTCTATTGATTAGAGAGGAGAGAAAGATGGGATAAGAACTTACCAAGCAATCTTAAACTTGGAGGCAATGGAAGCACACTCCAATCGGTTGCAATGCAAATCCGATGCTCTCACTTTGAGGCGACAAACCCTTTTGGTTTGGGAGAAAAACTATCCAACTTTTATTTCACCAAAAACTGATTACAAACTCCAATTACCATACTTAACTATGACCTAAAGTGGCAAGGGAAATAATCATGTTGGAGCGTCCAAATCTGAGAGGGAAGATTTCAGCCGTTGCACGCACGCGGCTCTCCTCCATCCAACCGATGAGATATCATCTTTGTATGGAAAGTGTGGCCTTGTATGGTGGATTGTCTTCAACCTCTTGAGGTTGGAATGAGCTGGTTTGCTGAAGGAAAATTTAAATTGGGAGGGCAATTGTGGAAGAAAACTTTGATCTTGCTGCATGCTTTCATCAGTGGCCCACATGTTTGCTCAGCTTCATCCTTGAGTATTGGGGCTAGCTTCCATGCTCCAATTGTGACTTCATGAGTTAGAAGCTCAAGCCAACAAACTAGTCTTAACATACATCTATTTCTAAATGACTAATGCATGCAATAATATAAAGACCAAGTGTTTGCCCAATATTACAATAAAAGCCAATGTTTGCCAATAGAATACAAAGTACTTGGTTACATGGTTCAGATTCCGAGAAAACAAATTCCCTTTTGAATTTGAGTAGCTTCTATTTGTGACTCCCAAGTAATAACATGCAAGGGTTGATCCATGTCTAGTGAGCTAGGTTTTCACTCCAATCATTAAAGAAGTATTCACCTGCAAAAGAAATGAACTTGTCCGTAAAAAGATTAACCAATGCTTGGGCCTTAGATTGTGATCGAGTAATGAGCCTTGGAGGCATATCAGTACAAGATACAACGGTGTAAGTGGTTTAAACTTGTACAGCACCTCTAATGAGGTCATTTGAGTACAGGAGTGAATGTTTCTATTATATGCGAACTCAATGTATGAGAGTTGACCATCCCAATCAGCGAGTCTCTTACCCACTATGCTCCTCAAGAGAGTTCCCAAGGTTCGGTTCACTACTTCGATCTGATTATCCGTTTGAGGGTGAAACGAAGTGCTAAAAAGCAGTTAGGTGCACAACTTCCTCCAGAAAGTCTTCCAAAAAGAGCTCAAGAACTCAATGCAAATGGACCACCTCCTTGAAAAACAACTCGACTATGAGGACAAATCATCCGTTTTGGAGCAAGCTATGAAATGGGTCATTTTTGAGAAAAGGTTTATGACCACCATAATTGATTCCTTAGCCCGAGCCGTGCGAGGAAGCCACAAAATAAAATTCATGCTAATTTCCACCCATAGATGACTCGGCACGGGCCATGACAAGTAGAGCCCACATTTATTTCAAGTTTCTGACAAAGTTATTTAGTGTTAAAAATTTTGATAAAGCTTCCACGCATTTAAGATTTCAGTTATTATTTAAAAAGATTTTCAATATTTTGAAATTAGGTTTTTAATGTTCGAATTTAAACCTAAATCAATTTGGAAATTTTTTTTAAGGATTTTCAAATTAGAGTTCCAAATTGGGGAAATGAAATTAGGGATTTTAAAATTGGGGCGTTACAATGGGAAAGGGGCCGACTTCCAAGCATCAAGGAGCACCTAACTTGTGAGGAGCTTAAAGAGGTCAATCTCCCTCATTTCCTTCTCGAAGATGTAAAGAACCATGAGGCACAATACTTGGAGAAGTCCAACCACCTTGCAAGCATAGGAGCATCCCTCGGCCACCTCAAGTTGAAGGGTGAATTTGTCTTCCCTTTTGGCAATTAATGTAACCGAGCACCACCTTTTATTTCCTTTTTTTTTCAAAAACTTAGTTTATTTTCTTATTTTGTTGCATATGCATGGCTGAACCTAATTTGGAGGGAGAGTGTGATGCAATTTGAATGGAGGAAGGGACCACATGATGCGGCATCTAGATCATGTGAGAGAGAAAGGAGTGTACCTTTTGAACTCAGCCAATGAGGTTGCCGAGTACCTCCCCCTTCTAGAGCCTTCTTTCTCCTTTGGATGGCTGAACCCTAGTTGTAATGGGTGGACGTATTTAAACACCTCTTATAATGGTAGGAGGTAGTTTTTTGGTCAATGAAAATCTTAAGCATAGTCTTTTTCTTCTTCTTCTTGCATTCGGTGAGTGATATCCAAGAGTGAGCGAGGTTTTACCAATCGATTCTTCTTTTGTGAGTATAGGAAGAATCCTTTATCTTTGTGTTATTCTCTACCTCTTTCTTAAGGGTAGAAATCCCTAAAAAGGTACACACAAATTCTCTTTTCGAAGTTTGTTGGAGAGCTTCTCTAAAAGTGAGTCAAATCCGAGAGGTGCAGATTTATCACCTCCTCAAGCCAGCAGCAGTGTTTCTCTCATATCTTTTAATCCTCCATGAATCAATCGATGAAATTTTCAGGGTATCTCTTGTACATCCGTAGTAAGTTCCATTTAGAAGTTCAGGTCATTTGGAGTAGTATTGAGAAAGTTGTGCATTAAAACTTGGCATTTAATGCCTAACTTAAAACGTACGTAAAACGACTCGTTTAGGGTTAGGAAACATAGCTTAAAACTTGGGACCCAAAACATGAAGGACATAGGCAAGGGGCGCGCCCAAGCATTCGGCGCGTGCGCCCCTCGCGCACCTCGCGCGCTTGCTGTGCGCGCATCGCGCTCCCACGGCGTGCTCCTTGTGCACCCGTGGCGCACTCACCATGCGCGCATCACGTTGCCACCGCGCACCATTAGGCGGACCACACAGCAAACACGCCGCGCACCTGGCCGTGCCCTGTTCGCAACGCGCCGAGCTCCTATTGCTCGCGTGTCACGCGCACCACGCCACCCCACGCCCTTGCCGTGCTCACTGCGCGCCTGCCACATGCCTACCGCGGGCGCAATGTGTTGGGCTCCGACCTGCAAAACACGACTCTAGAACTCGAAAAGACCGTTAGTTCCCTAGTGTGGGAAAAACCGAGAAATCCGAGAATATAAATGTCAAAGAAATACTAAACAAGCTCGGAATGAATTGAAATTTTAGGTGAGTGTTGTGAAGTGAGTGAGATGTGTGCTGGTGAAGTTTGTGGTCCAGATCCGTTGATTTGAGTTAGTTATGAATATTTTCCGAGAATCGGCCGGTGAGTGCTTCAATGGAGCTTCCGGCAAGAGTTTCTTCCAAGGAAGAAAACTCGATTCAAGGAACCGGTTAAGGCCACTCCTTGCTGTTTTCCGCCCTCAAAAGAGTGGAGAAGGAGGTGGCAAATTCCACTCCAACTAGCTACCAAGCTAGAAGAATGGTTCGGGGGCGCGACCCCTCGGTTGTTGTCAACCGAGCTTACCTTGGAAGCTCCTTGCTCCAAGCTTCTTCTTCTTCAATGAGAGAAATCCGTGGGTGCTCATAAAAATCATCCAAAAAAGTTACAAACACCAATGCCATGAATATATAGACCTAATGGTTGGCTTGGGCTTGGGCTTGGGCTTGGACATGTCTTCAACTTCAATGGGCCAAACCAAGCCACCAACTAATCCTATCATTCATCTAATCCTAACATCCATATAATCCTAACATGCATCTAATCCTAACATGCATCTAATAAAGTTTAACAAGAAGGCCAACGTTTGCCAATAAGTTTGAAATTTCAAAAAAGCAACAATTATTAAAGCTCGGGAAGACAAATTCCCATGTGAGCATTAAGTGTCTCTTTAGTCTTTCCACATGAGGAGATGCTTCGGTTGGTCAACGTCTCCAGCTTTAATCTCCCACTTCAAGTCGTCCACGGTGTCCTCCAAGTCTTCACACGAACCATGACCTGCAAAAGAGACAAGTGTGTTAGTCAAATTGTGGACTCGGGTCTGGGATCATGTAATGGGCCTACGGGGCACATCATCCTCCCCAGGTGATTGAGGATTTGACCTCAAATCCTTTAAGTCAGGCCTCTCGGAGTTTTCTTCATCGCTTATATAGGGTGATATGTCCATGACATTGAACGTTGCCGATACTCCATAATCTCCAGGCAGTTCAATCTTATAAGCGTTATTATTGATCCGCTGCAACACCTTGAAGGGTCCATCCGCACGAGGAAGAAGTTTAGATTTTCTTTTGTCGGGGAATCTATCTTTTCGTAGGTGTAACCAAACCAAATCTCCTTCATTAAAGATAACCTCTTTTCGGCCTTTGTTTACTCGTTTGGCCACGCTCGCATTTCTCTTCTCGATGGCTTGACGCACGTTCTCATGTAATTTCTTAATCTGTTCGGCCTTGTTTGCTCCTGATGGGTTGGCTAGTTCATTAATGGGTAACGGAACAAGGTCCAACGGTGTACATGGATTAAACCCATAGGCAACCTCAAAGGGCGTTTGCTCAGTAGTGGAATGAAGGGTGCGATTGTAGGAAAATTCCAATCCGGGAAGGACTACATCCCAACTGGATAGTTTCTTACCTATAATACTGCGTAAGAGGGAGCCTAAGGTCCTGTTAACAACTTCCGTTTGGCCATCAGTTTGGGGGTGGAAAGATGTGCTAAAACACAGCTTCGTCCCCAACTTCTTCCACAAAGTGGTCCAGAAGGAGCTCAAAAATTTAGTGTCCCGGTCCGACACTATGGAATGCGGTATACCATGTAGGCGAACAATTTCTTTGAAAAATAGGTCAGCTATAGAAAAGGCGTCATCCGTTTTTGCACAAGGAATGAAATGTGCCATCTTAGAGAAACGATCCACAACCACCATGATCGAATCCTTATTACGAGCAGTTCGTGGCAATCCCAAAATGAAGTCCATACTAACTTCAGTCCAAGGGTGCGAAGGAATGGGTAAGGGCATATACAAGCCTTGTGGTAGGACCTTACTCTTGGCTTTCTTGCACACGATGCATGTTTCCACCATGCGGTGCACGTCCCTTTTCATATGTGGCCAAAAGAAGTGTTCCTTAAGCATATCGAGGGTCTTCTTCTCCCCGAAATGATTCGCTAATCCTCCACAATGGGCTTCTTTTACAAGACTTCGCCTCATGCTTCCTTGCGGTATACATAATTTTCCCGCCCTTAGTAAATAGTCGTCCATAAGTCGATATTCTCCTTCAGCCTTTTCCTTGCACTTGGCGTAATAAGATCCAAAGTCAGGGTCAGATTCGTAATTATGTTTGATCCATTCAAATCCAAAGAATCGAGTCCCTAGCTCGGTAAGGAGAATGCGTTTCCTCGAAAGTGCATCGGCGACTACATTATTTTCTCCTTTCACATACTTAAGAATATACGGGAACCTCTCCAAAAATTCTACCCATTTAGCATGCCTCTTGTTCAACTTATGTTGACTCTTAATGTGTCGTAAAGATTGATGGTCAGTATTGATAACAAATTCTTTTGACAAGAGGTAGTGCTGCCAATGCTCCAATGCTCTAATAACGGCATAAAATTCCTTATCGTACGTGGAGTAGTTTAGCATGGCTCCTTTCAGTTTTTTACTAAAGTATGCAATGGGTTTCCCTTCTTGCATGAGTACGGCTCCAATGCCAACTGTAACACCCCTAATACTGTACCCCATTTCCTCCGTATAAATTTTTCATTTTACTTTACATTTTATAAACTGTAAATCTAATATTAACCAGAATTGAAATCGAAACCGAAACCGGAATCGAATTTGAAGTTCGTTTGGGTAAATCATTTAAAACATAACTAAAACAATTTAATTAAACTTAAAACATTTAAGTATTTAATGACAACTAAAGCAGAGGTAGAATCGGAACTAGCTGCCAAAAGGAGGGGGGCGATCGATCTCTGTAAACTACAGAGATCGATCGCTGCTTGCATATTGGCAGCAAGCGATCGATCTCTGTAGTTTATAGAGATCGATCGCTGCATGCTTGCATGCAGCAAGCAATCGATCTCTGCTTTCAGCAGAGATCGATCGCTGCTGCCTACATCAAGGGCAGCGATCCTCCTTTTCCTTCGAGACTTTAACACTTCAAAATTTTCAGCTTCAAACACATTTATTTGTTCTCTGGAATCCGATCTCCAGAGAGCAAATCACCTTCTTCCTTTCACCAGTAATCACTAAAACTCACACATGCACTCAACCGATTAAAACATAACCTAAACTCAATCGACTCGCTTTGGACTTTGCGAAGTCCAACTGCGTGGATGACTCTAAAAACCGAGCTATCCGTAACAACCTACAAACAACATTTCAAAACATTTTCATTCAACTTAAACATTTAAACCAAAACATTTCATAACGTTTATCAAAACCGTTTAAACAAAGATGTTTTACATACAATTGCCCAAAACATTTAAAGCATCAAAAGGTTATCTGACCCCTAACTAGATCCAAACAACCTAATATGTTCTATAAATTCGTATTAACCAAATACCCTCCAGAATACATACACAGACGATCCCCACGGGTCAAAAGCGCCTCGACTACTCAGCGCACTCCCACGACCGTCATCCATCAACTGCGTCAGACGTCAGGAGGAAGAACGCTGTCCTCACCTGGTTCGATATCACCTAGAATATCACCTACACCATACAGACACATATGAGATATTGAAATCTCAGTAAGCTACGTAAATGCAGATGCATGCGTGCAGATGCCATTCAGAAAACATGTTCAGATTCAGATTACAGATTCATTTTCATTACGTCGCAGACAGATTGTTACCGAGATATCAGCCCTCTAAATGGAAAGGATACATTCCGCGGTCGAACTACCACTTTCCACCTAGAGGAGGGGGGTACATGCTCACAAACCCTACGGCCATGCCTGAGCCCCACCTCGCGTAACCAGATACAGATACAGATACAGATTACGTACATTAATTACAGAGGTTCATTTCTTTCCTTAAAACACGTGCGGAAATCCATTTTCTATGACATTTGAAATACGTGATGCATGAACAGTTAATCAGCGGAAAATAAACAAACAGCATACATATCAACAAGACAATACAACGTAACCTATAAACAACTAACCTAACTACCCAACCTAAACAACGTAAAACAAGGAACCCTCAAGGATCCTTGATACGACGACGAGGTATGGTGTAGACCTTTCGGTCAAGCAAGTCACGAGAACTTACCTTGAGCGCGCTGAATCTCAAGCTTCGTCCACTGGAGTCACGTGTCTGAGGTAAAACACGATATTTGCCGTTAAAACCGAATTAAGCTATTAAACGTCCAAATTAACAAAACCTTAACTAAAAATATTTCCTAATGCTTTAATTCGATTTATTAAGCTAATTCATCGAGCAATCGAACTTTTTCCGAAAACCCTAAAATTCTCGGATTTTTAAACTTTTTCACAAATCGATTTATCTTCGTCCGATAACGTCCGATACGTTCAATATATACCTAATCACGGCTAACCTATTCATTACGAGCTCTAATTCGCGTTTTTAACGAAAATCGATCGAAACCCTAATTAACTAAATCTCCGTAAAACTCAAAATAAACGCTCAAAGATCGAAACTGCATACCTAGGGTAGCGAGAGGAGAAGAAATGACGAAGAACGGAGGAGAAACGGAAGAGAAATGGAGGTCGGAACTGTTGGAATCGTCGGCGGCCGAGAGAGGGTTTGCTCTCTGTTCGTGAACGCCAGGAAGAGAAGAAGAAAGAGTGAAGAGAAAAGAGGATTTGTGTTATTTTATAAAATTGATTTTACAAATTACCGTTTTGCCCTTCTTTGATTTTTATATTGATTCCGTCCTTTGGTTCGTTAATCGTCTAGCCATTCGGTTTCACCCAATCTCCATACTTCACTAATACATCCAACTTATTATCTGGGATTTAATAAAACTGTCCGTTCGCAATTTGGACCTCGTTTACTATTTTTACGAGAACGTCTTTTACGTTACGAAAAGTGTATTTACTCGGAATATAGTGTTTGATCTCTGAAAATTCCCGTAAATTCCTTAAAATTCTTATTATTCGTTAGAATCGTAATGACGCTTTCTTTTTGTAAAACGGACCTGATTTGACATATTTACCAAAAATGCCATTAAATAATAAAATAATAATATAACATAATATATTCAAAAACCCGTACAAGCTGGGTATTACACCAACTCCGGAAGCATCACTCTTAATTTCAAACACCTTGTTAAAGTCAGGGAGTGCTAACACTGGCGAGTGGCATAACTTGTCCTTGATTAGCTCAAAGCTCTTTTGACAAACAGGGGTCCAAGTAAACTCTTTTCCCTTCTTAGTGCAATCAGTGAGCGGTGAGACTATTGAACTAAAGTCTTTTATGAACCTCCGGTAAAAAGAGGCGAGACCATGGAAGCTACGTAATTCGGTTAAAGAGTTGGGGGTAGGCCAATCCCTAATAGCCTTGATCTTGTCAACATCGGCTTCCATGCCATCTTTAGAAATGACAAACCCTAGAAAATAAACTTTATCTTGCGCGAATGAGCATTTGCTTAAATTCCCAAATAATTGAGCTTTTCGTAGGGTTTGGAAAAGGACACTAAGATGGTTGAGGTGTTGTGGGAGGTCTAGACTGTACACCAAAATATCGTCAAAATAGACAACAATAAATTTTCCTAGGAAATCTTTAAGCACGTGGTGCATAAGTCTCATGAAGGTACTGGGCGCGTTAGATAACCCGAAGGGCATCACCATCCACTCAAAAAGCCCGTACTTAGTCTTAAATGTCGTCTTCCACTCGTCACCTTCTTTCATTCTTATTTGGTGGTAACCACTCTTGAGGTCCACCTTAGAAAATATTGAGGCTCCACTGAGCTCATCCAACATATCCTCGAGCCTTGGAATAGGGTATCTATATTTTACGGTAATTTGATTCACGGCTCGGCTATCAACACACATCCTCATTGTGCCGTCTTTCTTAGGTACCAATAGTGAGGGAACTGCACAGGGGCTCATTGACTCTCGTATGTATCCTTTATCCAATAAATCTTGAACTTGATCTTGAAGTTTCTTGGTTTCTTCGGGGTTCATTCTATAGGCCGGTCTATTAGGAAGGGTGACCCCGGGTATGAGGTCAATTTGATGTTCTATACCACGTAGAGGTGGTAATCCTTGGGGCAGTTCCTCAGGAAACACATCTTGGAATTGATTGAGCAACTTCTTTACAGGGTCAGGGATTACTCCTAGCTCCATAACTCTATCTCGAAATAGTATAAGGATCATGGGATCTCCTCGAAGCACCGATGCCTCTATCTCCGATCTAGTCATAAAAAGATTTACTTTATTCTACGCTTCTTTCCTAGCGGCATCGTCTTTGGATATTTCCTCGGGGGTCAAAGGTGCTAACTTAATTGTTTTACCACCAAACTTAAGGGAATAGTAGTTAGAATATCCATCGTGGTTCACTCTTCGATCAAATTGCCAGGGTCGTCCAAGAAGTAAGTGGCTAGCACTCATGGGCACGACATCACATATAACAGAATCTTGATATTTTCCCATAGCAAAATCTACTCTCACTTGTCGAGAGACCTTAACATCATCCCTATCATCTAGCCATCGTAACTTATAAGGGTGGGGATGCGTAGTTGTCTCTAACCCTAACTTCTTAACTAACTCATCAGATGCCACGTTGGCACAACTTCCTCCATCTATAATTAAAGAGCATATCTTATCCTCGATAACACATCTACTATGTAAGATATTCTCACGTTGGCAATTTTCTCCTGAATTCTTAGTCACAAGGACTCGTCTCCTAACCATCAACAAGGGTCCCTCAGGAGCGTGCACAACTTCGTCCTCAGTGTCACTCTCCTCGACATCTTTGTCCTCTACTCCTATCTCGTGGTCATCCTCACTCTCAACTTCCCCGTATCTTCCTTGATAATCATCACCCTTCGATTCGGACATTGAGCCATATAATGACCAAGTCCTTGACATTTATAACACTTGATTTCTCTTGCTCTAAGTGGGTTGGCTTTATCGACTAAGGTTTTGCTACTGGTCTCCTTAAGTGGCCAACTAGGGTTAAAAGGCTTCTTTCCTTCAGCCTTGTCAAAGGGCTTGATTGGCGCGGGTGACTTAGCGATGACTTTGGGTGGAATGTGGGGGGTAAACTTAGGAGGGTAGGTGGATTTCCTCTTTCTATTGAGCTGTCGCTCAATCGTCATAGCCATATGAACAATTGCATCTAAGGACTCTGCCGGGTGTATTTCAACGGTGTCTCCTATGTCTCTATTCAATCCCCGAATGAATCTAGCAATAACTTGCTCCTCAGGTTCTTCCATATCTACTCGTATCCTTAGAGTTTCAAATTCGGCTAGGTAAGCCTCAACGGATCGAGTTCCTTGTCGTAGGTTTTGGATTTGAAGGAATAGATCTTGACGGTAATGGGTGGGTATGAACCTCTTAGTCATGAGCGACTTCATTGCTCTCCATGTCGTAATGGGGGTATCTCCTATCCGTCGTCTTTGGAGCTTAATATTGGACCACCAGAGGGCCGCATATCCCGATAGCTCTACGGATACTAATTGGATCTTTACTTTATCGGAGTACTCATAATAGTCGAAAACTTTCTCTACCTTATCAATCCATTCTAGAAAGGTATCTCCATCGCAAGTCCCGTCAAATGGGGGTATATGTAGCTTGACATTTCTAAGGTCCTCTTGATCCTTTCGTCTATTTGGTCGAAAGGTCTCTTCTTCGTCTAAGGTCCATTCTTCCTCCTCCTCATAAAGCGGGTTTCGTCTCCTAGGATACTCGGGTCTTTCTTCGTCCGAGGTGGGATATGGTTCTTGAAATCGTCTCCTAGGATTTCCGGGTCTAAATCGAGGTGGGGGTTCTCGGGTCGCTTCATTTGGAATTCTTGTATTAAGGACTTCCATTATGTGTTTCATGCTAAGAGTTAAGTCCTTAAGTTGTTGGCCTATATGGTTAACTTCTCCACTAAGTCCATCTAATTGTCCTTGCATGCTATGCTCTCCCTCTTGTGGGGTGTGAGTCTCGGGTTGGGGAATGTCGTTGTCCCGGTTCGATTCTTGATTCATATCTTGGTTTAGCTCTCGGTTAATTGCACTCCTAGTCTTCATTCATGTGAATACTAAAGTTTTAGGAAGGAAATATTAATTAGGTTCAAGTTGATCACGGGTGTTAGGGAATATAAAGGTGGGAAACCTAACTAGAATTGCGACCTAAAAATTTTGAAACGCATGTTTGAGGGTTTAGCAGACCGATTTTGGGATTAAAACGTGATTGTCACAGGCATAGCGTGTGACAGCGTTATAGATCTTTTTGATAGCTTCGATTTGCCAGGTGACTCGTCAAAAACTGACACTTGTAGCCAAAGTTATGACAGTTCTAGTCATGAAAGGTCAAATTCACTAACAAACAAGCTTTAAATCCACTAAACAGAGATAATCGATTCGTACGTGCTCTTTAACGTTTTAGTGAACTTAATACATATGTTTCCAAACATGCAATTACAAGCAAATATCTTACCAACAGAACCTTATTAATTTAAATCTCATCCAAACACAAAGTGAAAGCGACATAAAGCAAATACCAAAAGTAGAAGCTAGTTTAGGTTATGCACTTTTACTTAACTTTCACTCCTTTTAGCAACGTTTTACTTTACCAATGTAATTCAAATGAAAAAGGCAAATATTCTCAGCAGATTAATGTACTAAGACTGCATCAACGGAACATTATAACATGAAGCTTGGATTTAAATATGCAACAACATTAAACTATAACACTAAACAGCAACTTAAACTACCAAACAGCAACACGAAATGATGTTAATCAAACATATTTCTTAATGCTCAGATCTGTGATTATAACAACATGCTCTTAAGTGCTGGAAAAGTAAGACACACAACAGCCAAGTCAGCAAAACCAAAAGAGAAAGAAAAACAGCAAGTACAAAGTTTGTTAGGGTTTGTTCTACCAAAAAGGGAAGGAAAATAAGCAACACGAAAATGGTGGAATACTTTTCAAAAACTCAAGCTCAAAGTTGCAGAAAACTAATAAAAACGTTCTGGAAATGATTTTTGCAAGAAACTAAAAGAGAAGGTAAGAAAAACAGCAAGAACACCAAACCGAAAATGAAGAACAGCAAGCACCCGGTTTTGGTGCCTCGGTTTTGGGCAACCAAATGGGTTTGGAAAACCAAACCGATCTGGTTTCCCTCACCCTAAGGGAGCTATCCAAGCTCTGATACCAAATGTTGGGCTCCGACCTGCAAAACACGACTCTAGAACTCGAAAAGACCGTTAGTTCCCTAGTGCTGGAAAAACCGAGAAATCCGAGAATATAAATGTCAAAGAAATACTAAACAAGCTCGGAATGAAATGAAATTTTAGGTGAGTGTTGTGAAGTGAGTGAGATGTGTGCTGGTGAAGTTTGTTGTCCAGATCCGTTGATTTGAGTTAGTTATGAATATTTTCCGAGAATCGGCCGGTGAGTGCTTCAATGGAGCTTCCGGCAAGAGTTTCTTCCAAGGAAGAAAACTCGATTCAAGGAACCGGTTAAGGCCACTCGTTGCTGTTTTCCGCCCTCAAAAGAGTGGAGAAGGAGGTGGCAAATTCCACTCCAACTAGCTACCAAGCTAGAAGAATGGTTCGGGGGCGCGACCCCTCGGTTGTTGTCAACCGAGCTTACCTTGGAAGCTCCTTGCTCCAAGCTTCTTCTTCTTCAATGAGAGAAATCCGTGGGTGCTCATAAAAATCATCCAAAAAAGTTACAAACACCAATGCCATGAATATATAGACCTAATGGTGGGCTTGGGCTTGGGCTTGGGCTTGGGCTTGGGCTTGGGCTTGGGCATGTCTTCAACTTCAATGGGCCAAACCAAGCCACCAACTAATCCTATCATTCATCTAATCCTAACATCCATATAATCCTAACATGCATCTAATCCTAACATGCATCTAATAAAGTTTAACAAGAAGGCCAACGTTTGCCAATAAGTTTGAAATTTCAAAAAAAGCAACAATTATTAAAGCTCGGGAAGACAAATTCCCATGTGAGCATTAAGGTGTCTCTTTAGTCTTTCCACATGAGGAGATGCTTCGGTTGGTCAACGTCTCCAGCTTTAATCTCCCACTTCAAGTCGTCCATGGTGTCCTCCAAGTCTTCACACGAACCATGACCTGCAAAAGAGACAAGTGTGTTAGTCAAATTGTGGATTCGGGTCTGGGATCGTGTAATGGGCCTACGGGGCACATCACAATGCGCGCCGTGCACCTACCACACGCCTATTGCGCGCGTAATGCGCTCTGCGCGCCTGGCACACACACTGTGCTCCCACAGCATGCCCCCATGCGCCTACCGCGCGCACCCCGCATGCCTATAGCACGCGTGCCGCGCGCCTGGGGCCCTCACAGGAGCAGATTAATCGTCCCCCTCAGCTGATCGATCAGCACCCTCTCGGGTGCTAGACCACTTCTTACATACCTTTGGCCGATCGATCGGCTATCTCTCTGCCAAGCGCCTACATGAACGAAGACTCAGCCGATCGATCGGCCACCAAGCGCCAATCGATCGGCCAACTCTCCACCGAGCGCCTAGGGAGGAGAAATTTGCCGATCGATCGCGCCCTTCTGTGCCAATCGATCGTGCCCTTCAGCGCCGATCGATCGGCTGAGCAAGGCTGCGCGCACACCGCGCGCCTTGCACGCCCTGCGTGCGTGTCATGCATGCTCGCTGCTGCGCTCCCAGCGTGCCCTAACGCCTCTCCTCCCTTTTTTTTTCTTTCCTTTACTTTTTCTCCACTTTTCACTTATAAAACTTCAACCATAACATATCCTCAATTTACCCATCTATCTCCACCTAATAATCAACACTTTTACTTGAAAACCTATATACTCAAATCATCAAATCTGACTCGATACCTAATCCATTTCACCAACGTAAAAATATTCAGCAGAAACTCATAAAATCTTCTTAAGGGTAAACCCATTCACAAGACTATCCAAAACGACAATATCTCCAAGCTATCTACTAATTCTCCAAATAGACATCATTTACAACTAATCCTAATACCTTTACATACTTTCACCTAAAACGCAAGGAGCACATCCACGGGTCAAAATAGCCTGGCCAGCACCACCCACGCCCGCAACGAGTACGGTCCGTATACTGCCCTATACGTTGACATCAGGAGGAGGTTCCTCACCTTCGACTACGTCACCTACATCATACAATTTGAAAGATAAGCCTAATGTTTAGTAAAGAGTGCACTAAACATAAACATATACATGAATGCATGATCTCGTGAAAACATGTTCATTTCATTTCTTTAACATTACATAACATGGGAACAAAGGGGATTTACGTAAGAGTAGGCACATGCATCTTCCTGTCTACCCCGTAGACCACATAACTTGCCCCGTGAGAACACATGACTTGCCCCGTGAGATCAATTACATTCCCTGTGCCCAACTCATACACTACCCATGCTTGACCATTACATACATTTCATTTTTTTACTTCACTTTACATGAAAACGTGCGTGTAAAACATTTGGTATGCTATTTTCAGGAAAACATGATGCATGAGAGAAAATGCATGATGCATGAGAGAAAATGCACATACGACAATCAATAGTCATCAATTACAATTCATAACGTACATAGCTCGTAAGCAAACATGACACAAAACTAATCGCTAACGTCCTAGGCTACCCGACTCATCAAAATCCCACAATCCATTAAGTATCATCAAACTCGATTGTCCTAGCATCAGTACAATGTAGAGCCTTAAGGGCTGGAAACCTAACACACACTTACCTGACATTCTTAGCAAGCCGAGCACCTCCCTTAAGCTTTGTCCACCTAGACATTTCACAATTTGTTATTATAATCGATCCTAAACAATCGAATTCTAAAACTAAGCGACACTTCTAGTTAAGGCAAATTTCCCAGAACTTTGGTTTACATCATTCAAGCATTTCATTGAGAATCTTGAGCTTACATTTGCTTTATCAAACCATTAATGACATTTAATCTTCCCAACAACCAAATTCAACACAATAATAAACCATTATCCATTCTTTCACTCAAACTACCAACAACAACCATAAATCTTCTACCAATAACCATTAATATACCAAAATCATCAATTTCTAACATAAACATAAAATTTCAAAACCCTTAATCAAAAACCCTAACTATTCTTAACTCTATAAACTGGAAACTAAACGTTTAGAGTACACAAACCTTACCTAGGGCTTTGATCGTTGAAGAAAATCGGAAGAGAATTGGTACTTGGAGGAGAAACAATCGGCCGTGTGAGAAACTGTCGGAGGAAGGAGAGAAAAATAACCTAAGGGGGAATGGGTTTTGGTTCTGCAGAGGAGGAAATACGTGAGTGGGGAAGGAGAGAAGAGTTTGTTTAAGGTTTTATAATATTAAACCTCCAAATTACCATTTTACCCCTCCACTTAATTCTATACCTAGTTCTCTATTTAGCCTGTTGATTTGGATTCTCTGAAATTTTCTTATTTTACTAAACCTCTCAATTAATTCCTAGAGTTCTAATAAAACTTCCCATTCGTGAAATGATCTTAAATTTCTCCGTTTACGAATATATCACTAGAAAGCGGAATACCGAAACTTCTGGGCGTTACACATTTCAAGTACGTTTCCAACTATGTTAAAGGGATTCGAAAGTCCAAAATCCGTTTTAAGGTTTTAAGGGAAAAAAAATTACGTCAAAACATGTGTCTAAGTTCATGTATGTTATGTCAAGTATCGTGGCGGTCGCGAGGGTCGTTACACTTTTAATATGGATACAGTGTAAAGAGTAACAATAAGAGCTTTCAAGGTGCTCACAAACTTGGAAGACAATTCACCTTAATTGCTCGGAATATTACACATTGGAAGCCAAGGATTTTTTAGGCACAAAGGAGACCCGATTTGAAAGGCAAAGCTTCAGCAATTCAATCATTCAAAAGTGGCTGCTACAACAGCTAAGAGAGGGTTAAATACCTCTCTCCAATTACATATAGGGTTTTAGCACACAAAAGGAGAAGAAGAGTCTAGAAGGAGGCTAACCATTCAGCCACCTCATCAGCCAAGTACAAGCCTTATCTCTCCCACGATCACTTGTAATTTCTCCCTCCAAATTGTAGTTCATTGTCCCTCCCAAGTGTTCAGCCATGCAACATGAAAGAAAACTAAAGTGTTTTTGTGGAAAAGAAATGATGTGCCAAGGGAAACCAACACCTGAGCCCAAGCCAAACTTTATACTAACTCGTTTGCTCATTTTGTAGGAAAGGTTCTTTGTACTCAAATGGCACTAAAGGTCGACACTCAAGCCAAGGAGTGGCCCATCAAAATGATGAAGCATGAAACCATTGCCAAGGAAGTCAAGTGTAGCGACCCTAATACCGTACCCAATTTCCCGTACATATTTTTTTTTATACTTTAACTTTAAACCTATCGTTCGAGCGGAAAATAAAACTTGTTAAATCGGAATCGAAGTTCATTTAGAAAGTCGTTTAAAACAAATCCTAAATCAATTAAATGAAACTTAAAACATTTAATATAATATAAAAATTAAAACAGAAACAGGAGGAGGAAAGAATCGACTTTTGTCATCCAAAAGTCTAGGGCGATCGATCGCCCCAAAATAGGCGATTGATCGCCCGTGGCGATCATCGCCAGGCGAACATTTGCCTAGCTGATCGCCCCACTGGCGATCACCTTCCATGCCAAGCGATCGCTCGGCAACTTCTCTGGAAAATCCAGAGAAGTATTATTAACAGGGGGCGATCGATTGCCCTCCCTGGCGATCGATCGCCAAGCTCTCTGGAATTTCTTCCAGAGAGCTAGGCTCCCATTCCCTGGTTCTTCTTTCTTTTCCCCAAGCATAAACACTTAAACATATTCATCACAATTTACTAACACAACTCTAACTACATCCTTATCATTCATTTCAACATCAAATCTCTCAACACTCATACATCCTCCGAAATACCATCCAAAACCGACTCGAGACGTAAATAAAACAAAACACGTTTTCACAAAAACGAACCTCGTGGTTCGGTTTGAAAGTCTAATATATCCTCCTGTTTTAAAATCACTAAACAGTTACAGAATACTTTCAATACAAGATTTTCAAAACAATTATAAATCAGTTTCCAAACGCTTTAATTATTTAACCTATCAACTATCAGACCCAAACATCCTAAAATGTCTATACAACCATCAGCCCAGACGATCCCAATAACCCCAAAACCTATACATACATCCCCACGGGTCAGGTAAGCATCGACTGCGCCAGCACACCACACAAGCCATCCTCCGTCAAATGAACTCATGCCTCAGGAGGAGGAACATCGTCCTCACCTGTTTCCTCGTAGTCACCTACACCATACAGACACCTATGAGATAAAATCTCAGCAAGTCTCGTACATGCAGAATGCGTGCAGATGCGTATGTCATTCATAAAACATGTAGATAACAGATTTAGATTCATTACGTTGCAGACAGATTGTCACCGAGGCCTAAACCCACCTCGCAGTTACCAGATAACAGATTACGTAGATTTTGTTGGTTCATTTTACTTTTTTAATTAGGTCGCAGACAGAATGTCACCGAGGTCTAAACCACTTCGCCGTGACCAGATAACAGATTACGTAGATTCATTTCGTTCGTTCTTTTAAACAGATGCTTTAACAGACGTGATGCATGAGCAGTCAAATGCATAAAGTAAACAATCAGCATGTGTACCATCAAGACGATAAACAAACATAACCTATAAATGACTAACCTAACTACCCAACCAAAACAATTTAAACAAACGCATCACCAAAACTCCTCGAGACAACTTCGACGTACGGTGTAGGCCAATCGGCCAGAGAAGATCACGAGAACTTACCTCGTGTCCGTTGCAGCTCAAGCTCCGTCCACGAGCGTCGTTCACCTAAGCAGTTTCACCAAATTGTCGTTAAAACGAGCTTAAAACAATTTAATGTACTAAACTAACAAAATCCTTAACTAAGGAATTTCCTAAAGCTCTAATCCAATTCATCGAGCTATTCCCTCGAGCAACTACGTGCTCGGCACCTCAAATCCCAATTACGAGTTTTTCCCAAAAATCCCTAAATTCTCCAATTTTAATATTTCACACAAATCGGTATAAATTCATCCAATAACGTCCCTTACGTTCAATACGTCCATAAACTATGACAACCTATCAATTTTGAACCCTAATTCGCATTTTTGACGAAACCCTAATCGTAAACCCTATCCGTTAAACTGCCCGAAAACAGAAAACTAACGCTCTAAGATCATGGATTCATACCTAGAGCATCGATTGGAGGAGAAAACGTGAAGAAAACGAGACGATCGGAGCGCGAATCGGAGGTCGGATGTTGAATCGTCGTCGCCTGGCAGAGAGAGCTTCGCTCTCTGGTTTTCTCGCGCAGCAGGGAAGAAATGAGGAAGAAATGTGGTTTGTGTTATTTTATGAATTTGATTTGGAAAATTACCGTTTTGCCCTTCTTTTGATTTTCTATTTGTTTCGTCCTTCGTTTCATTAATTGGCTAACTATTCGGTTTCTCCAAATCTCCATATTTCACCAATAAATCCATCTTATTATTTGGGTTCTATTAAAACTGTCCGTTCGCAAAACGGACCTCGGTTACTATTTTTACTAAAACATCTTTTATATTTCGAGAAACGTAATTTCTCGAAACATAGCATTATTACTCCGAAAAATCCTGTAAATTCTTTAAAATTCATATTTATCGTTAGGATCGAAATGACGCTTTCTTTTTGTAAAACGGACTTGATTTGACATATTTACAAATATGCCAACATATATTATAATATTAATATCCCGTAAAGCCGGGTATTACATTAAGCCCATGGAGCCAAAGAGGCCATGGAGCACCCGATTGGCCACCACCTTGAGGAGGCCCATTCCAAGCACTCCCTCTTTGAAGACTTGAATACCAAGGAGGCTCAAGGCTTGGAGGAGCCATGCAACCTCACAAGCAAGAAGGCTACCCTCGGACATCACCATTTTGGAGAGGGAATTTATTTTCCTTGAAGCAACTCATGTAGCAGAAAAACTACTCCTTTATTTTTCATCAAAACCTTAGTTTATTTTTATGTTTGCATGGCATGCATGGCTGAAGACATTTTGGAGAGATTGAGCTACAAATTGGGAGGGAAAGGCACATGAGGTCGTGAGAGAGAGAAGGAGTAAGGTACACCTTGTACTCAGCCAATGAGGGCCAAGCACCTCTCCCCCTTCTAGAGCCTTCTTCTCCTTCTAGATGAGCTAAACCGTAAATGTAATTGAAGGGGGACATTTAACCCTCTCTTAGTTGCAAGTAGCAGCAACTTTTGAATGTCAAAAATCGTGGATTGCTTTGAAGCATTTCATTCCTTCCATTTTTCCATTTCGGTGAGTCATATACGACAGTGTTGAGTGACTTTTTGTGCCGATTTGTGAGAGTTAAATTAGTGCTATCCTTATTGCAACCTTTCTCCTCCTTCATTGGCGTGGAGATACCCCAACAATTGTGTAGCGACCCCTATCCCGTAGGGCCGCCACGGACTTGCCGTGACGTAATCTTAACTTAGCCATCTTTCAATGATATAAAATTTTTCATTTTTCTCCTTTAACACCTTAAATAATAGACTTGGAAAATCAATCATCTTCTATCGACATTCTTAGCTTAACTTAAAACGTACGTAAAATGACTCGTTTAGGGTTGGGAAACATCGCTTAAAACTTGGGATCCCAAAACATGAAGGACATAGGCAAGGGGCGCACCCAAGCATTCGGCGCGCACGCCCCTCGCGCACCCCACGCGCACCGCGTGCCCATCGCATACGCATCGTGCACCCATCACGCGCGCACCGTATGCCCGTGGCACAAGCACCGCGCACGCAACGCGCGTCCACCGCACGCCCACTGGGTGCCAACCCCGTGAACCGTATGCAACGTGCACCGTGCCACACATACCACGCTACTCTGCGCGCATACCACGCGCCTTGCGCTCGCATAGCGTGCCTAGCACGCACACTGCGCCATGCCGCATGCCTACCACGTACGTTGTGGGCCTCACACACATACCGCACGCCTGGTACGTGCACCGCTCACAACACGCCGTGCTGCGCGCCTACTGTGTACGCTGTGCGCCTGGCATGCACCCCGCGCACCCACAACGCGCTTGCCGCACGAGCCATGCGCCTCTGGTGCCCCACAGGAGCCGATCGATCGGCCCTTTAGCTGATCGATCGGAACCCTCTCTGGTGCCAGACCACTTCCTCCGTATGTTTGGCCGATTGATCAGCCAATAAGCACCGATTGATCGGCTAACATTCTGTCGAATGCCCAAAACCAGCAACACAGCTGATTGATCGGCCATTGAGGGCCGATCGATCGGCGCACGCTCTGCCGAGTGCCTGGGGATGAAAGCTTCACCGATCGATCGGGCCCTGCGGCACTGATCAGTTGGCTGAGCAGGGCATCGTGTGCACCGTGCGCCTTGCTCGCCCCGCACGCACGCCTTGCGCATGGCAGCTGCGCGCCTTGCGTGTGCCAGCTACACACCTCCTCCCCTTTTTCTTCTTTCCTTTGCCATTTCTCCAACTTTACACCTACAAAACTTCAACCATAACATATCCTAAATTCACCCTTCCATGTCCACCTAATTTACCACACATATACTTACAATTCTACATACTCAAACCATCAAATCCGACCCAATACCTAATCCATTTCACCAACATAAAAATATGTAGCGAAAACTTATAAAAACATCTTAAGGGCAAACCCATTCATAAACTTATTCAAAACGACCATATCTCTGAGCTAGTTACTAATCATCCCAAAAAAAGACAGTCTATACATGTATCTCTAGTACCTTTACATTATTCACCCAAAACGCTCGGAGCACACCCACGGGTCAAAATAAGCCGTACCAGCACCACCCACGCCCGCCACGAGCACTGTCTGTCGACTGCCTTATACGTTGACATCAGGAGGAGGTTCCTCACCTTCAACTTCATCACCTACATCATACGATTTAAACGATAAGCCTAATGCTTAGTAAGGGGTGCACTATACATAAACATATACATGAATGCATGATCTCGTAAAAACATGTTCATTTCATTTCTTTAACATTACATAACATGGGAACAAGAGGGATTTACGCAAGAGTAGGCACATGCATCTTCCCGTCTACCCCGTAGACCACATAACTTTCCCCGTGAGTTCACATAACTTGCCCCGTGAGAATAAATAACTTGCCCCGTGAGAACACATAACTTGCCCCGTGAGATCACATAACTTGGCCTATGAGAACACATGACTTGCTCCGTGAGATCACATAACTTGTCCTGTGAGAACACATGACTCGCCTTGTGAGATCATTTACATGCCCTGTGCCTTACTCATACACTACCCACGCTTGAACATTACATACATTTCATCCTTTTACTTCACTTTACATGAAAACGTGCGTGGAAAACATTTGTTATGCTATTTTCAGGAAAACATGATGCATGAGGAAAAATACACATACGACAATCAACAATCATCAATGACAATTCATAACAATTCCATAAAGTACATAGCTCGTAAGCAAACACAACACACAACTAATCGCTAACATCCTAGGCTACCCGACTCATCAAAACCCCACAATCCATTAAGCATCATCAAACTCAAATATCCTAGCGTCGATACAATGTAGGGCCTTAAGGGCGGGAAACCTAGCACACACTTACCTGGTGTTCTTAACAAGCCGAGCACCTCCCTTAAGCTTTGTTCACCTAAGATATTTCACAATTCTTGGCATTAAAACCAATCCAAATTAAACCAATTTCAAAACTAAACTTAACTCCTAACTAAGGCAATTTCCTAGAAACTCCGTATTATCTTTTTCAAGCATTTCATCAAGCATCTTGAGCTCACACTTGCTTTATCAAACCATTAATGGCATTTACTCTTCCCAACAACCAAATTCAACCCAATAATCAACCATTATCCATTCTTTCACTCTAACTACCAACAACAACCATAATTTCACCATTAAAAGTCATTAATACGATAAACTCACCGATATCTAGCATTAACCTATAATTTCACAACCTTAAATAAAAACCCTAACTATTCTCAACCCTAAAATGACAACATAACGTCTAGAATACTTGAACCTTACCTAGGGCTTTGATCTTGGAAGAAAATTGGAAGAGAAATCGTCGTTTGGAGAGGAGGAATCGTCGGCGGTGAAGAAACGTCGAGGGAGAAGAGAATCGCAAAAGGGAGAGGGGTGTATTCTGGAGAAGAAAACCGTGAAGTGTTTAGGGAGAGAAGAGTGTTTGAGTTTTTATAATAATAAACCTCCAAATTACCATTTTGCCCCTCTACTTAATTCTCTAACTAATTCGTTATTTAGCCCGTCAATTTGGATTCTTCAAAATTTCTTTATTCCACTAAATCTCCCAATTAATTCTTAAGGTTCTAATAAAACTTCCCGCTTGTGAAATGATATTAAATTTCTTCATTTACGAGCCTAACACTAGTAAACGGAATACCGAAAATTTTGGCCATTACAAAGGGAGTATTTCATCCCTTTCAATAGCTAGTTGGAGTGCTTCTCTGTCAAGGAGAAAGCCAAGTCCGAGAAGATGTAACTTATCAACTTATCAATTGGTCGACCTCCCTCCTTCCATTGTTCTTCAACCACATTGATTCAGCCCTTGAAATTTTCAGTATCCACTTATCAAGTAAGAACTTCCTAAAATTTCAGGTCATTTTAAGCTATACAGCAAAAGATATACTACTCAGAAGTTAGGACTCTTTCTACCATATAACAATTTTCCGAGCAAATTTATACAACCAGATTTTTAGATTGATATTTTAAGGGTGTCTTGTTCACATATTAAGTAAGATTCTCTTAAATTTTCAACTCATTTGGACTTAGTTAGAAGAAGATATATTGTCTGGAATTTGGTTCTCGGGTAAAACCGGTTTACCAAACTTGTTTTATGTTTTGTGTTATTGCTTGCCTTTTGTCCATAGGTTGAAGCACGTCAAGAAATGAAAGATAGCTTCGGTTATAACACTTGTCAAAAAGGAAGATAAATTCCTTCTTCAATGACTAGGCTCGACTGAGTGATGCTCTCCTTTGGTACTTGGTGATGCCGAGTGAAGCTCCCAAGTTAGGATATGGAGAGGCTTCTTCAAGTCTAGGGTGCTTGCCTCCCACTTCAAGTCTTCAAAATATTGTTCTCCTAAACAAAGAGCAAACTTGTTAGAAAGAGACTCAGTTGAGCACAAGGCTTTGGCTCGGGATCGTGTCAAAGGTCCTCTTGGCATATCATGACGCCATCAAAGACCTGAAATCATGTGGACAATGCTTGGTAGACATTATTTTGTTGAGTAATAAATGGAAGATTAAGCACACTTCGAAGGATTATTCGACTTTTAGAAAAATCTGCATTTTCAAACAAATCTGCCTTCACACTAACCTCCAAGGAGTATTTACAATATTTGGCAAACTTACTTATCTGTGTCAGAAAAATGAGCTTTATAAAGATTGTAGCTAACATCTAAAGGTTTCTATAATGGGCTAAATCGTGGAATTTGAAGATTGTTTTCTTTGCCAACTAGTCAAGATACAGAGAGGCTTTTATCACAAGAAAGTCTGAGCCCAAGACCAATCCGAGTTCAACCATCTCTTTTTAGAGAAGGTTTTAGCACTTTAGTTTTAGCTTATGTTTGTATCTTTTTTAATCTTTGATGAACATTATGGTGTTGGGGACCATTTTAGGTTAAGAGGAGACCATAAAGTGATTAGTTTCCTCATTTGGCTGAGCACTTATTTTCCCCCTTTTTTTCCATTTGAATCTTTACGTATTTTATAAAAACTATAGGTAGAAATTCTCTTGGAGGTGTTATGTAGTGACCCTTAATTATGTACCCTTAATTTCCCATATAATTTTTTTTTTTTGAAACTTTTAACAGACGTCTAACACCTTTAAAATCATTTGAAACTTCACAAAGTAGATAATAAAGGAAATAAAAAGAAAGAACGAACATGAAAGGCGGGGGCAGAAAGGGCATCTGCCCATAAAATTTCATGGCCGATAGATTGGCTGAAACACAAATAGGGGGTAATCGATCAGCCGATCTATTTATGCCGACCATTTATGCCGATCGATCGTCTCCTTAGGTGATCGATCGGCAACCTCTCTGGAATCCGAAATTCCAGAGAGTTTGCTTCTCTCTTTTTTTTTTTCTTCTTTCCCTGCATATTCCATCACACACTTCACAATTCTTCCTTCATCAATTCACCTCTAAACATTTTATAACAACACTTCTACCTGCATACAATCCTCACTCCACCAATCACCCAAAAACAGACTCAAAACATAGTTAAAACGTAACCAAATTTAATAAAAACGAACCGCGTGGATCCGTTTAAAAACTGAACATTTCCCTCTGTTTGAAAATATAAAAAACACAACAAAATACTATACATTATCTATCTAGTTACCAAGTATCCTAAAATGAGTCATCTATACAATTTTCCTATCCTTTTATCTATCAAAATCCCCAAAACATTTACTTACATCCTCACGAGTCAAAATTCACACTGAATGCCAGCGCACTCCCACGGGCATTCTTCTTCAACCTGCTCATTCCTCAGGTGGAGGGATCTCATCATCACCTGTATCACAGTCGTCTACACCATAGAAAATAAACTATGAGCTAAAGAGTTCAGAAAGTCTCGTAAATGAAGATGAATGCTATGCGTGCGGGGTTTGTAAAAACATGCATTTTTTTTTTTCATTATTTAGTTACACAGCGGGAGGTGTCACTGTGGGTTGACTCACCAGATAGAGAGAGCACATCTCGCGGTAGGATAGCCCTTTCCATCTGCAGGGGGAAAAACATGCTCCTCCTCTCAGGACAGCTATGTCTGAACCCCACCCCGACGTGACCGGGATTACGTGCATTTTATATCTTTTCATTAGGTATTTCTTTTCATGAAAACATATGCGGAAAGTTCATTTTCTATGCATTTCGAAAACATGGTGCATGAACATGGATCGTGCAATACGAGTAAAAACATAGAACATTGCATAAAAGAACCTAGCAAAACATTCTAATACACAATCAACCTAAACTACCCATCCTATCTCCCCGAAGCATCTGAATTCACCAAAATCCTCGATCAACAACTGTTCTTACGGTGTAGGCCACTTGGCCAAACAAGTCACGAAGACTTACCTTGAGTCCGTTGCAATTCAAGCTCCGTCCACGAGCGTTGTTCACCTATGACAATTTACAACATTAGTTATTAAAATCGAGTCTAAACTATTGAGTTTCGAAAACTACAAACTCCTAACTAAAAGAAATTTCCTAAAACTCTATTTTAACTCGTTGAGGCATTTTATCGAGCAATTTATGCTCAAGAATATCCAAACCCCCATTAATGGGGTTTTTAAAACCTCCAACCACCAAACTCTTCAACAACCTCAATTAAACCATCAAACTTTCTCCAATAATCATAAATACACCCATTAGAGTCGTAATTAGGGTAAACTTAGCCGTTTCTAACAAAAACCTGGCTATTTTGCAAAACCCTAAATGAAACCTTAATCGTTTAACAACCCGAAAACTGGAAATAAACCTTTCAAAATCGTAGAACCTTACCAAGGAAGTGGTTTCGGAGAAGAAACGGGAAGAACGAACAGTCAGATAGTGAGCTTTCGTCGCCAGAAGAGAGAACGCACGAGGGGAAGAAAAATCGCCGATGGAGGGTTCTCTGGAGAAGAATTTGCGTTGAGGAGAAAGAGAGGGGTTGTGATATTTTATAAAAATTTGACTTGCCAAATTACCGTCTTGCCCCTCTATTGATTTTCTATTTGTTTCGTTACCTATTTCGTTGTTTGATTCTCGATTCGGTTTCTCCAAATTTTCATATTTCACCATTAATTCCAATTTATTATTAAGGCTCCATTAAAACTTTCCGTTTGCAAAACGGACCTAATTTGACATATTTACAAAAATGCCATTATTTATTAGAATAATAAAATCCTGTAAAATCGGGTGTTACATGTTATTAATACCCTTCTTAAGGCTTGTAATCTTTAGCACATTGAGAATGAAAAACTGAAGTTATTTTTGAAAAACCTTGAGCTCGCAAGCGTAAAAAGCTGCATCTCCTCAGTGAGTAACATCCAATGGAGTTTGTGTGTTTTCGGCTTCCAGCTTTGTTAGTGTAGTGGAATCAAATTTATTGCCCCCTTCTCTACCTCTTCCTTGAAGGTAGAAATTTCAGCAATGGTGTACAAAACTCACTTCATAGCAAGTTGGAGAACTTTTCATCTAGGAGAGCCAAAGACTAGAGAATGTGCCTCTTTATCACCTTCCGACCAATGAGCACTACTTCATCCATATTTTCTCATTCCCATCGATTAACCCCCTCAGTTTTCGATACAATCACCCTCACACCTACATCTTTAACCTGCCATAAGAATTGTGTCCATTGGTTTGACGATAGATTTATGCTTCTCCAAAGTTGATGCATTGTTCTCGGCAAAAGCAGTAATCCGAGCTCAGACGACCCTAGTATTTTAATCATAACTTTTGTTCCACAGCGATGTAGACCGTGATATTTTGAGGGAGTATTTCCAACATCTGGAGCTAGAAGCTGTTAAAATTTCAGCCCCAAATTTAAAGTACAACTTAAGTTGTTGCTTTTCAAAGTGGCTATTTGTTTCCAGTAAAACAACACAAGTCTGATTTTCTTGTGCCTTGAAGTTCCTCCATTTTTTAGGCACATCAATAGCGTTGTTAATTATACTAAATCTTATTCACCATTTGCAATTGTCTATGATTTTAATCCTTAATTCACCATTTGAGATTGTTAGGGATCTACATGCAAAGGTAAGGGTGAATATTGAGAAAAGCAATGAGCACCATGCAAGGCAAGCAAACAAAGGCTGAGTAAAGGTCATCTTTGAGCCCAGAGATTGGGCATGAATTCACTTAAAAAAAGAAGATTTTTCCAACCAAAGAAAGAACAAGTTGCAATCACGAGGAATTAGTCTCTTCTTTGAAGAAAGAAAATAGCTCAAGATGAACCAAGACAACCAAGGAAATTCAGACCATGAAATTGATGTATCATTATTGAAAGCACATGGATTCTAGTCATTTTAATTTATTTATGTTATTTCAAACATTGCATAATTATATTAGGGACTAAGGATTGAAGTTTTAGTATTATATTTGTCACATCTTGATGATGAGACAATATATTCCTCTTTGGGCTTTGCCTTTATAAAAGAGCCATTAGTGTTGCAACCCTATATCCCTTTGGGGGTTCTATATAACCATCCTTATGATCTTCTATAAACCCTAGTTTTTTAGGCAAAGAAAAATTGTTTTAAAGTTTAATCTTCAAGCTTGAAGTTCTCTTTAAATGGTCGCCCCATTTCGGTGAGTAATATCTGATTTGAGTGATTGTCTTTTGGTTCCACTTTTTGTGAGTGTAGAGTGGAATCCATTACTTGCTATATCTTTATTTTTATCTTCCCATAGAGGTTGAACACCCAGCAAAGGTATATAACATGTGCATCATTGCAAGTTGGAGGCGTTCATCTAAGAAAGCCGCACAACATAAAGAAGTGAAGAGCCGTAGCATTTTTTAGACCAACTTGCACTGCCACAACAACATCTCTCCATCCACGACGATTCTGTTCTTTATTTTTGGAGGCGATCTTTCTCACATATAGAGCAAGAACCTATAAAAAATGTGCATCAAGAAGATGCAAAGAGAGTTACAACATCCCTAAAGAGGCCAATTTTCTCGGCCAGAGTAGTATTCTGGGTTCCCAGCACCCTTCACTACCTTCAACAAAACTTTGGCTTCACACCGCTTTTGGCCGCGATATTTGGATGACATTTTATTCACTTTCAGAGCTAGAAGCTTTCCAAAGTGCATCCCTAAAGTCCAACTATTGATCATTTTGTGCTTCTGGGAAGTTGTTCCTCTCGGCCAAAATAATTTCTTTGAAGCCGAGGCAACTTTGTGTCTTAACTTCCATCCCCATTTTGTAGCACGTCATAATTTCTCAGACATATCAGTATTTTGGGTTCCAAGCACACTTCACCATTTTCAGCATAACTTTTGCTTGATGCCATTTTTTGGATACGGTATAGGACATTTCCCCATTTTTTAGCATGTCATTTGGTATCACAAATTCATTTATTTCTCATATTTTCTTTTGTTTGTGGTGTTTTTCTATTACCAAGATGATGTTTTTCTCTTCAGCATGGAAACATGAAACACATTGTGGATTCCCTCTAAAGAAGCTGGTAATAGTAGTTGATAGGCTGACTTCTCAATCCTCTTCAAGATTGAGAAAGGTCCAATATATTTGGGGTTCAACTTGCCTCTCTTTCCAAATCTCACAACTCTTTTGAAAGGTGACACCTTAAGGAAAACTTCATTACCAACATCAAATTCCAGTTCTCTTCGTCTTTTGTCTGCATAGCTTTTCTGTCGGCTTTGAGCTATCAAGATTCTTTGTCGGATAAGAGCAATTTTCTCTGCTGTCTGCTGCACAATGTCAAGACCAATCAATTGTGCTTCACCAACTTCATCCCAATACAATGGGGATCTGCACTTTCATCCATACAATGCCTCGTATGGTGCCATGCCTATTGTTGCCTGAAAACTGTTGTTATCAGAAAATTCAACTAAGGACAAGTATTTGCTCCATGAACCTTGAAAGTCTAATACACATGCACGGAGCATATCCTCCAATGTTTGAATAGTCCTTTCGGATTGTCCATCTGTTTGAGGGTGGAAAGCTGTGCTAAAACTAAGCTGTGTTCCCATAGCCTTGTGCAAACTCTTCCAAAACTTAGATGTAAATCTAGAGTCTCGGTCTGAAACTATAGTGCTTGGAACTCCATGCAGTCTAACAACTTCATGCACATACAACTCAGCAAGTTGATCCATTGAGTATGTCATCTTTATCGATAGAAAGTGGGCAGATTTCGTTAAACGATCAACTATTACCCAGATTGCATCATGTCCCTTTGCTGTTCTAGGCAATCCCACAACAAAATCCATCGTTAATTGTTCCCATTTTTATTCAGGGACTGGTAGAGGTTACAATGTTCCTGAGGGTCTCTGATACTCAGCTTTAATCTGCTGACAACACAAACATGATTCTACATACTCTGCCACACTCCTTTTCATACTTGGCCACCAATAATGATGTTTAAGATCCTTGTACATCTTCGTACTTCCAGGGTGAACAGAAAATCGAGAAGAATGTGCTTCTGAAAGAATCTCATCTCGAAGTTCCTTAATGGCAGGAACAAACCATCTATTTCTAAACCTAATGATTCCATCAGCGGAATAGTTAAAATCCGACTTGTCTGTAGAGTCCATGCAGAACTTACACTTATTGCATTCAGTGTCGTTCCTTTGAGCTTCCTTTATTTTCTCCAAAATAGTAGGTCTCAAGGATATGGCCGAAAGCATAGCTGATACACTGGATACTGCTTCTAGATTAAACTTTTGGAATTCAGACTCTAAAGCTAGTGGCATGTCTAAAATCATGACTGAGGCTGATGTTGTCACTCTACTCAAGGCATCTGCCATAACATTTGCTTTGCTAGGGTGGTACTTAATCTCGAAATCATAATCCTTTACAAATTCCAACCATCGACCTTGCCTCATATTTAATTCCTTCTGTGTGAAGATATACTTCAGCCTCTTATGATCTGAAAATATCTCATCAGATTGTCCATACAAATAGTGTCTCCAAATCTTGAGAGCAAAAATCACAGCAGCTAACTCTAAGTCATGCGTAGGGTAATTCTTCTCATGTGTTTTCAACTGCCTAGAGGCATAAGCTATTACCTTCCCATCTTGCATTAGAACACAACCAAGACCAATTTTGGAAGCATCACAGTAAATGCTAAACTTACCATCTTCAACTAGAAGGGTTAAAATTGGAGCATTGGTCAGTTTCTGTTTCAGGATCTGAAAACTATGCTCACATTCGTCAGTCCATATATACTTCACATTTTTCCTTGTTAACCTAGTAAGGGGGGTAGCAATCTTCGAGAATCCTTCAATGAACTTTCTATAATATCCTACTAGTCCAAGAAAACTCATAATATCTGTAGCACTCTTCGGTTGGGGCCATTCCTTAACTGCTTGAACCTTTGCTGGATCAACATATATGCCATCTCCAGAGATGACATGTCCTAGAAAGTGAACTTGGTCCAACCAAAATTCACACTTAGAAAACTTAGCGTACAGTTGGTGTTGTTTTAATACTTCCAACACCAAGGTTAGGTGCCTAGCATGCTCATCCTTAGTACGTGAATAAATTAAAATGTCATCTATGAACACTATGACAAACTTATCCAAATACTCATGAAACACCCTATTCATGAGATCCATAAAGGCTGCTGGTGCATTTGTCAATCCAAAGGACATGACCAAAAACTCATAATGTCCATACCTTGTGCGAAAGGCAGTCTTAGGAATATCCTCAGATTTGACTTTTAATTGGTAATAACCGGACCTAAGGTCAATCTTAGAGAAAACTCTAGCACCATTAAGCTGATCAAATAAATCATCAATCCTCGGCAGTGGATACTTGTTCTTGACAGTTAGCTTATTCAATTCTCTATAGTCTATGCACATACGCATTGATCCATTTTTCTTTTTGACGAAAAGGACAGGTGCACCCCACGGTGAAAAGCTTGGGCGTATGAACCCTTTCTCCAACAGATCCTCCAATTGCATCTTTAATTCCTTAAGTTCTGTTGGTGCTAGTCTATATGGATTTTTAGACACAGGCTCAGCGCCGGGGTAAACATCTACAACGAATTCGATTTCCCTATCTGGTGGTAAACCAGGAAGGTCATCTAAAAACACTTCAGGGAAGTCTTGGATAATTAAGACATTTTGGGGTGTTGCTTTTCCTATGAATTGTGTATCTAGAACACTAGCCAAGAAGCATAGGTACTCTCTGCATGGTGAGGGTCTACAATTCATCGAATTCATAACAGACATTCCCTCACTCTTCTTTAAAGCTTGGAAGGTATGATTTAAACCGTCAGGGGGTTGGAACCTAACTACTCCATTCCTACAGTCGATTGTGGCATAATGTTTAAACAACCAATCCATTCCTAGGATTACATCAAATCCCATTATATCCATAATAATGAGATCAGCAGGTAGACTCACGCTTCCTACTAACACATCACTGCCAAGCATCACCTGGTTAGAGTGCATGCGTTCACCAGAGGGTAAAGCAACACTAAATACATGCATAGAAGGGGTAAACTGTGCATCTAACTTAACAACAAAAGTAGATGCTATGAATGAATGTGTTGCACCAGAATCTATCAATGTAAAAGCAGGTATAGAGTTTACCAATATAGTACCTGACACAACAGCAGGCTGCTCATCATCGCCTGACTCCATCATGGAGAATATCCTCGGCTTAATCATAGCAGGGCAATTCTTAGGAGCTGGACAGTCCCTAATGACGTGACCAACCTTGTTACAGTTGAAGCATCGGGTGACTTTGGGCTTCGGGAAATCCCTGTATGTGTGTCCAATTTCCTCGCAATTGAAACACTTTCCTGAATCGAACCTGCATTCACCAGGGTGACTCTTCGAACATTTCGGCCACAGGGGAAACTTCTTGGCATCCTGCACTTTCTTTCCCGTTCCTTGGCTATGCTGGCCTTCACTAGGCCTCTTTATTCCCTTTTGATGATGTGGTTGGACCGGCTTTTGTGGGACCTCTTTTGGTCCAGCACACTTCCTTTCAGCTTCTTCCACTTCCAGAGCAATGGACACAACCTCGCTGAATGTCAAGCCTTTAATACCGCAAAATTTAACCCATCTGTAGATTTCTGGCTTCAGTCCATGCACAAATTTGAATACCTTGTCCTCGTCCCTGAGAGCAAAATGTCCAGCAAACTTGGACAGGGACTCGAACTGCCTACTGTACTCGGCTACAGACCCTGTCTGCTTCAAGTTTAGAAATTCCAACTTCTTTGCAGTTTGGACAGTACTGTTGAAATACTTCTCGTAGAAAATGTCTTTGAATTGCGACCAAGGCATCGCTAAGACATCAGTGGTGGTCTCTATTGTTTCCCACCAAAGTTGAGCTTCACCAGCCAAGTGAAATGTTGCCAACGTGACCTTGTCTCCTTCTCCTATGTTGGCACACCTAAACATACTTTCAATCTTCCTAAGCCACCCTTCAGCAATAACTGGATCAGATGATTGTCCATCAAACGTGGGTGGTCTTAGTCTCCAGAATCTATCTCCAGAATGTTCATTGCTAGAACCCGAGTTGGCACTTCCTTGCACCTCTCGGTTCAACAATACTCCTAGTTGATCAGACTGCTGGCGCACTAAATCAGTTTGCTGACGCACCAACTCTGTCAGCTGCCTAATCACACTAGGCTCCTCTCCACCACTCAGGTTTGGCATTTCCCTTGCCACTCTGGGTCTTCCTGGGCGTCTGGCCATTGTACTAAATTCCTGTACAGGGTTAATTACACTCTTAAGTATCTAATAGCTAGGGTTAACATAAACACTTACAGTTGTTGAAGTACTTCCATGCAACGATTGGCATTGATGAGTAATCTTTTGAACGGTTTAACTGACATGTCTCTGATACCATACTGTAACATCCCGAGTTTTTCTGAACCCGGTTTGTTACTTCTTAAACTCGAACTTGACTAAGAAACTTTGGACCAAATTTAAAATTTCACTCAAAGTCTAAATTTAACATTTTCTAAAACTTCAAAACATTTAAAGACTTGCAGCGGAAATCATTTAAGCAAAAATAGAGTTAAACAAAACTATAAAAACAATGTTTGAATAATCGGTTGGAATATTAAGAAATAATCGACCAAAGAAAGTAAAGGTTTAATCGTGAAATACTTGAAAGTTACAGAAGTCAAACGTATCTGCCGCTGAGCAAAGTCAACGGAAGAGACTGAAACAGAAAACAGAAGGCTTCTTCCGGTGACAAAACGAAAAAAACTTTGGCTACGTCATCCGGTGGATTTAACAAACGACGTCCACCGGTGACTAAACGACAAAGTCCATTTTTCCTTCACAAGACAAAACAAAACTGAATACATCGTCCGGTCACTAAGTGACAAAAACCCATTGCTCGCAACCACCGGTCAAAGACGACAAAAGTCTTCCTACATCTACCGATGACGTCAGTCGGATGATTTCCTTCACCCGAAAGACTAAATCACGCATCCACCGGTGACGTCAGCCGGATGATTTCCTTCATCCGATCGACTTTATCTCACATCCACCGGTGACGTCAGCCGGATGATTTCCTTCATCCGATCGACTTTATCTCACATCCACCGGTGACGTCAGCCGGATGATTTCCTTCATCCGATCGACTTTATCTCACATCCACCGGTGAACTTCATTCACCAATGGTTGAACTTACAAATTTCACTCAAAGCATTCAAAACAACCTGACCCTAAATAACGTCTGACATTCAACAAATAGCCATTAACAAAAGAACAACATCTGTATCCTCGACATAACTTTGGTAATAACAAACTCCAACTACATTTAAATAATGTTTTCTTTGGCAGAGAAGAAATTCCCAGGGGTATCAAAACATCAAATAACTACTGAAACTTCACCTACAGACAAGTGTTAAACCGCCTCATCAGAACACCAAACCGTGGCAAGAATGTGCTCCAACAGCTTCGCCTATTCCTCAGTAAATTCAGAGAACTCTTCAGTGGTTACCTCAACACCTACATCACAAAACTCATTTATTAGCCTAATGCTAAGCAAGTAAAGCAATAATGAAATGGAATACTGAAACATAAATCCTAATCATGCAGTTTCTACTTTCACAATTCAGTTGCAATTTCGTTCATTCACTGATATGATCCCTCGGTTCCATTGGGAGGTGGATCAACTTTCCCAAAGTCATACATCCTCTTCTCAATTAAGGGGCAGATTAGTTCCCTTAACAGCTGATCTGATCCCTCAATTCCATTGGGAGTGGGATCAGTTCTCCCAAAGTAATAAATCCTCTACTCGATTAAGGGGCAGATTACTTCCCTTAATAGCTAATCTGTTTCAATCTGTTCATACCTTGCCATGACATTTCATATAAATTCATTTTCATATTTTTCTTCAAAAACATGATGCATGAAAAAAAAAGAAAACACTCAAACATGCATAAACCTACTGTTTTGTGATGTAGGCCCGAAGGCACACGCAATACTTCACTTACCTGGCTTCTCGAGAGGTTCCTGGTTGCAGGGTATTCCAAGAGCTGCCTCACCTAAAACATAAGCACAACATTACTTAAACATCATTCTCAACATTCGAAAATCTAAGGGGCTAGTCTTGGGAGTTCTTTTCTTCACCATTCCCGATTCCTCTCTAAACCCCAAATCCCATCTCTCACTCACAGCACTTCTAAAACGCATACATTGCCATCCATCAGTTACCTAGACACTAAAGCAGCAAGTAATCGAATCAAAACTTACCTTGGTTGAAGGAAAAATCGGGCAGGGGAATCGCCTAAAGGTTCCTGCTAGAAAACTGATGGCCGAGAGAGAGAGGGATAAACAGAATGGCGGCTACAGTGCATTAAACCCAAAACCTCTTTCCTTAAATACGTTATCCACTTTTAAATATCTAATTACCCTTTTGCCCTCGTATACTCATTAACTAACCTAATCACTTTTTCTCCAACTTCTTCAAAAATTAGTACATCATAATTTGATAAATTAAATTTGGTTTAATAGGAACCGGGTGCTACAGTAAGTTTTTAGAATTCTGTATGTTATCTAGATACTAACTCATGTTTATGATTGTAGTGGATTAGAAAATGCCGAGAGTAACTAAACAACCCGAGGAAACTTCCAATAGCCAGCTTATGGACATAGTATGTTCTTACCTCACACACCTTGATCATTATTAGTGTTAATATTATATTATTTTTTTTAAGCATCTCTTAAACTGCATCTACCGATAGAGTCATAAACTCACATCGACCGATGATCACGTGCCCGCCACGCGACACGTCTGATTCCAACAAGCAATAGACATCCACCGGTGGTCACGAGCATTGCACGTGTCTAATTAAAGACATCGCCCGGTCTCGAACATTCTCCACTAGATGTTCATATTTACACTACATCGACCGGTGGTCATGTGCGCCTCGCGTGACTAATTAAAACATTACTCGGGCACTAAATGACAAGAAAATACTCACATCATCCGGTGACTAAACGACAAACTACATTCCCATTATCCGGTGACTAAACATACTACATCATCTGGTGACTAAACATACTACATCATCCGGTGACTAAACATACTACATCATCCGGTGACTAAACATGCTACATCATCTAGTAACTAAACCGGAAGACTCAATCTTTCAACTTCTATCATTTGACATCCGTCGATGACGTCAGCCGGGTGATTGTCTCATCCAGCTTCTTTCATACGGCAGTAAAACACTATAATCATCAACCAACTTCATCCAAATCTTAACTTGGTAACTATAAACCTCAATGAGTGAGAATCATAGACTCATCCAGAATACACATAGTGGAAGACTTAGGTTAATAACACGTTCCATATCCAAAAAAAAATATTCTCAGACTCAGTAATCAAATCAAACAATCTCAAACTCAATGTTTTAAAATAATCTTATCCTACCCAAACTTTCATATTTAAAATCATACTGACATCATGCACGCATTAACCAGGGGTCTTAATCGCCTATCCAGCCTTGCACTGTCATTCTGAGCATCCTCTAGCAACCGGCTTTAAGCATCATCTCTGGATTGGGAATCCTCACCTGTGAACTCTTCACCTACATCATAAGGTTTAACTATAAGCCTAATGCTTAGTAAGGAATGCAACACTAACATGGATGCATGAATGTATAATTCGGGAAACACATGCTCATAAGTCTTTTCTTGTTCATATCTTTGCTCGTAATCATCATTCATAATCATTGATCATATTCTTCATTTAAGTTGTGTGGATTAAGAGAGGATTTGTGCCGTTAAAGGGGGTTCGACAGTGAGTTTGGTCTTGGTCCCTACTGCGGGTCGTATTCATATGTCCCTCTTTTGGACTGTGACATACGCCGAACCGCCCCCAACCCTCGCTTAGCCCACGTTGCATAAGTTTTATCTTCTTACTTTATTCATGAGAAAACCATGCTCTTAAAACATTTTCATATGCATAAAATAGTCATGATGCATGTACATGGAAATTCTTAAATCATCAGGCTACAGAACAGAGCATCCTCCCAACATGAAAACTTACCATTAAACTAAACATTAACATAAGTACGAGACAGTAGCATAAATGGCCTCTAATCATCATGTCAGTTACTATCTAGCATCCTTTGATGTAGGGTCCTAATGACCGAGAAACCTATACATTCACTTACCTGGTTTCCTTAGCAACTTGAGCTCTTCTCTTCGGACTTCTTCGCCTAAAACATTTACATTGCAGTAGTTAAAACAAAAATCCTATTAGTTCTAATCACAGGTCATCTTAGGGTCTAATAGCTAAAGTCATTCCCGAATCCATAGTTTAATACTCTGTGCAGTCTGAAATCCAAAAATCGAAATAGACAGACTCGACTATCGATTACTCAGGGTTGGTTATTTTAAATGTCCAGAATCGATTCAGAATGACATTACCGATCTCGGATTTTAAAACGTCCTTATTATTACACGGCCATTGAAGAATCCAGAACTTCAACACATAGCTAAAAACATAGCTTAACGACTAATAGATAGCTACATTGCCAAACTCGTACCTCGAGCACAAAGTAGCCGAGAAGTAGCAAGGACACCGATCGTCGAAGGAGAGATTTCCAGCTGACAGAGAGAGAGAGCTCGGGAGAGAAAATCGCCGAGAGTAATGACGGCTACAGTGAGGTTTAATGTAGGTTTGAACCCTTTCCATTTTCTTTAAATACCGGTCTCAATCCACTATTATTACAACTTTGCCACTCAACCTAGTTTAAATCCACATGAAATTAATTAGGCTAGGCACAAAATTCTAAACCGTGAAGATTGAATATTCATGACCGTTAAAACAGTTAGGAAGTCACCTGGTTGTCTTGTCGGGTGTTACATCCACCACTCCTTAAACAAAATTTTCGTCCTGGAAAATTGATCAAACAAATAATCCTGGATATTTGTCTAACATGTCATGTCGTCGCTCCCAAGTGGCTTCTTCGATGCCATGATTCTTCCATAAAACTTTCAGCTAGTGGAATCTCTTTATTCCTCAAAGTCTTAACTGCAGATTCCAATATCTGCACCGATTTTTCTTCATACACCAGTGTCGGCTCTAACTCGATATCTGTTGGCTGAATAACTTGCGTCGGATCTCGTATGCATTTTCGTAACATTGACACGTGAAAGACATTGTGAACCCTTTCCAATGATGGAGGCAATTGTAGTCTGTAAGCTGTACTACCGATTCTAGCCAAAACAGGGAAGGGTCCAACAAACCGTGGAGTAAGTTTTCCCTTCTTGCCAAATCTTAAGACTCCCTTGAACGGTGAAACCTTCAGGAATACTTCATCCCTGACCGTAAATTCAAGATCCCTCCTTCTATGGTCTGCATAACTCTTCTGTCGGCTTTGAGCAGTCATCATCCTCTTCCTAATAACAGAAATCTTTTCAGACATCTGTTGCAGAAGTTCGGGTCCTAGAAGTTTTGCTTCGCCAACCTCATCCCAATATAGAGGTGACCTACATTTCCTGCCATACAGTGCTTCATAAGGTGCCATACCAATGGTGGACTGGTAGCTGTTGTTGTAGGAGAATTCAACTAGAGGTAAGTATTGGCTCCAAGATGACTGGAAATCCAGTACACACGCCCGCAGCATGTCTTCAAGTATCTGAATAGCCCTCTCGGATTGACCATCTGTCTGCGGGTGAAAGGCAGTGCTGAAGGATAACTTTGTACCAAGTGCGCCTTGTAGACCTTTCCAAAACCGAGAGGTAAACCTGGGATCATGATCAGAGACAATAGATACAGGGATCCCATGCAACCTAATAACTTCATGTACATACAGATCAGCAAGCTGGTCCATCGTGTAGGTTGTTCTTACAGGTAAGAAATGGGCTGATTTCGTCAGTCTATCAATTACAACCCAAATACTATCATGTCCCTTAGTTGTCTTAGGTAATCCTACAACGAAATCCATAGCTATGTGTTCCCACTTCCATTCGGGGATAGGTAAAGGATGAAGGGTACCTCCTGGACGCTGGTGCTCGGCTTTGACTTGTTGGCATACCAAGCATGACTCTACATACTTAGCAACATCCCTTTTTAAATTTGGCCACCAATAATGTAGCTTCAAGTCCCGATACATCTTGGTGCTACCAGGATGTACAGAGAAAGAAGATGTGTGAGCTTCAGTCAAGATCAACTCACGCAACTCCTTAACAGTCGGAATGTACCATCGGTTCCTAAATTTCAAAATACCATCATTAGAGAGGCTGAACTCAGAGGAGGCGTCCTTTAACTTACTCATCATACTATTATTCTCCTTTGAATCCATCTGCTGTGCCTCTTTGATCCTATCCAAAATAGTTGGTCGAATAGATAATTCAGTCAGTAAAGCTGACAGCTCGGGAACTACTTCCAATTCGAACTTCTGGACTTCTTCATCAAAGGTACAGACATGGTTGATACCGCGAGTTGCGTTGTTGTTGACATTCTACTTAAAGCATCGGCTACAGCGTTGGCCTTACCCGGATGATACTTGATTTCAAAGTCATAATCTTTCACAAATTCTAACCAACGTCTCTGCCTCATGTTTAATTCCTTTTGAGTAAAGAGGTATTTCAGGCTCTTGTGGTCTGAAAACACATCACACTACCGACCATACAAGTAGTGCCTCCAAATCTTCAATGCAAACACAATAGCAGCAAATTCCAAATCATGAGTGGGGTAGTTCTGTTCATAACTCTTCAGCTGTCTAGAAGCATACGCCACAACTGTACCTTCTTGCATTAAGACACACCCCAATCCAACCTTGGATGCATCACAGTAAACACTAAATTTTTCTTCCTCAGTTGGGAGAGTCAACAATGGGGCTGTCGTTAATTTCAATTTAAGTGCTTGGAAGCCATCTTCACAAGCTTCGGTCCAAGAGTACTTGATGTCCTTCTTTGTCAAATTAGTTAAAGGTTTAGCTATCATAGAAAATCCTTTAATAAACTTCCTATAATAGCCTGCAAAACCAAGAAAACTACGGACTTCACTGGCATTTCTTGGCTGTGGCGAATCCTTAACAGCCTTGAATTTTAGTTGGATCTACTGATATGCCATCGGCAGAAACAACATGACCTAAGAAGTTGACTTTATCCAACCAGAACTCACACTTAGACAACTTGGCATAGAGTTTTTGCTGTTTCAGGGTTGTCAAGACTATTCTTAAGTGTTCCTCGTGGTCAGCTTTAGTCCGTGAGTAAATTAAGATATCATCTATGAATACAATCACAAACTTATCCAAATATTCACGGAACACTCGGTTCATCAAATCCATAAAAGCTGCAGGTGCATTAGTTAATCTAAACGACATTACAAGGAATTCATAATGTCCATAACGGGTCCTGAAAGCTGTCTTAGGTATATCACTCTCCTTGACCTTCAATTGGTAATAGCCCGAACATAAATCAATCTTCGAAAATACTTTAGCTCCTTGTAATTGGTCAAACAAGTCATCAATTCGGGGCAAGGGGTACTTATTCTTAATTGTCAACTTGTTCAATTCTCTGTAATCTATACACATTCTAAGGGAACTATCTTTCTTCTTGACAAATAGCATGGGTGCACCCCAGGGTGAACTGCTAGGGCATATAAATCCCTTATCAACCAATTCTTGCAGTTAGACTTTCAACTCCTTCAACTCAACAAGTGCCATGCGATATGGATTCTTAGATACAGGTAATGCCTCGGGATATGTATCAATTACAAACTCTATTTCTCTATCAGGTGGTAATCCCGACAAATCATCCAAAAATGTTTCCAGAAACTCTCGGACTATAGAAATATCTTGTAATTCTATCTTATCTTTCACCCGAACATCCATTATACTAGCTAGGTAACTCTCACAACCACCTTTCAATATTCATTGAGTCTCTAGCGAGGATATAATCAGCATTTTACTTATTTTTGGGATAGCTTGAAAGGTATACCGATCTCCATTCGGGGGTCTGAATTTAACCAAACCAGACCTACAACTTATTGTGGAATGATGTCTGAATAACCAATACATCCCTAATATAACCTCATATCCCTTCATGTCGATTACAATCAGTTCTACATATAACTTCTTATCTCCTATGGACACAATGTCACCCTTCACTATCTGTTCAGAATGTAAGGATTTCCCTAACGGTAACATGACACTATATGGCTTATCAGTTGGTAAGAGTTCTAACTTATGCTTGCACACAAACATGGTTGATATAAATGAGTGTGTGGCTCCTGTGTCTATGAGTGTATAAGCAGAATTATCACAGATCATAATTGTACCTGTTATGACCGTATGTTGCATGGCATCCTCATCTTCCATCATAGCAAAGACTCTGGGCATTACTCTTGTTCGGTTTGGATCTGGCTGGCATGGGGCAGTCTCTGACTATATGTCCAACCTTATCACATCTGTAGCAACGGCCAGAATGCAACTTGCATTTGCCGGGGTGATTCTTCTGGCAGGTGGGGCATAGGGGAGCTAATGGTCGTTTTCCTTTCTTCTGATCATCATTTGGATTGAAGGGTCTCTTTACACCTCTCTGTTGTTGTGGTTGGCCCCTGTTCTATTGCGGTTGCCACCCTTTGTTCTGACGTGGTGGCGGCTGAGGCTTCCTTAGTGAATTTCCTTGGCTGTTCACGCTGTGCATATGTTGTTATCTCAGCCTCTTCCAATTCCAAGGCCTTAGCCGTCACCTCACCATACGGTACATTATGTATTCCAGCAGTCTTCACCCTCATGTATAGACTCGGCTTCAATCCTTGAACAAATTGATGAATCTTGTCCTCATCATCCTCAACCAATCGGGGAGCAAACCGTGATAAAGTCTCAAATTTGCATATGTAATCCGTCACAGAACCAGTTTGACGTAAATTCATGAACTCCTTCTTCTTGCTGGCCCGAACAGTCCTATTGAAATACTTGTCAAAGAAAGCAGTTTTAAACATTTCTCAAGTCATAGCTCTTGCATTAATGGTGCTCTAGATCGAGTCCCACCAATGCCTTGCACTCAGTTCCAGATGATAAACGGCACATGTGACCTTATCTCCCTCGTCCACCTTTGCATACTTGAACATGTCCTCCATCTTTCGAATCCATTCCTCAGCATAAGCAGGATCTGAAACTTGACCATTGAAAGTCGGGGGTCGAAGTCGGTGAAAACGCTCATCCCCATGTTCTCGGGCAATATTCGTGCTCGAATTGCCTTGTTCTTCCCTGGCGGTCATGAGCTGCTCAACTTGGCGGGATTGGCGAATTACTAACTCAGTTAGTTGAGCAATAGTGTGACTATCCACGTTATCATCTCTCTGTTGACCTCTCACCATCTTGGGATTCCTAAACAATTAGTCATAAACACATCTTAACTTAATGACATTACTAGAATCATAAATACTTACAGTTGCTGGAGTGTACTCAGTTGACAGTCAGTGCTGGAAGGCAGTCTGTAGAATCGATTTTAGAACCCGATTTTTGCTTTGATACCATAATTGTCACGACCCCAGGAGGAATCGCCACACAATTCATTACTTAGCCTCTTAATCATTTTGTTCTTACCTCACACACCTTGATCATTATTAGTGTTAATATTATATTATTTTTTTTAAGCATCTCTTAAACTGCATCTACCGATAGAGACATAAACTCACATCGACCAATGATCACGTGCCCGCCATGCGACACGTCTGATTCCAACCAGCATTGCACTCTAAACATACTACATCATCCGGTGACTAAACATACTACATCATCCGGTGACTAAACATACTACATCATCCGGTGACTAAACATACTACATCATCCGGTGACTAAACATACTACATCATCCGGTGACTAAACATACTACATCATCCGGTGACTAAACATACTACATCATCCAGTGACTAAACATACTACATCATCCGGTGACTAAACATACTACATCATCCGGTCACTAAACATACTACATCATCTGGTGACTAAACATACTACATCATCCGGTGACTAAACATACTACATCATCCGGTGACTAAACATACTACATCATCCAGTGACTAAACATACTACATCATCCGGTGACTAAACATACTACATCATCCGGTGACTAAACATACTACATCATCCAGTGACTAAACATACTACATCATCCGGTGACTAAACATACTACATCATCCAGTGACTAAACATACTACATCATCCGGTGACTAAACATACTACATCATCCAGTGACTAAACATACTACATCATCCGGTGACTAAACATACTACATCATCCGGTGACTAAACATACTACATCATCCGGTGACTAAACATACTACATCATCCGGTGACTAAACATACTACATCATCCAGTGACTAAACATACTACATCATCCGGTGACTAAACATACTACATCATCCGGTGACTAAACATACTACATCATCCGGTGACTAAACATACTACATCATCCGGTGACTAAACATACTACATCATCCGGTGACTAAACATACTACATCATCCGGTGACTAAACATACTACATCATCCGGTGACTAAACATACTACATCATCCGGTGACTAAACATACTACATCATCCAGTGACTAAACATACTACATCATCCGGTGACTAAACATACTACATCATCCAGTGACTAAACATACTACATCATCCGGTGACTAAACATACTACATCATCCGGTGACTAAACATACTACATCATCCAGTGACTAAACATACTACATCATCCAGTGACTAAACATACTACATCATCCGGTGACTAAACATACTACATCATCCAGTGACTAAACATACTACATCATCCAGTGACTAAACATACTACATCATCCGGTGACTAAACATACTACATCATCCGGTGACTAAACATACTACATCATCCGGTGACTAAACATACTACATCATCCGGTGACTAAACATACTACATCATCCAGTGACTAAACATACTACATCATCCAGTGACTAAACATACTACATCATCCGGTGACTAAACATACTACATCATCCGGTGACTAAACATACTACATCATCCAGTGACTAAACATACTACATCATCCGGTGACTAAACATACTACATCATCCGGTGACTAAACATACTACATCATCCGGTGACTAAACATACTACATCATCCGGTGACTAAACATACTACATCATCCGGTGACTAAACATACTACATCATCCGGTGACTAAACATACTACATCATCCGGTGACTAAACATACTACATCATCCAGTGACTAAACATACTACATCATCCAGTGACTAAACATACTACATCATCCGGTGACTAAACATACTACATCATCCGGTGACTAAACATACTACATCATCCGGTGACTAAACATACTACATCATCCGGTGACTAAACATACTACATCATCCGGTGACTAAACATACTACATCATCCGGTGACTAAACATACTACATCATCCGGTGACTAAACATACTACATCATCCGGTGACTAAACGACAAGAAAATACTCACATCATCCGGTGACTAAACATACTACATCATCCAGTGACTAAACATACTACATCATCCGGTGACTAAACATACTACATCATCCGGTGACTAAACATACTACATCATCCAGTGACTAAACATACTACATCATCCAGTGACTAAACATACTACATCATCCGGTGACTAAACATACTACATCATCCGGTCACTAAACATACTACATCATCTGGTGACTAAACATACTACATCATCCGGTGACTAAACATACTACATCATCCGGTGACTAAACATGCTACATCATCTAGTAACTAAACCGGAAGACTCAATCTTTCAACTTCTATCATTTGACATCCGTCGATGACGTCAGCCGGGTGATTGCCTCATCCAGCTTCTTTCATACGGCAGTAAAACACTATAATCATCAACCAACTTCATCCAAATCTTAACTTGGTAACTATAAACCTCAATGAGTGAAAATCATAGACTCATCCAGAATACACATAGTGGAAGACTTAGGTTAATAACACGTTCCATATCCAAAAAAAACATTCTCAGACTCAATAATCAAATCAAACAATCTCAAACTCAATGTTTTAAAATAATCTTATCCTACCCAGACTTTCATATTTAAAATCATACTGACATCATGCATGCATTAACCAGGGGTCTTAATCGCCTATCCAGCCTTGCACTGTCATTCTGAGCATCCTCTAGCAACCGGCTTTAAGCATCATCTCTGGATTGGGAATCCTCACCTGTGAACTCTTCACCTACATCATAAGGTTTAACTATAAGCCTAATGCTTAGTAAGGAATGCAACACTAACATGGATGCATGAATGTATAATTCGGGAAACACATGCTCATAAGTCTTTTCTTGTTCATAGTTTTGCTTGTAATCATCATTCATAATCATTGATCATATTCTTCATTTAAGTTGTGTGGATTAAGAGAGGATTTGTGCCAGTAAAGGGGGTTCGACAGTGAGTTTGATCTTGGTCCCTACTGTGGGTCGTATTCATATGTCCCTCTTTTGGACTGTGACATACGCCGAACCGCCCCCAACCCTCGCTTAGCCCATGTTGCATAAGTTTTATCTTCTTACTTTATTCATGAGAAAACCATGCTCTTAAAACATTTTCATATGTATAAAATAGTCATGATGCATGTACATGGAAATTCTTAAATCATCAGGCTACATAACAGAGCATCCTCCCAACATGAAAACTTACCATTAAACTAAACATTAACATAAGTACGAGACAGTAGCATAAATGGCCTCTAATTATCATGTCAGTTACTATCTAGCATCCTTTGATGTAGGGTCCTAATGACTGAGAAACCTATACATTCACTTATCTGGTTTTCTTAGCAACTTGAGCTCTTCTCTTTGGACTTCTTCGCCTAAAACATTTACATTGCAGTAGTTAAAACAAAAATTGTATTAGTTCTAATCACAGGTCATCCTAGGGTCTAATTGCTAAAGTCATTCCTGAATCCATAGTTTAATACTCTGTGCAGTCTGAAATCCAAAAACCGAAATAGACAGACTCGACTATCGATTACTCAGGGTTGGTTATTTTAAATGTCCAGAATCGATTCGGAATGACATTACCGATCTCAGATTTTAAAACGTCCTTATTATTACACGGCCATTGAAGAATCCAGAACTTCAACACATAGCTAAAAACAGAGCTTAACGACTAATAGATAGCCACATTACCAAACTCGTACCTTGAGCACAAAATAACCGAGAAGTAGCAAGGACACCGATCGTCGAAGGAGAGATTTCCAGCTGACAGAGAGCGAGAGCTCGGGAGAGAAAATCGCTGAGAGTAATGACGGCTACAGTGAGGTTTAATGTAGGTTTGAACCCTTTCCATTTTCTTTAAATACCGGTCTCAATCCACTATTATTACAACTTTGCCACTCAACCTAGTTTAAATCCACATGAAATTAATTAGGCTTGGCACAAAATTCTAAACCGTGAAGATTGAATATTCATGACCGTTAAAACAGTTAGGAAGTCACCTGGTCGTCTTGTCGGGTGTTACATAGTACGCCAACAGTCAGAACAGCTTAGGGATTTTGTTAGAACGGAGCAGACAAGGTAACACCCCTAAGGACAAAAGTGGAGAAAGGTTTAGGTGGCTTAGGCCCCCGACATTCAATGGACAGTCTTCGGATCCCACTTGCATTGAAGAGTTGATCCGCAAGTTAAAGAGCATGTTTGCTTATGCAAAGGTAGAGGAGGCCGACAAGGTAACGTGTGCGGTTTTCAACTTGGATAAGGATGCCATTTTCTAGGTGGGATACATTTATGGCCACTATGGATACGGAGGTTATGACATGGGAAAAATTCAAGATGGCGTTCTACAACAAGTATTTTAACCACACCCACCGAGCCAACAAGTGAGCAGAGTTTTCCCGACTATGCCAAATAGGATCGGTGGCCGAGTATGTACAAAGGTTTGAGTCACTATCTTGCTATGCAGGTCCTTTGGTTGGTAACAAAAAGGACAAAGTTTATCAGTTTGTGCAAGGTTTAAAGTTGGAGATTCTGAAAGGAGTAAAGACTGCGGGCGTCGATGGCATGCCACTACCATTTGGTTGTGGCAAAGGCCTTAGAGCTGGATGATATTGAGATGAAGCTACAACAACAAAGTGAAACGTCGAAGAAGATCTTCAGAGTAACAACCACCGCGGGGCACAAAAAAGACTGGTGGCGAAGAAATTAGTCAAGGAAATAGAAAGCGTGCCCCTGGGTATTTGTAGTTCCCTCAATGGCCAACATGTAAGAAGTTCCATGATGGGGTGTGCAAGGCAGGTTCGGGCTGATGTTTTAATTGTAATGAGTAAGGTCATATTTCTACGGACTGCTCAAGGAAAAACCAAGAAAGATGTTTCAACTGCTAAGAGATGGGTCATCTCTCCAGGAATCGTCTGAAGAAAGGTAAAGGGCAGTGTTTTAATTGTAACAAGATGGGCCATCTCGCTAGGGACTGCCCGACACGAAACAAGGGACCCACAAGAGTATCGCCGAGGATCTTCTCCCTTAGCAGTGCAGACAACGAAGGGCAGCATACCGTTGTTACAAGTATATTCCCTTTTATTTATTTATAGAAGATGCTAAAGTAGACATGTTAGATTATATCGTTTGGAGGTTTAGCATTGGGTGGAATTAGACTTGAGAAACTTCGGGAAAGGATTAGAAGTAGTATTATGTAGATTAGAAGTAGTATTATGTACTTTAAGAAATAGGAAAAATGGGAAGGTCAGAATTTGAGGTTTAGTTTATCGGTATTAGTGGTGTGCGATTTGAGGAAATATACGAATTTTTGAATGAGAGGACGGTCAAATGCATTAGGAATGAGGTTAAATTAGGAAATTTCAAAGGTTTGGCTCGTATTTAACGAAGTCGAGGCCTATGAATTCGTAAATAGCTAAGGTTAGGATAGATGAGCTTAGGTATGGAATGTAAATTCCAACTCAAGGAATATTAGGTCTTTAGAAGATCGTTGATCGAGGATATGGGTGTTAGCTTAGATAGGAGGTTCATACCGTGGAGGGTATGGCCAAATACCGCCATGTAGTTCTTAGTCCATGGATGAGGAAAATAGAGACTAGGTAAGGTAAGATAGAATGGGCGATTAGGTAGATTTTGGACAATGTCATAAGGGTAAATGAGGGGAATTATTAGAATAAATGGAGGGTCAAAATAAGAGTCAAGTATTGGAGGTTAGGTGATGTTGAGGAAATTAGAGGATGTTGGATGAAAGGATGGAAAGTTTGCATGGAGATTGTGCAAGTTGACCTAGAAGTGAGGATAAATCAGTAGATTTAGGAGAGTTTCGACTCGTAATTTACATCAAAGTGTCTATGCACCATTTAAGGTATTGGATGAATGGTTTAAGGAATTGGGTAGACCTAGGAATTTTATAGTGTTTGGTGTTGACCGAGATAAAAGTTAGACAAATCGAGCATAGTGGACATAATTACAAAAATTTAGAGGATACCTTGAAAGCGTAAATGGTAGATTTAAGTATTTAGAGCCTTGTGTACGTGGATTGTGTTAGAGTGACTAATGGAACGTTATGATTGCCCAATGTACGTAGGTGTAAAAGGCGAGAGTGATGAATTAGAAATTAGTTGGTAGTGTAGAGAAGAATTTGAAATAGAGGATTTAGGAAAGAGAGCTAAGTATTAGGTCCTTAGTATTACGTGATTGAGGAAACTTTGAGGACTTATAGTGGTTATGTGCGTGTTTGATAGACACAAAATTAGGGAAATGAGGAACTCAAATGAATTTAGTTCGAGGAAAAACTAGGGTTGAAGTTAAGTTAGAGGGATGTGAAAGTCTAAGTGATAATTGGTTAAAAGTCATTGGGCGTATGAGTGATTTAGCGATTAAGTGCATAGTTAGTAGCATTTAAAACTTTGGAGATGTAGGAATTGTCAATGCCCGGTAGGTAATTGAGACCATAGGGGCGTCGAGAGTAGTATTGCGAGCGTAATTACGAGGGTAATGTGAGAGTGAATAATTAGAGGGTTAACCAAGCAACAATTTTGAGGACAAAATTTCAATTAAGGAGGGTAGGATGTAACGGCCAGAATTTTCGGTTTAAGGATTTCTAGTTTTGTACTTCCAGTTTTCCGTTATTAGTGTTTTATTCGTAAAAATAGTAAATTAAGCCTGTTTTGCTAATGAAAATTTTTGTTAGAGCCCTAGGAATAAATTGGAATATTTGGAGAAATAAGAAAATTTCAGAGAAACCAAATCGATAGGTTAAATAACGAATCAAATAGAAAGTTAAAGGAAATGGGCATTTAAGTCATTTGCTAAGTTAATTCATGTATGTACGACAGAAATGATAGAAACGGTAGAAACTGAAACGAAACGTTTATGTATGATTGAAATGGTAGAAACTGCATATGTTAAGTGAAATGTTTTAAATTCTTATCTGCATTACTTGCTAAGCATTAGACTTATAGGTTGAGTCCTGTGATGTAGGTGAAGAAGAGCAGCATGGTGAGATTACACGAGCACGATAGGATTACTGTCGTGGTTGGAGGAGTACGACCATGGCGGCATCCCGACAACATTGTTAGGGCGATTCCGACTGTGGTTAGTATGTGTAGGTGTCTATTTTGTTCGGATGTGAGTAGGAAAGTTTAGGTGTGTATAGAAATGTGATGGGAGAACATATGGAAATGTTTATGTATGTGGATGGGAAAGTTTGTTAGAACATGTATGAAAAGTCGAGTTTTGATGTGCATGTTGTGGTAGTAGAACGTCTAGAATGTGAAGTCTTTATTTGGAAAATATATTGGAATTGTTTGGATGTTTTTAAACTTGTAAGTATATGCTCGGTTTTTAGAGCGGTTCATGCAGTTGGTTTTCGTGAATTTTTAATACGTTTTCGAATGCATTTTTGGGTTTCGTTTTTAGTTGGATTTTCAAGGGTTGAGATATTTTTTGTTTAGAAATGTTTGAAGTAAGTTTATGGGTGAAGTGTAGGTGAAGGAAAGGGAGAAAAGTGAGAAAATGTAGAAAAAGTGTGGAGAAGGGCGCTGGGGCACGCCGGGCGCACGTGCGCAATAGGCGCGGTGTGACGACCCTAATACTGTACCTGATTTTCCCGTATTATTTATTTATTTATTTATTTATTATACTTTATTCTATACGAAACTTAAGTTAAGCATTTAAACGCAGAACCATTTGAAAATCTTTTCAATCAAATTTGGAATCGGAATTGAAAATTGCTTAAAACATTCCTAAATCAATTAAAATGAAACTTAACTCAATCAATTAAAACAATTAAAACTAATAATCAATCGGCCGAGGGACAAAATGGAACGTTTGTCCCAAAGATGAGGGGCGATAGATCGCCCATTTTAGGTGATCGATCGCCATATGCAAAAACAGGAGGGGCGAACGTTCGCCCCTCAAATCGGTGAACGATCGCCTCGCGATCGTTCACCAGGCGAACGATCGCCTCGCGATCGTTCACCAGGCGATCGATCGCCCACCCTTGGGCGATCGATCGCCACACGCTCTGGAAAAATTCCAGAGCGTGGCGAACCCTTAGTGACTGATCGCCCCTCTTGGCGATCAGTCGCCATGCTCTCTGCCTCCTCCCTTCCTCTCTTCTCTCTTCTTCCATTCTTTCCTTACCTTTCCTCCCCATTTTCTTTCTTTCTCCCTTGCATACACACAACACACTCCTTCCCCAATTACCACTACGCCTCATACATTTTCAAAGTACAATTCAACATAAAACCCCAAATACTCGTATCCCCTCCATAGCCTCATTTAAACCGACTCAAAACACGTTTAAAACAAGACATATATTTTCATGAAAACGAACGGCATGGATATGTTTAAAAACCGAACATATCCCTGTTATCAAACATTTTACAAAACAAGTTTCTAAAACGTTTAAAAAACTTCAGAACGTAAACCTATCAACTAGTCAGAACCAAACATCCTAAAATGTTCTAACTATACAATTTTCTTACTGTCTAACTACTGTGTCCCAAAATACCTTTACATGACTTTCCCACGGGTCAAAACGTACTGACTGCCCAGCGCACTCCCACAGGCCATCCTCCTTCAATCTGTACGATCGTCTGGTAGAGGGAATTTCTCCTCACCTGGATCTATGTCACCTACACCATAAAGACACCTATGAGATAAAAATCTCAGTAAGCTCTACGTAAATGCTAATGCATGATCATGTATGCTCAATGCTGTGAAAACCGTCCATGTCAATGCATATATCAGTACGTGTCAGTCTATGGTTATCAGAAACACTCTACAGATGGATAGGGCACGTCCAGCGGTTAGACAGCCCACACCATCTGAAGGGAGGAAAACCCGCTCACCACGGAACGCCAGGTCTGAACCTCATCCCCGATAACCCCATGTCATGGTTGTTTACTGTGATACTTTACTTGCCTTTACAATGCATGTTCTTTTCATGCAATCCGTGCGTAAACTCATTTTCATGATCTTTTTAAAACCGTGATGCATGAACAGTTCAATATAAACATACATGAAGAGTATACCATTAAAACTCGACAAATACCATTAAACAATCAACCTATAAAACAACTAAACCTAAACTACCCAACCGAAACAATTAAATAGACACGTCACCAAAACTCCTCGAGACGACATCGACATACGGTGTAGGCCTATCGGCCAGAGTAAGTCACGAGAACTTACCTCGAGTCCGTTGCAGCTCAAGCTCCAGTCCACGAGCGTTGTTCACCTAAGCAATTTCACTAAATTGTCATTAAAACGAGCTTAAACAATTTAATGTCCAAACTAACAAAATCTCTAACTAAGGAAATTCCTAAAACTTTAATTTAACTAATCAAGGCATTTAAACAACAATCGATGCTCGATAGTTCAAAAACCACCAATAACGAGTTTCCCTAAAACTCGAAAATTCGTCAATCTCTAATATTCGTCCTAAATCGATTTAACTTCGTCCAATAACGTTCAATACGTCCATTATATTCACAACTAAGGTAAACCTATCGATTTCTAGCCCTAAACCACGTTTTTACGAAACCCTAATCATTTTTAACTCCGTAAAAACCGAACAATAAGCTTCCAAAGCTTTAGAATCATACCTAAAGCGTTGATTGGAGGAGAAAACGTGAGAAATCGGAGTTCGATCGGAGAGGAACGATCGTTGGGATGGAGGGATCGCCGATGAGAGGAGGGGGAAACTCGCAGGGGAAGAAGGAGATGGCGTGGAGAAGAAGAAGAAAATGGTTTTTAATAAAATTTTGGCTTGTGAAATTACCATATTGCCCTTCCTTTGATTTCCTATTTGTTCGTCGCTCATTTCGTTAATCGTCTAACGATTTGGCTTCTCCAAATTTCCTTAATTTGTCAATAAATCCTACTTATTACTAAGGTTCAATTAAAACTGTTCGTTCACAATTCGGACCTCGTTTACTATTTTTACCAAAGTATCCTTTATATTACGATAAACGTAATTTCGGTAAAATTAGCGTTACGACTCCTAATATTCCCGAAATTTTCCTAAAATCCATATTAATTATTAGGATCGTAATAACGCTTTGTTTATGAAAAATTGACTTGATTTGACATATTTACAAAATGCCATTTATATCATTTATTTACAAATTCCCGAAAATCTGGGTGTTACACGCGGTGCGTGCCCCAGCCAATCGATCGGCACCTTCTCTTGAGCGCGCTGCTTGGGCGACGCACCACCCGAGGCCCAACTTGAAATTTTTTTAAAATTTACTTTTCAAAACACGTTTCAACTCGACCTTGTACGATACTTTTTAAACGTACTTTACGAGCGACCGCCCTTGTATTTTAAAGGATTTTAAGGACCCAAAAACCGAGTTGACATTTTATCAAAAAAATGGTTTTAGCCTCGTTTTTAGTGTTTTAAAAGTTGAAATATTTTACGCCCAAAATGTCTAAGTCAAAGGTAGACCCTAAAGGTTGATAGTGATGGGTCAACTGTCTGAGTCCGTTTTTTTTAAAGTGTTAAGTAAAAATGAAAAATTTTATGTGAAAATACGAGGGCTTAGGTCAAAGTTAGTCAAATGTCAAGTCATGTCCTGTGACCAGCCGGAAAGGGTCAGGGTTGTTACACAATCAGTTAGGCCATCTCTACTCTAGAAGCAGTGCCCCAATCACTTATGTCATGCAAGAAAATAAAGAACAGACTCAGTGCATGTTTTACGAAGAGCATGAGCATAACATAGTCATGAGCATGCATTTTATTTACTTATACATCACTTATTGGGCATTAAGCTCATTACTTACTTTGTGGTGTAGGTGACATTATAATAGGTAAGGACGTTGATCCTTAGTACGACTGATAGAGCAGCTGATGGAGGATGTCCATATAGTGTGCTTGGAGCTGCTAGAGCGATTTTGACCTGTGGGCCAGTTGTAGGTATTTTGGGTAATTGTGTATAGACAAATGTTTTAAATTTTAGTTAGATGATGGGCTTATAGGCTTTTCGCTATGTTTTGTAAACATAATCAGGGTTTCTGCTGTTTTTGGTTGTTAAGAAAATGATTTTTTGTTGATTGAGATAAAAAGGGGATTAAGTTGATTTATGGTTGAATGGAATGTTGTGGCATGATTTTAGGTTAAAGAATGATATTTTGATGAAGTTTATAGGCGATGGGGAGTGAATCTAAGTTATGGTAATTCTTATTTATGATTTTTAGGGGTAAGATGAAGAAAGGAGAAGAAAGGGTGCGAGATGGGTGCATTTAGAAGGAAAAACCAGAAATAGAGCCGATCGGTCGCTAATTTTAGGCGATCGATCGACCAAATTGCTGTTTTTTGTGGTTTTGGCAGCAAGGTAGCCGATCAATCGGCTATTGTAGCCGATTGATTGGCTAAACATTGTTCACGGGGTACTGTTCGCGGGCACTGTTTACGTGAAAAAAAAAAAAGAATTTTAAGGAAATTACACACGTTTTCTACGGATCTTTAGGAACAAAGTTCACTCATTTTTGGGGAATTTTATAGACGTTTAATATTTTTCTAAAATTTTCTTTAGAATTTCTTAGAAAGTGTCATGATTAAGTCAAGTTAGTAACGACCGAGTTACGGGTCATTACAGTTGTGGTATCAGAGCCCTGGTCAAAATCGTTTCTGCAGACTGCCTAACAGCACAAGCCGCAACATGAATATTCTTCATCAACTGTAAGTATGTTCTGAATCCTTTACTATTTTAGAAAAATTAATTATTTTATTAAATGTGTTAGGATTAACAAAATGGTTAGAGGAAGAGAACCACATAGCGAACCAGGTGATAGGGAGCACACCATTGACCGACTCACAGATTTGGCAGATCGCCAATCTCAAATAATTGAAAGGCTTATTAGCAAGGAAGAGCAAGGAAGTAATGGACATTCAAGCGATCAGAGTGGGGAACGATTCAAGCGACTAAGACCTCCGACTTTTGATGGACAGGCTTTAGACCCTACTTATGCTGAAGAATGGATCCGGACTGTTGAAAGAATGTTTGAGTACGCCAAAGTAGAAGAAGTAGATAAAGTCACTTGTGCCGCATTCTATCTTTCTAAGGATGTTGGGTTTTGGTGGGATACCGTCACGGCTACAACAAATGTGAGAGGAATGAATTGGGAGCAGTTTAAGAAGCTATTTTATGAAAAATATTTTAGTCGTGCGGTCAGAACAAGCAAAATGGTGGAGTTTGCACAACTGCGCCAAACTGGCTCTGTAGCCGATTATATACGCCAGTTTGAGTCTTTATCTCGATTTGCTCCCCACTTTGTGTATAACGATGAGAACAAAGTCCACCAGTTTGTACAGGGCTTGAAGGTGGAAATCTTCAAAGGCGTTGAGATAGTGGGAACCAAAGAAATTCCCTATACCAAGGTAGTGGCCAAAGCTATGGCAGTTCAGAGGGCTGAGCAGAAATGTTACCAGCAAAGGGAGTCAACCAAGAAATTTTTTCGAGAAGTCCAGCCTCAGCAACAGCAAAATAAAGTATGGCAATGACCGCATCAGCAACAGTAGCAACAACAATAAAGAGGAGTGAAAAGACCCAACAATGGACATAACGCACAAAGAAAAGAAAAGCAAGTGCAAGGGCCTTCATATCAGCAGTATCCGTAGTGTCCTAAATGTCAGAAACGACATACTGGTGAATGCAGGCCCGGTTCTAACCGATGCTTTAATTGCAATGAAGTCAGCCATTTTGCTAGAGATTGCCCAAAATGGGCCCATAATCAGAAAAGGCCGAATGTAACGCCTAGGGACCAGGGTCAAACAAGGCCGAACATAACACCGAGGGTGTTTGCTCTTATTGAAGCCGACGAAGAGGAACAACCTTCCGTTATTTCAGGTTCAATTTTACTTAATGATGTTGCTGCTTATACATTAATTGACTCTGGTGCTACGCATTCATTTATTCCTTTAGCTTTTGTGGTCAAGCTAAATTTATTTTCTATGCCCGCTGATCATTTTTATGTTGTTCTGTTGCCATCCGGAGAAAAACTGTATTCAAATCAAGTAGTGTGTGATTGTGTTATGTCTGTGGGAGATTATAAGATACCTGCTGATCTAATAATCATTAACATGAAGGGATACGATGTTATATTGGGAATGGATTGGTTATTTAAGTATTTTGCTACTATTGATTGTAGAACAAAAACAGTCAGTTTCTAACCTCCAAATGGTGTTAGGTATTCCTTTCGAGCTGTGAAGAATGCTAATGCTATTCCAATCGTATCTACCATAAGAGTTCAGCGATTATTGACTTGTGGATGTACCAGATTTCTAGATAGTATGGTTGACACGAGCAGGCAAGGTGAAGTGAAACTTCAGGATGTACCAGTGGTCCCAAATTTTCCAGAAGTTTTCTTAGATGATCTACCGGGTTTTCCCCAAGACAGAGAAATAGAGTTTGAAATTGATGTAATTCCGGGGGCTGCACCAGTATCAAAGAATCCATACCGTATGACTCCTACGGAATTAAAAGAATTAAAATTACAGTTGATGGAACTGGCAGACAAGGGTTTCATCAGCCCTAGTTTTTCGCCGTAGGGTGCACCAGTCCTCTTTGTAAAGAAGAAAGATGGATCTCTTAGAATGTGTATTGATTACAGAGAACTGAACAAATTGACGATAAGAATAAATATCCTTTGCCACGTATTGACATTTTATTCGATCAACTCTAAGGTGCCAAGGTATTTTCAAAAATTGATCTTCGATCTGGATATTATCAGCTGAAAGTCAAGCCAGAGGATGTTCCAAAGATTGCTTTCCAAACTAGGTATGGACATTACGAGTTTCTAGTAATGTCTTTTGGTTTAACAAACGCCTCTGCAGCCTTTATGGACCTTATGAATCGAATATTTCATGAATACTTGGATAAATTCGTGATCGTGTTTATTGATGATATACTGTGGTCATGTCAATTTTGAAGCTTCATCAACTGTATGCAAAATTTTCTAATGAGAGTTTTGGCTTGATCAATCAATTTTCTCGGACATGTTATATCGAAGGAAGGAGTTTCTGTCGATCCTTCAAAGATTCAGGCTATTGTTGATTGGCCGCAGCCTAAGAATGTTGGTGACATACGAAGGTTTCTTGGTTTATCAGGTTACTATAGACAGTTTATTGAGGGGTTTTCCAGAATAGCCCTTCCTTTATCCCGCTTGACCAGGAAAAGTGTAAAAATGTGGTGGTCTGAAGATTTCGAGAAAAGTTTTTAGACGCTTAAGCAGAAACTGACGATAGCTCCTGTAACGCCCCCGAACCCACCCTGGCTCGGTGCGCTACCTTGCTGACCAATCCTAAGTTAAAACCTAATTTAAAATAATTATTATAAACCCTAAATCATAAATTAGGACTGGCACAGCTGAATTTAAAACTAAATATTTCAAAACTCACTTACGTCATACCTAGCTGCCTAGACTCACTAATTCCCTTACTCCTAACCATTAAGCACCGCGGCGTCCATTCCGAAAATTTCGGCAAAGTAACGCCTGTAAATGGCGCCTCCAAAATGCTAGGTACCTGCAACTAAATACATTCCCAACAAATTCAGAATACTCTTACTTAACTAACCAGCAATCAACATACGAAATCTTCAAATAGCAGTAAAGATGGAAACTATAATACTAACATCCCTAAGTGAAGAAAATCCGCAATATAAGGCAACACATCACCCTTAACTATGACTATATACAATAAACCCACAGTAGCTATACAAGAACTCTCAAAACAACATCAGCCAAAAAGGCAACTCTACAAACCATCAAAATAAATGTAAATTATACACGACCCAAAATACTGTTCCACCCACATCTTTCCGAAGACCATGGTCGAGGCGCCCCGACAACTGCCTGCACCGGCATGCCCCAGTGCGTCTCCGACTGCATCCAAGTCCTGACTCACTCGCTTAGCTCACATGTAACCGCTTCATTACCTACACCATAGAACACAAAACATAAGCCTAATGCTTAGCAAGTAGGGAATACAAATGCGACACTACACAATGCAATCACCCTAACACATGCAGTTTCTATCACTCAGTTGTACTTATTTGCTGTTCGTTGCTTTAATCTTGCTTTAATCTTTCATAAGCCCGACAAGGCACACTATTCGAAATGCAATATGTGTTTTAGCCGGTCATCTCTCATAGAGTACCCTTCGGGGTGCTACACACCAGCAACCTCAGCCCGACAAGGCACACTATTCGAAATGCAATATGTGTTTTAGCCGGTCATCTCTCATAGAGTACCCTTCGGGGTGCTACACACCAGCAACCTCAGCCCGACAAGGCACACTATTCGAAATGCAATATGTGTTTTAGCCGGTCATCTCTCATAGAGTACCCTTCGGGGTGCTACACACCAGCAACCTCAGCCCGACAAGGCACACTATTCGAAATGCAATATGTGTTTTAGCCGGTCATCTCTCATAGAGTACCCTTCGGGGTGCTACACACCAGCAACCTCAGCCCGACAAGGCACACTATTCGAAATGCAATATGTGTTTTAGCCGGTCATCTCTCATAGAGTACCCTTCGGGGTGCTACACACCAGCAACCTCAGCCCGACAAGGCACACTATTCGAAATGCAATATGTGTTTTAGCCGGTCATCTCTCATAGAGTACCCTTCGGGGTGCTACACACCAGCAACCTCAGCCCGACAAGGCACACTATTCGAAATGCAATATGTGTTTTAGCCGGTCATCTCTCATAGAGTACCCTTCGGGGTGCTACACACCAGCAACCTCAGCCCGACAAGGCACACTATTCGAAATGCAATATGTGTTTTAGCCGGTCATCTCTCATAGAGTACCCTTCGGGGTGCTACACACCAGCAACCTCAGCCCGACAAGGCACACTATTCGAAATGCAATATGTGTTTTAGCCGGTCATCTCTCATAGAGTACCCTTCGGGGTGCTACACACCAGCAACCTCAGCCCGACAAGGCACACTATTCGAAATGCAATATGTGTTTTAGCCGGTCATCTCTCATAGAGTACCCTTCGGGGTGCTACACACCAGCAACCTCAGCCCGACAAGGCACACTATTCGAAATGCAATATGTGTTTTAGCCGGTCATCTCTCATAGATAACCGCTTCATACCTACACCATAGAACACAAAACATAAGCCTAATGCTTAGCAAGTAGGGAATACAAATGCGACACTACACAATGCAATCACCCTAACACATGCAGTTTCTATCACTCAGTTGTACTTATTTGCTGTTCGTTGCTTTAATCTTGCTTTAATCTTTCATAAGCCGTGTGGAACGAGTTGGCACACATCCCATAACCGTCTAGGATGGCCACACTCAGAACCACCATCCTTCATAGAGGTCCCCTCGGGGTGCTACACACCAGCACCTTAGCCCGACAAGGCACACTATTCAGGATTACATGTTTTAGCCGGTCATCTCTCATAGAGTACCCTTCGGGGTGCTACACACCAGCAACCTCAGCCCGACAAGGCACACTATTTGAAATGCAATGTGTTTTAGCCGGTCATCTCTCATAGAGTACCCTTCGGGGTGCTACACACCAGCAACCTCAGCCCGACAAGGCACACTATTCGAAATGCAATATGTGTTTTAGCCGGTCATCTCTCATAGAGTACCCTTCGGGGTGCTACACACAGCAACCTCAGCCCGACAAGGCACACTATTCGAGATGCATTTACAATTTACTTTATCTGATTACGTTCATGCTCACAATGCCAAACAATGCCACTAGGCGTACTTAACGTGCTATACCATGATGCATGCTTCAAATATGCAACACTACACGAAAAAATCAACACAACGCAACACGAAACAACAAACACAACACAAAATAAATAAATAACCCTACCGTTCTATGGTGTAGGCCCGAAGGCGAAAGGAATTCACAACTACTTATCTAGCGTCCTAGCTCGCTGAGAATATTCAGTTACCTGTCCACCTACGGCTCCACCGACGACAAATACCCAAACTTCATTAAACTCAAGGTTACATTCACCAATTACTCTCAAACTACTATTTCTAACATAATCCAACTAAAACCTAACTAAACGGGCCACTAATTTGGGTTCGGTAAAAATCGACCCGAACTTCAAACGTGCATAACTTTCACGTCGAATATCGGAATCGAACGATTCCAGCGGCCACGTACTCCTCTAATAACCTATTTTAACCTGCCAAAATGAATTTTAAAACAAACTACCTTAGCTAGGTCAAAATTGGCAAAACCCGAATTGCCCCTTCACCCAAAAATTTCCCTTTTCTAGTTTTTTATCAATTCTCACTCAATTGCTCACCAATTAACCACATATACACTCAATTAGCATAAACAACCACAATTCCGAGGCTACACACAACAGAAACCCGAATTGCCCAAATAGGGCTTGCTGCCTTTCGCCCAAACAGGGCTCTCCACGGTCAAGCAACCATAACCGGTCCTGGGGTTGGCGAACCCACGCCGGAAGTAGCCCATTTCGGCCGGTGATCAGAGCTCAGACCAGCTCATCACCCTTGGCCACGACTGAACCGAAACAGGGGAAAAGGAAGACTTACCGTTCGGTTCTGTGCGCGAAGATGGCCGAAACTGGCAACCTTAGAGTCGCTGACGTCGTCTGGCCGGAAATCGCTGGAAATCGGCGGCGGTCTGGGTCGGCGATCATCGTCTCCCGTCGCCCTAACCTCTCCCCTGCTTCTCAGCCCTCCGCGCTCGGGCACTCGACGAACAACAGAAATGCATTCTGTTGTTTTTATTTTAATTTATTTATTATTTTTTTTATAATAATAATAATAATAACATTAATAAAACTAAATTACCATTATGCCCTCACATGTTTTCAACCATTTCAAATTTCATTAAATCTCGTTCTTAAATTATAAACTTTCGTCAATTGACCCTCACCCTGTACTCGGCTTAAGTTCTCTCCACTGGGAATACCCAAATATAAATTAATAAATCATTCACTTTTCTTTTAAATTAATTAAAACAACCTATTTTATTTTCTCTCCAATTTTTCCTAAAAACAATCCCGGGTGTTACAGCTCCTGTATTGACACTGCCAATTGAGAACGGCAATTTCAGTATTTATTGCGATTCTTCTAAGATCGAGTTAGGTGCTGTTTTAATGCAAGACAGAAAAGTTGTAGCTTATTGTAACGACCCTTACACTATTCCCTTAATTTCCCGTATATTTTTTTTTCTTATCCTTATAAACTTCGTAACATTTGAGCAGAAATTTAAATTGAAATCAAAATCATTAACATTGTTAAGAAGATCATTTAATACAAATCTTAAATCAATTAAATAAACAATTAAAACATATAAAACAAATGAAACAGGGGAAAAGACAAAAGCAGGGGCAAAAGGGACAACTGTCCCGTGAAAATATAGGGGCTATCGATCGCCCAAAACAGGCAATCGATCGCTAGTGAAGAAAACTGAGGGGCGATCGATTGCCCCTCATGCAGGTGATCGATCGCCCTTCGGCGATCCACCACGGCCGATCGTTCCCTTCACCAGGCAAACGATCGGCACACGCGCTCTGAAATTTCTTCCAGATCGTGACCAAAGAGGGCCGATCGATCGCCCTCCCTGGCAATCGATCGGCATGCTCTCTGGAATCCACTTTTTCCAGAGAGCTGCCTCTCTTCCTTCTCTTCCTTTCTCCTTTCAATTTCCTTGCACAAACACTCCTAAACACTTCACCACTTTTCCCTCATCAAATCCACTCTTAACATTTCATAAAAACTTCTACACAATAACACTACCACCCACATACATTTCACTCTCTACCAATCACCCGTTTACCGACTCAAAACACATTTAAAATATAACCAAATTTTATAAAAATGAACCGCGTGGTTCTGTTTAAAAGTTTAACATTTCCTCCTGTTTGAAAAACATCCAAAACACTACAAAATAATATCGATATACCAAAAACACTATACAATACCTATCCAGATCCAAACATCCTAAAATGATTTAACTATACAGTTTTCCCTATCTTTCTATCCATCAATTCCCCAAAAATGTTTACCTATGTCCCCACTGGTCAAAATCACGCACCAACTGCCAGCGCGCTCCCACGGGCCATCCTCCTTCAACGTGTTCATACTTCAGGTGGTGGGACGTCTTCCTCACTTGTCTCAAAATCACCTACACCATAGAAATAAAAATGTGAGCTAGAGGCTCAGTAAATCTACGTGAATGCACGTGAATGCCAGTGCTATGCATGTAGAGTTCATAAATCATGCGTCCTACCTTTTCGCTAATCATTTCATTTATGTCACTGGGGCTTCACTCTCGCTAGATAGGAGCGGCACATCCGTCGATTTGATAGCCCCTCTTATCTAACCGGGGGGAAAACATGCTTCACCTGACAGCCATGTTGAACCACTGCCACCGACGTGACCTTTATTACATTCATTTACCTTTTCATTTTGTAAAAACATGCATAGAAATTCGTTTTCATGCTCTTTTTGAAAACAATTATGCGTGAACAAATATTATGCCATGAACGAAATAGAAACAATTAGAAACATACAAACAATAAACTTAACAATTAACAACCTAACTAAACCTAAAACTAATTACCCGTTCTAACTACCTGAACGCAATATATCTCCAATTCCTCAATTTAACGTACATTCTTATGGTGTAGGCCAAGACAGCCAAACAAATCATGAAGACTTACCTCGCGTCCGTTGCACACCGAGCTCCATCCACGAGCGTTGTTTACCTAAGGCAAATACACGACAGTTGTCATTTGAATCAATTCTAAACTATCGAGTTTAGAAAATTACAAACTCATAGCTAAAGAAAATCTCCTAAACTCTAAAACACCTCATTGAGGCATTTTATCGAGCAACTCGTGCTCGTGAATCTCCAAACCTCCATTAATGGAGCATTTAAAACTTCTAACCACTCAAAACCTCAATAACCTTCATTAATTCAACTAACTTTTATCAACAACCATAAATACGCCCATTAGAGCCATAAATACGGTAAACCTATCGATTTCAAACTCTATGTCACGTTTTCAACGAAAGCCTTAACGAACCCTAATCGTTTTAAACCCTAGAAATTTAAATCTAATGCTCTAAAACTATAGATTCATACCTAGGGTCGAGGAAGGAGAAGGAGAATCGTCGCCAGAAGAGAGGAAACGCCGTGGGAGGGAGAATGTCGCGTGAAGGAGGGGAAAAGTTGGAGAAGAAATCGTGTAAGTGTGAGGGAGGGAGAGTTTTTGTGATTTTATTAAAATTTGGTTTGCAAAATTACTCATTTGCCCTCCATCTCATTTTCTATTTATTCCTCCATAATTTTGTTATTTAACTAACGGTCTGATTTCTCCAATTTTTCGTATTTCACAATAAATTCTAATTTATTATTACGGCTCCATTAAAACCTTCCATTCGCAAAATGGACTTAATTTGACGTATTTACAAAAATGTCGTTATTTATTAGAATTACAAAAGCCTGTAAAACTGGGTGTTATACTTATGCATCGAGACACCTCAAAACCTATGAACATAATTATCCGACACACAATCTGGAACTAGCAGCTGTGGTCTTTGCATTAAAAATATGGAGGCACTATCTATATGGCCAGCAATGTGAAATCTTTTCTGACCACCAAAGTTTGAAATACATATTCACACATAAGGACTTGAACTTAAGGCAAAGACGATAGTTAGAATTCGTGAAGGACTATGATATTGAGATCAAGTACCACCCAGGAAAGGCCAACAGGGTAGCCGATGCTTTTAGTTGGAAGTTCACAACAAAACAGCCTGAGATGTCAGTTAGTCCAATCGAACTGAAGTCAGAAATTCAAGGATTTTATATGGAGATTGTTACACATTTAGCAAGTACACTTTCAGCTATATCTTTAAAGCCGACTCTGTTGGAGAAAATTAAAGAAGCTCAACAGGCTGATTCAGAGTGTGAATATTATAAATCAAGTATGGTATCCAACGATTCTTCAGAATTCAATTTTTCCAATGACGGAGTATTGAAATTTAGGAACCAGTGCTATGTGCCTAATGACCTTGAGTTATGAAAAGAAATTTTATCTAAGGCACATTCATCTACTTTCTTTGTACATCCTAGGAAGTACAAAAATGTATAGAGACTTAAAGCAGCACTTTTGGTGGCCAAACATGAAGAGAGATGTTGCAAAGCACGTCGAAGCGTTCATTACTTGTCAGCAAATTAAAGCAGAACATCAGAGGCTGGCCGAAAAATTGCAACCATTACCAATTCCAGAGTGGAAATGAGAGCAACTATCTATGGATTTTGTTGTCGAATTGCCTAGAACAACGAAAGGATATGACGTATATGGGTGACGTTTTCCATGACTCAGTTTGCTGAATTGTTCATTCAGGAGATCGTTAGATTGCATGGGGTAGCCATCTCGATTGTGTCAGACCGAGATCTTAGGTTTACGTCAAATTTTTGGAGAAGTCTTCATAAAGCCATAGGAACTCAATTGACTTTTAGGACAACGTTTCATCCACAAATAGATGGATAGACAGAGAGAACAGTTCAGATTCTGGAGGATATGCTGAGAGCGTGTGTATTGGAGTTTGAAGGGTCGTGGAGTAAATATTTGTTGTTAGTGGAATTCTCCTATAACCACAGTTTCCAGTCCACTATTGGCATAGCCCCTTATAAAGCACTTTATAGCAAGAAGTGCAGACCTCCTTTGTATTGGGACGAGGTCGGCGAAGCTCAATTAGTTGGTCCAGATATTTTGCAACAAATTGCAGAGAAGATTTCAATCATTAGACAACGGATCTTAACATCCCAGAGTTGTCAGAAAAGCTATGCAAACCAAAGGAGGCAAGAATTGGAATTTAATGTGAATGACGAGATGTTTTTGAAAATTTTTCCATTCAAAGGGATAATGAGATTTGGAAGGAAAGACAAGTTAAGTCCGAGATACGTGGGATCATTCGAGGTTATAGAAAGAATCGGGAAAACAGCCTGTAGATTGCAACTGCCAGCTTCTATGGTTGGAATCCACGATGTTTTCCACGCATCGATGCTGAGAAAGTGTGTGTGAGATCTTTCTCAAATTGTGGAACAAAGAGAAATCGAAATCCAACCATTACGAAGAAAGACCACTGCGAATTCTTGAATCAACAGTAAAGGTGCTATGCAACAAAGAAATCCCACTAGTGAAAGTTTTATGGCACAACCCTAACATCGAGGAGGCAACTTGCGAGTGGCGACAGGATATGCAAAGCCGTTATCTGGATTTATTTGGTACGTAAATTTTGAGGATAAAATTTTAATTAAAGATGGTGGAATGTAATACCCAAAATTTATCATGCACCTTCATTCCTTTAAGTTAACTTAAATATGTTTTAGTAGTAGAAAGAGTTGTAGAGATTTGATTGTGAAAAGAAAAGGTTAAAATGGGAAATAAGAAGAAGGAAAGGAGATAAGGAATGCAACGTTTGAAAGTCAAAGGTGAGATTTACTTGTGGCTTATGTGGCTTGGAAGAAAAGTTAATCTTAAGAAGAGAATTGAGAAGAAGAAAAGCCATGATTCTCCACCTTCTCCCACGTACACACACATCACATGGATTAGGTTATTTAACCTTATCCCTTAAAAGGATAAAAAGCATAGAAAAATAAATAAATCTTCAATACTCTCCAGAAGCACTTTTCTCTCTTCTGAAATTCTATTTCTTCTCCCCCTACCCACGACAATTTCTCTCCTCTTAGAAGGTTCAAGGTAAAAGAATGTTGGATTTATGTTATATTGATGCATGTTTATTAGATAAGTGCTTGATATCTGATGATGTAGTTAGGGTTTATGGAGAATTGTTGAACTCTAACGTGGGGAAACATGAAAAGTGTTAGGGTTTCTTTGTTTTTGGTTCTTTAGTGTTTAATTTGAATTGGATACTTACAAGTGGAGATGAAGGAAGGAAAATTTCAGAGTTGTACGATTTTGATGAAAAATCGGTGAATTACAGGGCAAGTTGGATTCTGGAATTTATGATTCAAGGTGTTGGTTACCTTGCCATGTGATTTGAGCATGTTAAACTAGACTCCTCAAAGAGTCCACAACCGTTAGAATTATCGAATTTGGATATGTATAGCAAAAGATATAAAATTTTGAAGTTTTGTCACTTTGGTTGGCAAATTCTGAAAATTTGTTTAGGTAATAGTTTGATTGTTCATGCTTTAGGTTTGTACGTCAAAAAGGAGTTGGAGCATATTTCCGAGACTGACCACAGGATGCGAGGTAAGTGTATGTTCGCATGTGCTTGGCCGATTGGCCTACACCACAAAGTGTTAGGAGGTTGATGGCTAGAATGTGGATTTTGGAGATTTTAGTTGGAGAGTTAGGTTTAGGTAGACATTTTAGGTTGTGAGTTTTTTTTATGCTAATTTTATTGTTTGTTGATAATTGTTTATCAGTTCGTTTTATATTACGCTTACTCCATTTAAGGATATGTGTATGTGACATGCATTCATGCATCATGCTTTTCCAAAGCATAGAAAACGATTTTATGCATATATTTTCAGGTAAACAAGAGTAAACATAATAGTAAAATATGTAAATAGTTATTGTGGGTAGGGAACTGAGTCTGGTAGTTCCGTTAGAGGAACCAGTTCAGTTGTAGGTATTTTGGGTAATTGTGTATAGACAGATGTTTTAAATTTTTGTTAGATTATGGGGTTATAGGCTTTTCGCTATGTTTTGTAAACATAATCAAGGCTTCTGCTGTTTTTGGTTGTTAAGAAAATGATTTTGTGTTGATTGAGATAAATGGTGGATTAAGTTGATTTATAGTTGAATCAATTGTTGTGGCATGATTTTAGGTTAAAGAATGATATTTTGATGAAGTTTATAGGTGATGGGGAGTGAATCTAAGTTATGGTAATTCTTATGAATGATTTTTAGGGGTAAGATGAACAAAGGAGAAGAAAGGGTGCGAGATGGGTGCATTTAGAAGGAAAAACCAGAACTAGAGCCGGTCAGTCGCAAATTTTAGGCAATCGATTGGCCAAAGTGCTGTTTTTTGTGGTTTTGGCAGCAAGGTAGCCGATCGATCGGCTATTGTCGCCGATGGATCGGCAAAAAACTATTCACGCACTGTTCACAGGTTTTTTTTTTTGTAAGATCCTCTAGCCCAAGTCCAACCTGGGATCCACGGAGTTTTAACCTAGCACGTCATCCTCCGACCAAGTCCAACCCGAGATTCGCGGAGCATTGGGTCGTCCCACTCATGAACTTCTCCCCTGGAAAGGGAACTAGCTAAAGTGGTACCATCACTTATAGATCATGGATTATAGCCTGGAGGTCCTGGGTTCGAGTGGTGGGGAAGGAAAAACCTCTCTTTCCTGAGGGGGAGAAGTTCATGAGTGGGACCACCCAGTGCTTCACAAATCCCGGGTTAGACTTGAGCTGGAGGATGACGTGTTGGGTTAAAATTCTGCGGATCCTGGGTTGGACTTGAGCCGGAGGGTCTTACACCTAAAGGCTGAAGAGAGGAGGCGTATTGAAACCTCTCTTTCTGCTCTGTAAACTCACTTTTTGAATGTCAAGAAAACTGAAGGTTTAACCTCTAAAAATCAAAGCGCCTTGAGCCTCAAAGCAGCGCATCTCCCCAATGGGTAATATATATGGATGTATTGTGTATTGTCTTCCATTTTTGTGAGTATCTTGGAAGCTCTCATTGTTGCCCTCTTCTTGCCTCATCTTAAAAACAGCATCCCCAGCAAGAGGTCACAAAACTCACATTTAAGCTCGTTGGAGTGCTCTTCTTCAAAGAAGATGCCAAATCCCGAAAGGTGCCATTTATCACCTGCTCGGACCAGCAGTACAACTTTAACCATAACTTTTCCATCACATCAATTCATCCTCTCATTTTTACACACAACCATTCTCACATCAACAGCTTTAATCTAGCACAAGAATCACATCATTTCATTTTCAGACGAGAGCGTTATGCCTCTCCAAATTTGACATTATGTTCTTGGCTAGCGCAGTAAATCAAGCTCCGGCAGCCTTCAGTATTTTGGCCATAACTTTTAAACCACAACGAGTGAGCCTCTAAAATTTTGGGCATATTTTATATACATCCGTAATAAGTTTCATTTAAATTTACAGATCATTTGGAGTTAATTCGTGAAATTGATGCATTCTGGAACTTGGAGCCTCTCAGCCACTTGTGGTACAAATCCAAGGAGCATATTATTGTTTTCATATATGCTTCCATTTGGTCCATAAGCTGAAGCATATCAAAATGAGTACTCATTCTTGAAACCAGTGCTTGACGTTTCTATCGTATTCCCATGGTCTTCCCAAAAGAATATGTGTAGCTTACATGAGTACTACATGTAACACCCAAAATTTTCATTATGCTAATTACATATAAATATTTCAATTGATAAGTTAGTTAAAATAAAATAAAATAAAGGACTAATAACATTGAAGTTGAAGGTCAAGGATGAGGGAAGAACCAATAGGAAATTACCTTGAAAAGTCAAAGGAAATTTATGAACTAATAGAAATGGAGGTTGAAGTCAAACTTTTGGTTGAATGGGTGGATGGAAGAGGCTTCAACGTGGGAGGGAATTGGCTTAAGAGAATGAAGAAGTGGAAAGAGAAAAGAAGAAAAAAAAATGAGACACCTCACCCTTCTCTAGGACCTTCTTTTACTTTAAGTACAGAAAGTGGGTTGCATACCCTCATTTTAACCCTAAAGCACCACAACATCTCTCCCTCCCTTTCGGAGATTTTTTCATCAATTTCATTTCTCCTCTCAAAGACTTTCAAGGTATAACAATCTTAGTTGAAGCATATGCACATTTTGAAGTTTTCATGTACTAGAAAAGATGTTTTGTTGTGTTTATTGGATGGTTTTTAAACCCTAATTGTGATGCACGAAAATTGGGTTTTTCTCTTCTCCATTTCTTGTTGGTTTGAGGTTTAAATGGGACATAAAGGATGTTTATGGAATGAAATGGGTAAAGATAACAAAATAGTGCATGAACATTCAAAAACTTGGAAAATATTAGGACATTTGGATTTCTGGAATTTTAGTTTTGTGAATTGGTTTTCTTTCAAAAGTGATTTGAGCATGTTATAATAGTCTCCTTAAAGAGTCTATAGCCGTTGGAATTATTGAATTCGGATATGTAAGGCTTAAGATATGGAGTTTTGAAGTTTGGCTACTTTTGATGAGATTTCCAAAAATTGTATAGGTAATGGTTAGTTTTGGGTTGCTTAATGCTTAAGGCTATTTTGAATTGGATGTTTAAGTGAGTTACTTGGATTTAGTCTTTCAATTTGGAGAAGTTTTGGAAAGTGGTTTATTGGTGAATGCATTTTGGGTGTTATTGATGTGAATGGTTGATTTCCTATGCTTTAGGTTTGCAAATCAAAAAGGAAGTTGATCAAATTGCCTAAACTGAGCTCAGGACACGAGGTAAGTGCATGTTTTCATGTGTTTTGGCTGATTGACCTACACCACAAAGAGTTAGGACTTTGATGGCTAGATTGATGAATTTGGATATTATAGTTTTTTTTTTTTTACTTTGGTTTGGGTAGAGATTTCCAGGTTGAACTAGGTGGAGAGTTCATTTATGGTAGTCTTATTTGTCTGTTGATGGATTTGTTTACCTGTTTATTTCACGTTATGTTAACAGCATTGAGGATATATGTATGTGACATGCATTCACGCATCATAGTTTTCCAAATCATAGAAAACAGTTTTATGCATACTTTTTCATGTAAAGAGAATAGAAAGAATACAAAACAGTAAAATACGTAAATAGTCATTGTGGGTAAGAAATGAGTTTGGCCGTTCCATCGGAGGGATCGTCGGGTATGCCATCCCACTTCCCCCAGAGCGAGTTGGTCGTTTCGCCCGAGGGACAATCTGTAAGTCCATTTCCTCTCTAGAATCAGAACCTCAATGATTCATGTCATGCAAGAAAATAAAGAACAACTCCAGTTGCATGTTTTACGAACAACATAGCATATTCATGAGTATGCATGCATTTTCCTTTATTACATCACTTGCTGAGCATTAAGCTTATTAGTTTACTTTGTGGTGTAGGTGATATCATCACAGGTGAGGACATTGATCCTTAAGATGGTTGACAGAGCAGTTGATGAAGGACATCCATGGGGTGTGCTTGTAGCTGTTGGGGCGATTTTGGCCTGTGGGCGAGTCTGTAGGTATTTTGGTAGATATGTGTAGATCAATTGGTTTTTAAACTTAGCTTTTGATTTAAATGTGCTAAGATAAATGAGTTTTACTTTGTTTTAAAGACTTCTGCTACGTTTTATGAAATAACATGCTTTTCTATCATTTTGGTTGTTTTACGAAAATGATATTATGATTCGTGTTGGGATGTATAGTTGGGTTTGAAACGCTAGTAGCCGTTTGATGTATAAACATATTTTGGAACCATCTGGGATAAATCTGGTTTGAAAATGCCGGTTTTAGGTTTTAATGATTTAAAACGTTGTGCTGTCCATTTTTCCTGAAAGGTTAGGAAGTCTTAATTAAGGTTGGTGGCAATAAGAAACAAAGTGTCAACCTATGCATACAGGTGTCGACCTATTAGTGTAAAACTGATAAAGGAGTCGACCACAAGGATCGACCGATGCAAACAGAGGCAAACAAAGTGACGACCTGTGCATACAGGTGTCGACCTATTAGTGTAAAACTGATAAAGGTGTCGACCAGAAGGATCGACCGATGTAAACAGAGGTAAACAATGTGTCGACCTGTGTATATAGACTGTTTTAGGGGTAAGATAAGGTAAACAAGGATTGACCGATGTATGATTTTTCATTAAAATAGTTGTTGCATACACATGGGAGGACAAAAGGGTCAAAACACAAGATAAGGTGGTTGGCAACCATCTTGGCGTGCGTGGCTAGAGTTGTGGCCGATTTGTTTTTCCCTCATCTTTCTTATCTTCCCTAGTTTTATGTTCTTAGATTTTAACCTAGTTTTGATTATTTAAACTATGTTAGACCTTTGTTTTTAGTAGATTTGATTGAATGAAAAATGATTAACTGGTGTTCATCACAAACCTGAGCATCTTTCGAAGCTCAACCCCATTAGTGCCCGGTGAGTCATATCTGAGTGTTCTTGGTTCAATTATCTTCATCTTGTTAGTACAATGAAGGTTCTTTAAGTGCATACCTTTCTACCATCTTAGTTGAAGGTAGAGTATTCCCATAAGGGTGCACAAACTCTCAAAATTCCCTTGTTGGAGTGCTTCTTCGAAAAGAGGAGACAAGGTAAAAAAGGTGTCTGTTTTATCACCTTTTAGAACCAACATCAGTGTTTGGTTTATATTTCCATCATCACGGAGAATCAACCTCTGGAATGTTTAGGGATTATTCTACACAATTCAAGTAACATCGTCGTACATTTTCACGTTATTTGGAGTTACACAGCCAAAGTTACGATTTTGCAAAGTATGTCATTTTCACTGTTTCCTAGACAGATTGCGTGAGTCCAATTCTAAATTGAATAACTTTCTAGTTTCTGTGTATTCTAAGCTGAAATTTTAAGGGTGTTTTATATACATATTTGATTGGTTTCTGACAAATGTTCATAATTTTTGGATGTGGATTTATACTACTTTTATCTGTTGGAATCTGGGGAACTTTTGGTGATTGTCAATTGGATATCCGAGAGGGAACTAGTGCTTGTGTTTTTTACCACAAGTTGTCATAGTGAAAGCGTATCATTTGTTATCAGAGCCCCATGCTTTCTTGGTGTTCATTGCTGTGATCAAACTTTGATCAAATTTTTTAACTCAAAATTCTAATTTCCAATATCAGTTAGAATAAAAAAAAATTAAAAGGATATAGAACTTCAAGAAATGAAACTTTTCAAGAAATAAAAACTTTGATATTTAACAGAATAATGAATGATGTTCGAATATTGTGAGAACAAATAAGATTAATCAATAACTTCGAATCTCCAAGAAGGTAGAATCAATAACTTGGAATCAAATGGGACAACCAAAGAAGAAGATTTGACTAAGCACACTCAAAAAGAAAATATTGATGCTCGAGATATTGATACTCGAAATATTGAATTTTTTTTAAGGAAGAACACTCGACAAGTGAAGAATCATTGCTTAGAAGTTTTAAAAAATTTTAATTTTTTTTCCACGAAATTTTTTTTGTCATGAAATTTTTTTTTTGTACTTTTCAAATTCAAAGGAAGAAATTCAAGAAGAAGAATAAAACAATAAAGATAGAGACTTGAATCTAGGAGTCAAAGTTTTGATAAGAAATGATGAGAACCACATATATGTCAAACCTGAGACCTTTTAACATTATGGAATAAACTCAGGAACGCGTTTAAAATCAAGTATAAAGAACTTTACCCCAATCGATCCTTGCCGACGGAACCAAAGTTATCAAACAATAAGCTTGATCCCGTAACCAAACTTGTAGTTAAAACTAAAGCTATCAAGTTGATCTTTCAAATTTTGACTTGAAGAAGATATAGTTCTTAACAAAGAACGAAAGAGAAAATTCTCACAAAGAGTAAACTCAAATCGTGTATATTGATATGTCCAAAGCTGTAGGGTTTTATGCCTTTAAATAGGGTACAACAATAATTAAAATCAATCAAAATATCTTAAGGAAATAAGAAAGTTTAAATATTAGAAAACTTAACAAATTACAAAAAGAAAACTAGGTCTTGCTTGGGAGCGAAGTTGGATATGTATGGTCGCGACTTCCTCTTTAGGTTTAAGTGATATTTGTGTCGTGCATTCTCTTTAAAATTAGGTAATTTCGTGCTTCCCTCCATCCTTCAAGAATTTAGAAATAATTACTTAACAAATTGATAAAAGGAAACTTGACTATTCTTGAGAATTAAGTTGCTTGTGGCGGGGGATGAAATTGAGAATAGGAAATTTGAGAAAATGAAACTTTTGCATGTGCATGAGAGGTTGCCAAACTTCATCACTCTTGCCACGAAAATATTTTGTAAATTCTCAGATAACTTCGGTCTTTCTTGCTTCAAAAACATCTTGTTCAATACTTAACATATTTATTAATTTTGTCTCTTATTGAAAAAAAAAAATTTAGCTTAGATTTCCATATTTATTCCATGTAAGATTTCATGCATTTTCTTGGTCCTTCACTTGTCATTGGGCCTTCAATATCTTGTTATGGGTCTTTAGCTTTGGGGTTGAAGTTAATTGCACCTTGATTCACATCATTTACCCATAAATTTAATTCCCGCTAAAATTTCCAATTTTTACACATATCCTTAGTACAAGAATCAGATCCATGCATAAAAGAACTATCCAACATAAATTCTAATTTCATACATAAATATTTATGGTAATAGAACTTTTAATTTTAATTATCGAATAAAAAATATAATAGTCCAGAATCCAAATCCGAATAAAAATACAAAATATCCAATATTTTATATTTTTATTTGAATTTGAATTCTGGACTATGTACAAGTTATTTAGAAAAAAATAATACAATATTTTAATTTTATATGTACAAGTTATTTAGAAAAAAATTGAAAATTTTAACTCTAAAATTCTAAACTTTGATATCACAATTAGGGGTGGCTGGGGTCCGGTTCAGAGCCCGAACAGACTTTTCGAGAAATTTTTCCCTACTCCTGGAACCTGCCCTGGGAGGGACCAGGGCCCTGCCCTGGGGGGCACACTTGGCTAATGGAGGAGGAAATTTGCTTTCACCAAGGGTAGGGGACCACCACCCTTAAGATCCAATTTGTTTAAACAATTCAAGTAGACCATAGCTGAAAACTTAAGGAGGAATGGCGTGGCTTCATCTCATCACTTGATTAAGGAGAATTGTTGCATTTTGGCTGCCCATCTCCAAGGCACACGGATCACAAATCATGGCCGCTCATCCAACACTTTCCAACGGAAATTTGGGAGCCATTTTTTAACCAATTTGAAATTCAAACTCACTCCACCTTAGGTCTATAAATGCATGGTATTGTGTGTAACACCCGGAATTTTTCCTAGAGTGTGCGTGTATTCTCCTTAGTGTTGTCCTAGGGTTTTGAAGAGAAGTGAAAGTGGGAGAAAGTTGGTAACTAACAACTAAAGGAGGTGGTGTTGTATAGTATTTGGATTTGTTGTTTTTGCTTTGACTTGATTTAGTGCTTTGACTTGACTTAATGAGGTATTTGAAAGTGAAAGTAATGGGAAAGAGAAGCTTCACGTGAGAATGATTAAGGAAGAGTGAGGAGGGTGGTTTTTTAAAATTAGGAAAGATTGGAGGAAAAATCAAAAAGGGAAAAAGTGGAAAAGTTATAAAAATGGTAAAGTGATGTTTGAAAGTTAACTAACCTTCTTCTTCCCTTTCTCCCTCGATAAACCACAGATACCATTAGAGCTGCCTTCCACCTTCAATTCATCACGTTTTTGCAAGGTTTTAAGGTAAAATTGATTGGGTTTTTAGTTGTATACGTGTATGTGTTGGTTTATAGTGTTTTTAGAGGATTTTGTGAGAGTTTCATTAGGGTTTGGAAACCCTAAGATGTGAGGTCCAAATTTTTGGTTCCTTTGCTGTATTTTCTTCCTATTTTGATGATTTAACTCTTAGATAGTTTTGTTTAGGTTGGTTTTAGAGCTAAATTGCAGATTTGGTGAAAGTTATACAAAAACTGGTTTTTAGGAATCTGTAAACCGATTCTGTTTCAGTGAATTCGAGTTGGCCATTGTGTTTGATTGTTGAATTTAATTATTTCAATGAAAAGTAGACGTGTAGAGGTTTACGGAATGGGATGGCATGTCGAAATCCATTGAAAAATGAATAAGTTATGGCCGTTTGAAGTTGGACACTAAAACTTGTGGGAAAATCGGGTTTTAGAGTTTAGATTTGTGAATTGTGCAAATTGTGATTAGTTTTGGTTAGGAAATTCTTTAGAATTTCTTAGGTTGATACTAAGTGAGTTTTCTCTATTGGATAGGTTGATGAACGAGCAAATAGCCTAGTTGACGTAACTGAATACGAGCCGAGCAGCCAAGTAAGTAGAGGGATGTTTTGTTGCCTTAGGCCTACACCATGGAACGGTAGGGTTTAATGGTCGGTTGTTTTATTTCGTGTTGTGTTGTGTTGCATATTCTTCTAGCATGCATCACGATTTTTTTTAAGTTACGAAAACCAGTTTTGTGCATTGTTTTGAATTGCGAGTGCGAATTGTAATAAGATAAAAAGAATTGTAAGAACTGGTCTCGAATAAATTAGCCTTGTTGGGAGTAAGTGCTGGAGTGTAGCATCCCGAAGGAATTTTGACGAGAGAGTGGTTTGGCTAAATTATAAGAACTGGTCTCGAGTAAATTGGCCTTGTCGGGAATAAGTGCTGGAGTGTAGAACCCCGAAGGGATTTTTACGAGAGAGTGGTTTGGCTAATTTGTAAGAACTGGTCTCGAGTAAATTGGCCTTGTCGAGAATAGTTTCTGGAGTGTAGCACCCCGAAGGGATCTTTACAAGAGAGTGGTTTGGCTAAAATATTTAAGACATCGAGAGTATGAACTCCCAGACAGTCATAGGGTTCTACGATCGATGTGGATAAGGCAAATCGTGCTTGGCCATCCTAGACAGTTATGGGACGTGTGCTAACTGTTTTTTTTTTTTTTTGCTTGGTTTGATCAAGGCGTGGCCGTCTTAGACAGTTATGAGACGTGTGCCTACTTGATCCACCCAGCTTATGAAAAGATTATTGCAACGAACATGTAACGAGCACAACTGAGAGTTAGAAACTTCATGTGATAGGATTGGGTTGCATTGTGTGTTATGTACATTTGTTATTCTCTACTTACTAAGTATTAGGCTTACTTTTCGTGTTCTATAGTGTAGGTGACGATCTTTATTCAGGTGAGCTAGATGAGGGAGCCCAGGACAAGGCAGCAGTCGGTGGTGCATGGAGTATGCCGGTGCAGGCACTTGTCGGGGCGTCTCGGCCACGTTCTTCGGGTAGTTTGGTGGGGACTTCGTTATTTTGCGTTGTAGTCAGTTTTTTTTCTATTTTGAATGATTATGGTTAGTGTATGGCTTTTGTTTGATGATTTGGAAGTTTTGATGAATGATTGGTATGTGAATAATAGTATTTTAAAACTTTGGATTTCAGGGTTTGGTTTATAAAAATTTCAGTCGTTACTCTGTTCGTTTTTCTCATATAACAAACAACGTCGGGTTCTTTTGCCTCTATGTTTTGCTAACTGTTTTAAGTTGGTTTTCTGAGATTTTTACGAGGCACGGAGTCGGGGGTGTCGGGATTGTCTGGTAAAAATTTTGGGAGATTTGAAAATGTTTGGCTTGGAGAAAAATTGAGAAAAAGTGAGAAGGTGTTCTGGTGGCCGGTGGGGCGCGCTGGGCCGGGTGATGCACGCAGGGAGCGCGCTGGGCGTGCGCAGTGCCTAGCGCCGATCAATCGGCGCTTTACTGTAGAATTTGATCGCACACCCAAGAGGGTGGCGATCGATCGGCGCATGCGCTCGCGCAGCACCAGATCGGGTTTTTTTTTTAAATTTTTGGTTTTCAAATATATTTTAACCTGATATTTTTCGACACGCTTCGCAAGTATTTTGGGCACATTTTCCAACCATTTTCAAGGGTTCAAAAAACCTGAAAATCGAGTCGAAAAATTTAACAAAATTTATTTTAAAATTTGTTTTAAACGCGGGATTTGTTTGCAAAGTTGTAACACCCCGAGTTTTCTGAACCCGGTTCGCTACTCGTGACATAGAACAGGACTAAGAAATTTTAAGGAAAATTTTAAAATTTCACTCAACGATAAAATTTAAATCTTCAAATCTTGCAGCGGAAAACTTTTTGCATAAACAACATTTATAAAATAAACAAAATATTAAAACGTATGGCCAAGAGAAACAAACTCAAAGTACATCTACTGCTGAACAGTACCAGCGGAAGAAGTGGATACAAACGACATCTACCGCTGAACAGTATCAGCGGTAGAAGCAGAAACAAAAGGCATCTTCTGCTTCCAACATCCACCGCTCGCGTCAGCCGAACGACACGTCGACTTTCACGCAACTTCCGCTCACATCTGCTGACACCATGTTGGCTACTCACAATCTACTGATCACAAAATGACAAATTTACTCACAATCTACCGATCACAAAATGACAAATTTACTCACAATCTACCGATCACAAAACGACAAATCTACTCACAATCTACCGATCACAAAACGACAAATCTTCTACTCACATACTCCGCTGAACAGTACCAACAGAAGAAGCAGATACCACTTAGACTCAGCGGTAGAAGTAGAAATAAACGACATCTTCCACTAACCACGTGACTCTATTAAACTAACCCACGTGACTCATTAACTCAAGAATTAAACAACTCATCATCTACCGTACACACATCCACCGATAGACTAAACTTCAACATCTACCGATGGACTACATCCACCGATAAACAGAAATACCCAATTTTCACCAATAGGCAACAGAGCAGCATACAAACCATTTTAACTCTAAATAAAGAACAGCTCCGGCTACTAAAAGAACTAGTGTATTTTACTGAAATCCTTCAAAACAACATAATCCACAACTTCCAAAAATCCAGAATATTAGACTACGACTAAAACCAAATCGTGTTTTCACATTAGAAAGACGCCAGATCATATATATAAAAGAAACATTTAAACTGCTACTGTCACTAACATTTTCAGCATGCTTAAACTGAACCATTGTCAAATAACTTTCACACCTACTGACATCAGTTAAACCACCCCATCAGTTCACTAGGTCGAGACATGAACGTGCTCCCCCAACCATCCTAGTCCTCAACCTGCTCAGAGAACACACCTTCTGAGGCTTCTTCACCTACATCACAAAACTCATCTATTAGCCTATTGCTAAATAAGTGAAGCAATAATGAAATGAAATGCTGAAACATAAATCTTAATCATGCAGTTTCTACTTTCACATCTCAGTTGCATTTACATTCTTTCACTGATCTGATCCCTTGGTTCCATTGGGAGTTTGATCAATTTTCCCAAAGTCATACATCCCTTCATAAGTTAAGGGGCGGATTAGTTCCCTTAATAGTTTATCTGATCCTTCTATTCCATTGGGAAGTGGATCAATCTTCCCAAAGTCATAAATCTCTTCATAAGTTAAGGGGCGGATTAGTTCCCTTAATAGTTTATCTGTTGCAATTGGTCATTCCTTACCATGCCATTACATGTAAATTCATTTTCATATTTTTTCAAAATATGATGCATGATATACAGACACATTCAAACATACATAATCCTACTGTTTTGTGATGTAGGCCCGAAGGCACATGCATACTTCACTTACCTGGCTTCCTGGAAATGCTCGGTTTCAAACTACTTCAGAAGTTTTGCTCACCTAAGTCATAAACAGAATATCAATTATATTTTTACTAAACCTCATTCTAATCTATCCAGAAAGCTAAGGAATCTAGTTTGGGAGTTCTATACATACTGCATTCATAATTCTCCACAAAACCGAAACTAACTCCCACCTATAGCATTCACCAAAGCTCACATCTATACTCCTCTCTACCATCACTAGTTACAATGTAACACGAAATCAAAGTAGACTCACCTAGTTTGGAGAAAAGTCAGAGAGGGAATTGCCTGGAGAGTTCTGCTGAGCTTGAGCTGAATACCGAGAGAGAAAGTATGGAAAATAGTGGCGGCTACAGTGCATTAATTACAAAACCTCTTTCCTTAAATATGTTATCACTATAATTCTCTATTTACCATTATGCCATTACTTAGTTATTTATTAACCAAATCACTAATTCTCCCAATTTTATCCATAAAACGTACACTACAAGTTGGTTAAGTAAATTTGTTCAATGAAATCGGGTGTTACAATCTACCCTCCTTAAAAGAATTTTGTCCTCAAAATTCGATACCTGAATAATTTTGGATATTGGTCCATCATATCCTGCTGGCGCTCCCAGGTTGTCTCCTTTATGTTCTGGTTATGCCATAAGACTTTTACTAGTGGAACTTCTTTGTTGCGCAACGCCTTCACAGCATAGTCTAGGATCCTTACTGATTTCTCCTCATAAGTAAGAGTAGGATGGACTTCAATATTCTGCTGTTCCACGATCTTAGTTGGATCCCACATACACTTCGTCAGCATAGAAACATGGAACACATTGTGGATTTCTTCCATAGAGGTTGGTAACTCTAACTGATATGCTGTTTTCCCAATCCTCTTCAAGATTGGAAAAGGTCCGATAAATCTGGGATTCAACTTGCTTCTCTTTCGAAATCTCACAACTCCTTTGAATGGTGATACCTTAAGAAAAACTTCATCACCTGCTTCGAACTCCAATTCTCTACGTCTGCAGTCAACATAACTTTTCTGTCAACTCTAAGCTGTCAAGATTCTCTGTCGGATGAGAGCAATCTTCTCAACTGTTTGTTGCACAATGTCAGGACCAAGCAACCATGCTTCACCAACATCATCCCAATACAAAGGGGATCTGCATTTTCGTCCATACAACGCTTCATACGGTGCCATACCAATAGTTGCCTGAAAACTATTATTATAAGAAAACTCCACTAATGATAAATATTTACTCCAAGATCCTTGAAAATCTAATATGCATGCACGAAGCATATCTTCTAAGGTCTGAATAGTTCTCTCGGATTGTCCATCTGTTTGAGGATGAAAAGCTTGTACTAAAATTAAGCTGCATACCCATAGCCTTGAGTAAACTCTTCCAGAACTTAGATGTAAATCTAGAGTCTCTGTCTAAAACTATAGTGCTTGAAACTCCATGCAATCTAACAATCTCTTGCACATACAACTCAGCAAGTTGATCCATCGAGTATGTCATCTTCATTGGCAGGAAAATGGGTAGATATGGTTAGACGATCCACAATCACCCAAATTGCATCATGTCCTCTCGTTGTCCTAGGCAATCCTACCACAAAATCTATCATTATTTGTTCCCATTTCCATTCGAGAACTGGTAATGGTTGCAATGCTCCTGCAGGTCTCTGATGTTCAGCTTTAACTTGTTGACAAACTAAACACAATCATACGTACTCTGCCACACTTCTTTTCATATTTGACCACCAATAGTGTTGTTTAAGGTCTCTATACATTTTTGTACTTCCAGGATGGACGGAGAGTCTAGAAGAATGTGCCTCCGAAAGAATCTCATTCTGAAGTTCTTTATTGGCAGGAACAAACCATCTATTCCTAAACTTAAGGACTCCATCATCTGAACGGTTGAAATATGATTTACCAGCAGACTCTATGCTTGATTTGTACTTGTTGCACTCTACATCATTTGTCTGAGCTTCCTTTATCCTATCCAAAAATATAGGCTTCAAAGATATGGCTGATATGGCTGAAAGCATAGTTGACACACTGGACACGGCTTCTAAGTTAAATCTTTGGAATTCTGACTCTAAGGCTAACGGCATGTCAAGAATCAAGGCTGAGGCCGAAGTCGTCACTCTACTCAATGCATCATCCACAACATTCGCCTTGCCGGGGTGGTATTTAATCTCAAAATCATAATCTTTGACAAACTCCAACCATCGACGTTGTCTCATGTTTAGCTCTTTCTGCGTGAAAATATATTTCAGACTTTTATGGTCTGAAAATATCTCACAAGATTGTACATACAAGTAATGCCTCCAAATCTTAAGTGCAAAAACCACTGCGGCTAATTCTAAGTCGTGTGTGGGGTAATTCTTCTCATGTATTTTCAACTGTCTAGAGGCATAAGCTATTACCTTACCATCTTGCATCAACACACAACCAAGACCAATTTTGGAAGCATCACAATAAATGCTAAACTTACCATTTTCAACAGGAAGGGTCAAAATTGGAGCATTGGTCAGTTTCTGTTTCATGGTCTGAAAACTATGCTCACAATCATCAGTCCATACATACTTCATGTTTTTCCTTGTTAACTGAGTGAGGTGTGTTGCAATCTTCGAGAATCCTTCAATAAATTTCCTGTAATATCCTGCTAATCCAAGGAAACTTCGAATATCTGTAGCATTCTTCGGTTGAGGACACTCCTTAACTGCTTGAACCTTGGCTGGATCGACAAATATTCCATCACCCGAGATCACATGACCAAGAAAGTGAACTCTGTCCCACCAAAACTCACACTTGGAAAATTTAGCATAAAGTTGATGTTGCCTTAGAACTCCCAATACCAGGTTCAAATCCCTTGCATGCTCCTCCTTAGTACGCGAATAAATTAAGATATCATCAATAAACACTATGACAAATTTATCTAAATACTCGTGAAACACTCTATTCATAAGATCCATAAAGGCTGCTGGTGCATTTGTCAATTCAAAAGAAATAACCAAAAACTCATAATGTCCATATCTTGTGCGAAAGGCTGTCGTAGGAATATCTTCTGATTTGACTTTCAATTGGTAATAACCGGACCTAAGGTCAATCTTAGAGAAAACTCGCACACCATTAAGCTGGTCGAATAAATCATCAATCCTTGGCAATGGATACTTGTTCTTGACAGTTAACTTATTCAATTCCCGATAATCAACGCACATACGCATTGATCCATCCTTCTTTTTGACAAAAAGAATTGGTGCACCTCACGGTGAAAAGCTTGGGCGTATAAACCCTTTATCCAATAGTTCCTCCAACTGCTTCTTTAATTCCTTAAGCTCCGTAGGTGCTAATCTATAGGGATTCTTAGATACAGGCTTAGCCCCTGGGTAAACATCTACAACAAACTCAATTTCCCTATCTGGCGGCAAGCCAGGAAGGTCATCTAAAAATACTTCTGGAAAGTATTAGACAACTAAGGCATTTTGAGGACTTATTTTTCCTACTAGCTGTGTGTCTAAGACACTGGCCAAACAAATAAATACTCTTTGCATGAAGAGGGTCTATAATTCATAGAAGTCATAACAGTTATTTCCTTACTCCTCTTCAAAGCTTGGAAGGTATGTTTCGAACCTCCAGGGGGTTGAAAACTAACAATTTTAGTCCTATAATCGATTGTGGCATAATGTTTGAACAACCAATCCATTCCTAAGATTACATCAAACCCCATTATATCCATAATTGTAACACCCGACTTTAATTAAAAATTTAAAATAACAGATAAATCTATTAAGTATAATCGATGAATGAAATTTTAGTATAATGTAGGTTAGGTTGAAGAATGAGTAAGTAAGGGCGTAAGGGTAATTGGCAAATTTGAAAGTGGATAAGGTATTTAAGGCAAAAAGTTTAGAGTAGCCGCCACCACTACTCATTTTCTTTCCCTTTCGGTCTTCAGCTCGAACGACAGAAATCTCTAGGCGATTCTCCTGCCCGATTCTCCTTCAACCTAGGTAAGCCCTCCTTGTTTTCTTGCGATTGTAGTAGTTAGATAGCTGAGGGAGTACAATGTGAGGAGTTTCGAGGAATGTTGTGATTTAGAGTAGGTTCGGGCTGAGCGACTATTGAGAATACCCGAGTTGTGGGGTTTCAAATTTGGTTCCTCAAACTCCTGTATTGATTCTGTGAAGTTTAGTGAAAGTTTGATATATGTACTATTATGATTTTAGGTGAGCGAGCTTCTGAAGTAGCATTTAGCCGAGCGATTTCCAGGGAGCCAGGTAAGTAGAGTTTGTTTGTGCCTTCGGGCCTACATCACAAACAGTAGGATTTATGTATGTTTGTATGTTTATTTCCAGTTGTCATGCATCATGTTTTGAAAGATTACGAAAATGAATTTACATGAAACGCATGGTAAATGTGAGCAGGATGATCAGAACAACTGTTAAGGGGGATTAATCCGCCCCTTAATTGAGAACAGAGGATTGAGGTTTTGGGAAAAGTGATCCACTTCCCAATCCTACAGGGGGATCAGACCAGTTAACTGTTAAGGGAATTAATCCGCCCCTTAATTGAGATCAGAGGATGTATGCTTTGGGGAATGACTGATCCACTTTCCCATCGTACAGAGGGATCCACAGAGAACAAATTTGAATACAACTGAGATGAGAAAGTAGAGAATGCATGTTTAGGGAAATTTTTGTTTCATTAATTCATTTCATTCATTGCTCTACTTGCTTAGCATTAGACTAATAGATGAGTTTGTGATGTAGGTGAAGAAGTTACTGAAGGTGTGTTTACCGACCGATAAGAGGACCAGGCTGGTTGGAGGAGCATTTTCAGGCATCGGTTTGGCCATCTGTTGAGGCGGTTTAATCCATGGCTGCAGGTGTTGAGTTGGGAGTAACTAGTTCAGTATAGATGTTTCTTTTTCTAAAAATTTTATGATAGTAGTGTTTTCAAAACTTTGAATATATTCTGAGAATCTTTGATATTAGTGTTCTGTTGGGTTTTGAAAATACTGTTTTCTACTGGATTTGAGTGATGCAATGATCTGATCTGTCTCTGATTGGTCTTAGTAAAATGCTTAAATCCTTTGATAGTCAGAGCTTTCTTGGAATACAGCAGAATTACTGTTCTGAAGTCTATCGGCAGATGTTGGATGAAGGAGTCATCCGGCTGACGTCATCGGTAGATGAAAGTGGTAAGTTTTGTCGTCTAGCGATCGGCAGATGTTGGATGAAGGAGTCATCCGGCTGACGTCATCGGTAGATATAAGTTGCGAGTTGTCGTCTAGCGATCGACAGATGCTGGAGGAAGGAATCCCCCGGCTGACGTCATCGGTAGATGTAAGTAGCAAGTTTTGTCGCCTAGCTATCGGTAGATGCAGTCTACCGAGAGTTGTCCTGTTTGTATATCTTCCGGCTGACGTCATCGGAAGATGTAGGTAGTGTTTGTCGTTTTGTGACCGGTTGATATAACCGAAGTTTTGTCGTTTGTCATCGGTAGAGGCCTCCTATTTTCTATTTCTGCTCCTTGTGTTGACTTTATCGTCGGCAGATGTGTTTGACTTCTGCAATTTCATGGGTATTCCACATTTTTAAAGCTTTATATTTTTGGCCCATTATTCTTAACACTCCCAACAATTATTTTGAAATGTTTTCATAGATTATTTAACTTCATTGATGTTCGATTGATTTCCGCTGCAAGTTTTAAAATACATCGAGTCTTAGAAAATGTCAAATTTTGACTGTCGAGTGAAATATTTTTAAATTTAGTATCAAGCCGTCATGGTTCATTTCAGTGTGTTGAGTAGCAAACCGGGTTTAGATAACTCGGGGCGTTACAATAATAATGAGATCAGCAGGTAAATTCTTGTTTCCTACTAACACAACGCTATCGAGCATCACTTGGTTAGAGTGGATGCGTTCACCAGAGGGTAATGCAACATTAAACACATGCACAGAAGGGGTAAACTGTACATCTAACTTAACAGCAAACGTAGATGCTATAAAGGAATGTGTCGCACCGGAATCTATTAAAGTAAAAGCAGGTACAAAGTTGATCAATATGGTACCTGACACCACAGCAGGCTGGTCTTCATTACCCGACTCCATCATGGAGAATATCCTCGGTTTCAACATAGCAGGGTCATTCTTTAAGGCTGGGCAGTCCCTGTTGATATGGCCGACCTTGTTACAATTGAAGCATCGGGTGATTCTAGGTTTCGGCCAATCTCTGTACGTGTGTCCAACCTCCTCATAGTTGAAACACTTTCCCGTCCCAAATCTACACTCGCCCAGGTGACTCTTCAAACATTTCGGGCACTGGGGAAACTTCCTGGTATCCGGTACTTTCCTTCCTGTTCCTTGGTTACTCTGGCCTTCACTGGGCCTCTTCATTCCTCTCTGCTGTTTGGGCTAGATGAACTTTCGCGGGGCTTCCTTCGGTCCAGAACACTTCATTTCAGCTTCTTCCACCTCCAATGCTGTGGACACAACTTCACTAAATGACAGCCCTTTGATACCACAAAATTTTACTCATCTGTAAATTTCCAGCTTCAGTCCATGCACAAACTGAAACACCTTATCCTCATTCTTGTGAACAAAATGTCCAGCAAACCTGGACAGGGACTCGAATTGCCTTTTGTACTCAGCCACAGACTCTGTCTGCTTCAAGTTCAGAAACTCTACCTTCTTTGCAGCTTGGACTGTGTTGTTAAAATACTTCTCGTAGAAAATCTCCTTGAACTGTGACCAGGACATAACTAGAACATCAGTGGTGGTCTCTATTGTTTCCCACCAAAGTTTAGCGTAGCCAGCCAAATGGAACATTGCCAGAGTGACTTTGTCTCCTTCCCCGACGTTGGCACATCTGAACATGCTCTTGATCTTCCTAAGCCACTCCTCAGCAACAATCGAATTGGATGATTTCCCATCAAATGTGGGCGGCTGCAGCCTCCAGAATCGGTCTCCTAAATGCTCACTGCTGGAACTCGAGTTGGCACTTCCTTGTACTTCTCGGTTCAATAATACTCCCAGCTGATCGGACTGCTGACGGACCAAATTAGTCTGCTAACGCACCAAATCCGTCAGTTGTCAAATTACACTAGGATCCTCCTCACGTCCTGGGTTTGGTATCTCTCTGGGTACTCTTGGTCTTCCTGGTCGTCTAGACATCTTACTAGATTCCTGTACAGGGTTAATTATACTCATAAATATCTAATAGCTAAGGTTATCATAAACACTTACAGTCGTTGGAGTACTTCCATGCAACGATCGGCACTGATGAGTAATCTTTTAAACATTTTAACTGAATGTCTCTGATACCAGACTGTAACGCCCTGAGTTTTCTGAACTCGGTTTGCTACTCGTGACATAAAATAGGACTAAGAAATTTTAAGGAAAATTTTAAAATTTCACTCAATGATAAAATTTAAATCTTTAAATCTTCAAATCTTGCAGCGGAAAACTTTTTACACAAACAACATTTATAAAATAAACAAAATATTAAAACGTATGGCCGAGAGAAACAAACTCAAAGTACATCTACTGCTGAACAGTACCAGCGGAAGAAGTGGATACAAACGACATCTACCGCTGAACAGTATCAGCGGTAGAAGCAGAAACAAAAGGCATCTTCTGCTTCCAATATCCACCGCTCGCGTCAGCCGAACGACACGTAGACTTTCACGTAACTTTCGCTCACATCTGCCAACGCCACGTCGGCTACTCACAATCTACCGATCACAAAATGATAAATTTACTCACAATCTACCGATCACAAAACGACAAATCTACTCACAATCTACTGATCACAAAACGACAAATCTTCTACTCACATCCTCCGCTGAACAATACCAACGAAAAAAGCAGAAACCACTTAGACTCAGCAGTAAAAGTAGAAATAAACGACATCTTCCGCTAACCACGTGACTCTATTAAACTAACCCACGTGACTCATTAACTCAAGAATTAAACAACTCATCATCCACCGTACACACATCCACCGATAGACTAAACTTCAACATCTACCGATGGACTAAACTTCAACATCTACCGATGGACTACATCCACCGATAGACAGAAATACCCAATTTTCACCAATAGGCAACAGAGCAGCATACAAACCATTTTCACTCTAAATAAAGAACAACTCTGGCTACTAAAAGAACTAGTGCATTTTACTGAAATCCTTCAAAACAACATAATCCACAACTTCCAAAAATCTAGAATAGTAGACTACGTCTAAAACCAAATCGTGTTTTCACATCAGAAAAACGCCAGATCATATATATAAAAGAAACATTTAAACTACTACTGTCACTAACATTCTCAGCATGCTTAAACTGATTATTGTCAACTAACTTTCACACCTACTGACGTCAGTTAAATCGCAAGATCAGTTCACCAGGTCGAGACATGAACGTGCTCCCCCAACCAGCCTAGTCCTCAACCTGTTCAGAGAACACACCTTCTGAGGCTTCTTCACCTACATCACAAAACTCATCTATTAGCCTAATGCTAAATAAGTGAAGCAATAATGAAATAAAATGCTGAAACATAAATCTTAATCATGCAGTTTCTACTTTCACATCTCAGTTGTATTTACATTTTTTCACTGATCTGATCCCTCGGTTCCATTGGGAGTTTGATCAATTTTTCCAAAGTCATACATCCCTTCATAAGTTAAGGGGCGGATTAGTTTCATTAATAGTTTATCTGATCCTTCTATTCCATTGGGAAGTAGATCAATCTTCCCAAAGTCATAAATCCCTTCATAAGTTAAGGGGTGATTTGTTCCCTTAATAGTTTATCTATTGCAATCTGGTCATTCCTTACCATGCAATTACATGTAAATTCATTTTCATATTCTTTCAAATTATGATGCATGATATACAGACACATTCAAACATACATAATCCTACTGTTTTGTGATGTAGGCCCGAAGGCACATGCATACTCCACTTACCTTGCTTCTTGGAAATGCTCGGTTTCAAACTACTTCGGAAGTTTTGCTCACCTAAGTCATAATTAGAATATCAATTATATTTTTACTAAACCTCATTCTAATCTATCCAGAAACCTAAGAAATCTAGTTTGGGAGTTCTATACATAGTGCATTCCTGATTCTCCACAAAACTGAAACTAACTCCCACCTACAGCATTCACCAAAGCTCACATCTGAACTCCTCTCTACCATCACTAGTTACAATGTAACACGAAATAGAAGTAGACTCACCTAGTTTGGATAAAAATCAGAGAGGGAATCGTCTGTAGAGCTCTGCTGAGTTTGAGCTGAATACCGAGAGAGAAAGTATGAAAAATAGTGGCGGCTACAGTGCATTAATCACAAAACCTCTTTCCATAATTAGGTTATCACTATAATTTTCTATTTACTATTATGCCATTACTGTAATACCCAGTTCTATCAAACCGTTTCTCTATTCCTTTTAAACTAATGGCACAATTTATATAGCAATATTAAATGTAGGGTTAGTGGATGACTAGGCAAGGGCATAAGGGTAATTAGAAATTCAAAGGTGGATAACGTATTTAAGGAAACTATTAATGAAGTAGCCGCCACTGTTTATTTCATTTCCTCTCCATTCTCAGCTCCTCAGCTTAGCAGAGCGCGATAGGAGACCCCCCTTCGACTTCCTCCAGCGATTTCCTCTGAACTTGGTGAGTTTTGCTTCTATTTCTTGTTACATTGTATCTATCGTTGGTAGGAGGGATGTTAAATGAGGTTTTGCAGATAGCGGTACGCGAGTGGTGGTTTCGGTTTATAGTTAAAATCAGGAATGCACAATGCCTAGAGTTTCAAAACAAATTCCCTTAGATTTCTAGTGGTTTTAGACTGAAGCTTAGAGGAAATTTAATGTATACTCTTCTCTTATGGGTTTTAGGTTTGAGTAATACCCGAAGTAGCTTGCCAACCAAGTTTTTTCCAGGAGGACCAGGTTAAGGTAGAGTTTGCATGTGCCTACATCACAAACCAGTAGGAATTTGTGTGTGCATGAATGAATGTTTCCTTTTCAGTTTTCCATTGCATCACTATTTTGAAAGAAAACGAAAAATATATTTACCCGAAGGTAGCATGGTTTGAGGTGTGAACAGATTGTGACAGTATACTTTTAAGGGAATTAATCCGCCCCGTTAAACCTTCGTACATATGGATTTATACCCTGTCCGCCCTTAAATCGTACATATGGATTTATACCCTGGGAAAACTGATCCACCTCCCATTGTATCAGGGATTATCAGTATACTTTTAAGGGAATTAATCCGCCCCTTAAATCGTACATATGGATTTATACCCTGGGAAAACTGATCCACCTCCCATTGTATCAGGGATCATCAGACCAGTGAACGAATGCAACATAACTGAGGAATGAAAGTAGAAACTGCATATTTAGGATTTACATTCCAGTACACATTTCATTTCTAGCTTTACTTGCTTAGCATTAGGCTAATAGATGAGTTTTGTGATGTAGGTGAAGAGATTACTGCAGGTGAATTTCCCATGTGCACAGATCAGTAGATGTGGTTGGAGGGGTACATTCATGCTCCGGTCTGGTAAACTGATGAGGCGGGTTAACTGGTGTCAGCGGTTGTGAAGGTCTAATTGATAATGATTCAATCTGAGTACATTGAGTTTTCATGACAGTAGTGGTAGCAACCTTTTGAATTAGTTTTGGAGATTTCCTGACATTAGTGTTCCGTTGGATTTTATAATATTATTTTTACTGAATTTGAGCAATACAATGATTTAAACTGCCTCTGAATGATGTTTTGGTAAAAGCTATCGGTGGATGTGTGTAGAAGTTATTGTTTTCTATCGGAGAAAGTTGTGTTGTTGTCTATCGGAAGATGCCTTAAGAAAAGTCATCGGATGATGTAGGTTAATTCTATCGAAAGATGCCTTAAGAATAGTCATCGGATGATGTCTCAGTAAAGTCACCGGTACATGAGGTTTGTTCCATCGAAAGATGTAGAATTTGCCCTACCGGTATGAGTGGGTACTACGTTTGACGTTTAGTGATCGGCACATGCGTGCTGACGTCATCGGAAGATGTAGGTTTAAGTCTATCGGATGATGTCTCAGTAAACTCATCGGCAGATGCGAGCTGACGTCATCGGAAGATGTAGGTCTAAGTCCATCAGATGATGTTTCAGTAAACTCATCGGCAGATGCGTGCTGACGTCATCGGAAGATGTAGAGTGCATTTTGTCGTTTAGTCACCGGTAGATACAGTCTACCGAGAGATGTCCTTTGTTTTTCATTCGACTGACGTCATCGGCAGGAGTCTTCTATTTTGGTTGTTTTCTGCTTCTTCCGTTGACTTTATCAATCGGTAGATGTATTTGACTTCTACGACTTCTCTAGTATTTCGCTGTTTAAACTAGAATTTTTAAATTGCCGATTGTTTCTTAACAATTCAACAGCGTTTCGTAGTTTTGTATAACTTCATTGTGGTTCAAATGATTTCCGCTGCAAGCATTTAAATGTTTTGAAGTTTCTTTTTAAAAAAAAGAAATGTTAAATTTAGACTTTCGAGAGAGTTTTAAATTTAGTCCAAGGTTTCTTAGTTATGTACGGCTTATGAGTAACAAACTGGGTTCAGAAAACTCGGGGCGTTACAATTACTTAGTCATTTATTAACCTAATCACTAATTCTTCCAATTATATCCATAAAACGTACACTACAAGTTGGTTAAGTAAATTGGTTCAATGAAACCGGGTGTTACAAAAGTAACGCACCGAGTCGGGGTGAGTTCGGGGGCGTTACATGATGAATGTAAATTTTTTGGTTGATGAATGAAAACAAACCCTTTTGCTAAGGAGAAACCCGAGTGGTTCATCTTGCAGACAAGGTAAGTGCGCATTGGTTGTTTACAACCAAGAGGAGAGTGCCTCCTTTGCTTCAAAGCCGTGGTTCTTTGAGAGCAAGTTCCCCCATACTTCTCCTCCTCTTCGAGTGAGCAAGAAAAAGTAGAACTTAAGTTAAACCAACCTCCATCACTGCCACTTCTTTTCTTGGAAAGTAGTGCACGCCGAGAACCATAACATTGGTTCATCAGACGGTTTTTGGAGCCTACATTTTAACTTCATCTCCATTACGTTTTAGCACTTGTTATTTCTTGGTATGGTACTTCCTTTGAGTGGTAAGATTCTGTCAAAAACTCTATTTCATTTGAGTTCATTTATGCTATTTTGTGCAAGTCTTTTTGAAGTGCTCTCGGTAACCGATCACCAACAAAGGTTGTTGTTTCATGGGTAAGGGTTCTTTTCTGGGCCAAAGCGTGTCAAAAAGAAATCCAACTATGTAACATACAAACTAAATTCAACTATCAAACATTAAAATGAAATCTAAGAAGTTAAATTTAAAATTAAAAATAAATCCAACTATGTAACATACAAATTAAATCCAACTATAAAACATTAAAAAGAAATGTAAGAAACTAAATTCGACATCCAAAATAAATCAAAGTATGTAACATACAAACTAAATTCAACTATCAAACATTAAAATCAAATCTAAGAAATCAATCCCAAACCATTAGAGATAAACATCGAAATGAAGTCATTAGTCAATAAATGCAACCATATCAAACAAAAGATGTGCCATCTTTGAGATAATTTTCATCGGTATGGTCAATGAGATCTACCAAATGAAAATATTGAAAACATTAGTTAATAATTAATTTAGAGATAAACATGTAAAACAAATAAATATTAGAATGTTCGGACTTTTTTCTATAATTTTGATAGCACTATCTTTGAAATGATCATCAATGTTTGTAGAAATTTTGAAATGATTGAATGTTTTGAGTCAACTTTAGAAGCATATAGGAGCTTCAACACTTTGGGGGCTTAGAGAACTGTGAAAGGCATCAAGAGCACAACCACAACAACTAAAAGCAGATTCTGACGTCACCATAGAAATTTTAATGATCAATATATCTTTCGCAATTGCACTCAAAATTTTATACTTCTCGGAGTTCTTCTTCTACTAAAATAATATGTCAGAACTATTTGAAAAAATCTCTAACTTCTCATACAAATATAGATCAATCTCTGACATATTAGTTTCATCACTTGTTTCAAAAGAATTGTCAGGACCATAAAACATAGAGTACACTACACTTGAACGAGCTTGCTCCAAAGAACTCATTGAAAGTGGAGACCTTTGTCGACTATTGCTACTACTTTGAGTCTGGGCTTCATTGGTTGTGTCACCTTTATATTTGATATACAACTTTTCAATGACATCCTTTACCTGCTTTAAAGATTGTGCAGCTCTATCACTTCCAAATAAAATTGCTAAACAATGCCGTAAAAATTTTATTTTGCAACTTGGATCAAGAACAAGAGCAACATATGTAAGCATGTTTATTTTTTCAAAACATCCCCAATATTTCTCAAATTTCTTATACATCTCGTTGGTCATTCTTCTTAGCGTTATATTATCTCCCTTACCATATTTCTCAATAGCAATCTTCAAATTGCAGACTTCACCTACTTACATATTCAATGTAATATGTGGAGAACCATAAACATGAAGTGTCATAATATGAATGTCTCTAAGAATTTAATATATTCTCAAATGCATGACCAATCTTCAAATGTGGGTGCACCTTCCACTCTCATTTCATGAAAGGAGCTATCTTTCTATGCTAGTTTTTCAAAAGCCACTTCACACTTCTCAGCGCTTCCCAACATCAAATAGGTCGAGTTCCAACGAGTCGGAACGTCGAGCGATAAATTACTTTTATAAGTAATTTTGATTGCATCAACGCAAACTTTGAACTATTGCAATCTTCCCGAAGAAGACCTTATGTACTTAACAACTTTTATTACCCTTACTGTGGACTCTTGATGTTCTTTCAAACCATCAGAAATGATCAAATTGAGAACATGTGCAAAACATCGCATGTGCATATGATCGCCATTTAAAATCAACCCCTCCCAATTTCGAACTGTTTTCATCAAATAAGAAATAGCGACGTCGTTGGAAGACACATTGTCAACGGTTATGGTTGTAACATTTTCAATCTCCCAACTAAGCAAATATTTTTCAACTTCCTTACCAATAGATTCACCCTATGGTTCGGAATCAAACAAAAATTCAATATTTTCTTTTGCACATGCCACTCTTTATCAATATAATGACATGTCAGTACCGTGTAATTCAAATTTTGAATAAAGGTCCACGTGTTAGTGGTCAAACATAATCTTTGTGATGTTGTAAAAAAATACTCTTCAACTTTGTTCTTTCTTTCTGAAATATGTCGCGAATATCTCTTGTTACTGTTCTTCTATATGACATAATAAACTTGGGATTTAAATACATACAAAATGTCTTAAAACCAATTCCTCTACCACTTTCAATGACAATTCATCCAAGATAATCATCTTTGCAAGAAATTCTCTAGCAACCATCATAGTAAATATTTGTATACTAGCACTCTTGCCCTCACTAGGTTTAAAGTTCAAGGTTGGTTGCCTATTGTCTACATTTCGTGAAAACTTTTTGGATGCTTTAATATGCTTCACTAAACTTGACGTCTCATTTTTCGTCGGGTGTGTTGTATAAATCTGCCAACAATAATTACATTTAACTTGATATGTGTTTGGTACCCTACTGAAGTGAATTAAAGCTATAGACTTGGTTCTTTTCGATTATACATGCGAATTTTAACTATCAGGAGTATCCATCCTATCGTGGAGCAAAAAAAATAAACATATAAATACATTAATCAACCTAAATTTAGAAACAGATAAACTTCCTACAGTGAGTAGCACAGCAACGGCCAACATAAATCTATCAAATATACACTCCAACAGTGAGCAGGCAAAAATCTATCAACAACCAACGCATATCCATTATCCAACATAAACAGTCAAACAAAAACAGACCAATATAAAATCAACCAACAGCCAAAAATCTATCAACCAACACTCCAACAGTGAGCAGCAACAATTTCATTTACTATCACAAAAATTACACATACAGTGAGCTATGAGCTGACTGTCAAACACCGAAGACAGGTGAGCATCGAGAGTAGGCAGGCACAAGGACAGAGTCAAGCATCGAGGACAGGAGAACACGAGGACAAGCTGAGCACCGAGGACAAAGTTGAGCACCAAGGGCAGAAGCGAGCATCAACGACAGAGCCGAGCATCAAGGACAGGTGAGGCGAGCACTGAGGAGGGACTTCCGAACTAGGGTTGATGCGAACCTCGGATCGAAAGGACCCGGGACCCGACAACAATGCGGAATAATTGAAAGGAATGCCTTTTTGATTCAAGAACAAAGTAAGGAACTAAGACCCCAATCGAAGAATTCGATGGAACCCTAGTTATCAAAACAGGAGCTTGACCCGAGCCACATCTGTTGGCTGAACCAAAGCTATCAAAACAGGAGCTTGACCCAGACCAAACTCGTTGGTTAGAACCAAAGCTATCAAGCGAGATTCTTCAAGCGTGACTTGAAGAAGATCGTTGTTCTTCGCAAAGAACCAAAGAGAAATCCTCTCTAGAAAAAACACTCAGTCTTTTTAATTCAAACTTGTTCCCCACTAAATAAAATAGTTTTTCCATTAAATAGACTACACATTAAAATTAAACTAAATAATTAAAAAAAACAAAATAAAAATAAAATAACTAATAAAATCGTGAGATAATGATACTTTGCATGATAAGATATCATTTCACCTTTAAACTACGTTTGAATATGATTTGAATTGATTTGAGTAGATTCTGTCGGATAAAATCTCTCATACGTGATTTGTTTAGATTTGCATGTGCTTCGCATGTGACTTTTTAATTCTTACACGTGCATGTGCATGGCACATGTAAATCTTCATGCATCTTTGGTCTCCCTTGCTTCAACTTGATTTTGATTATCTTCAATCCTCGACACATTCAATAGTTTTAGATCAAGTTGTCTAGGGCTTGGCCGTTTGGGAGCAGAGAAGCAGTCGAGCAGGCGCTGATTTGCGAATTGCTTGAAGTGAGAGTGATCAAGCGACGGGTAAAGCTCTTCACTATCGGTCCAGTATATTCATATTTTAGCATTTTCTTTGTTTTTTTTTTAATTATCGGTCCAGTCCCCATTTTTCAAGATTTTGGATTATGAACCGTGGACCGGATCGAAACCGGTGAGATATTACGTGGAAGGACCGAAACTAGACCGAGAACCGTGGATGTGGGACTGAAATCGGACCGAAATCGGCAATCTGACCTTGTTCTTAGGAATTGGTCCAGTCCTGCCCACTTCTAATCATAATCTAGAGTCCCAGAAGAATTTAAATGTAAAATTTTGTGGATCTAAGAAATTAAGCATTTAACGTTTTTCCTAAAATGTGAAGATGCTCTAATATCACTTGTTAGACTTAAATATGTAAATCGAATTTCATAAAACTCAAAGACTAGATTCATTATATCAGAATTTCCAAGACAGAATTAATATATCTGAACCAATAAAAAAACCTTCATTGTTAGTTTTCCTAAACAGTTATCGAGTTTGGGATCAATGACTTTGATCTTCTTAGTCAAATGACTTTTTTCAAGAGAGTGTCAAATCTTTGTATTCTTTCAGCGGAAGATAGACTAAGAGAGAGATAACTAGTTATTTGATCTAGTGATCATAACCTTGAATTTATATCTTATGATAGGTTAGGTTTGTTCCATCATCAAAATTAAAAATTGACTAATACTTTAGTAAAATGTTATAACTCATCTTTATTTGATTAATTAATCAATTTAATTTTATGATAGATATCGACATATAATTATGATTAAATATATAAACTCACAATAATTGTTAAAATACAAGAAACTGTCTTTTTGGAATGAACGGACAGAGGATAAATGGAAACTCTTTCTTTTTGGAAGAGTGTATGCATCTTTCAAAATTTCAGTCTATTGCTAATTTAATTTAGGTTGAATAGCTTGATTTCGTAAATATTTTGTATTGAGATAAATTTTCTAATTAGCGTTGATTGAGATCAATTTGGATTTTTTATTTGGTAATAATTTAGGGTATAAATTACATGGTAAACCTTGGAGTTATTAACGAAACAAACTCTAAACTATTTTATTTAACAAAACAAACTTTAAACTATTAAAAATCTGATAAAATAAACTCAAGCGGTAGCTGCTCTCAAGAACGGGCTTCCGTTCTGTCGTGTATCTTTTTTAAAAAAAGATCTCTCGGGAACGGGAGCCCGTTCTAGAGAACAGGAGCCTGTTCCTGTGAAGAATCTCCAAAATATTAGCATATTTCTCGGAAAATATATCAAATACTATTAGATGGTTTTGAAATTTTTACCACATGTTTAGTAAATTATGGGAATGAATTTTGAAAATTTTTGTGATTTTTTAACACTTTCACGATTTATCATAATTTGTTACATCATTTTTACAAAATAGTTCATTAAAATTACGTATCTCTTTCAAAAATTATTAAACTTTCCATCACGTCTTCTTATGATATAGTGGATACGTGGTAAAAATTTCAAAAAAATGCAAGATTGTTTAGCATATTTTCTGAGATTGTCATTAATATTTTGGAGATTCTCTAGAACAGTCTCTTGTTCTTGACCGTTCCAGATAAAGTTCTTAGGAACGGGCTCTCGTTCTGAAGAACATCCTCCTGTTATCAAGCGTATACTCTGGAACAAAAGTCTATTCCCAAAGAGAATTTCTAAAATATTAATGGCTATCTCATAAAATATATCAAACAATATCAGATTTGTAACACCCGATTTTCGACGGGTTTTCAATTTTCCGCGTATGAAAGGCATTTTTGTAAATATGCCAAATTAAGCTCGTTTTACAAATGAGAAGTTTTATTGGCACCCTATAAATAAATTGGAGTATATGGAGAAATGAAGGAATTTTTGAAGATGTAACGCTGATTTTACGAGATTTTGGTATTTCTCGTAATATAGAGGTATTTTAGTAAATATAGCAAACTAAGTCCGTTTTATGAACGAAGAATTTTATTATGATCCTTATGATTTATAGGGATTTTAGGAAAAATAAGGGAATTTTGGTAATTCAAATCGATGGTATAACGCCAAAGTTTCGTTTATAACCCTGTAGCGTTTTAATATGTAAAAATAGTAAATTTAGTCCGTTTTGCGAACGGAGCATTTCGTTAGAACCTTAGGGATAAGTTGGAATATTTGGACGAATAAGAGAGTTTTGGAGAAACCAAATTGTAACGCCCCGAGTTATCTAAACCCGGTTTGCTACTCAACACACTGAACCGAACCATGACGACTTGATACTAAATTTAAAAATATTTCACTCGACAGTCAAAATTTAACATTTTCTAAGACTCGATGTATTTTAAAACTTGCAGCGGAAATCAATCGAACATCAATGAAGTTAAATAATCTGTGAAAACATTTCAAAATAATTGTTGGGAGTGTTAAGAATAATGGGCCAAAAATATAAAGCTTTAAAATGTGGAATACCCATGAAATTGCAGAAGTCAAACACATCTGCCGACGACAAAGTCAACACAAGGAGCAGAAATAGAAAATAGGAGGCCTCTACCGATGACAAACGACAAAACTTCGGTTATATCAACCGGTCACAAAACGACAAACACTACCTACATCTTCCGATGACGTCAGCCGGAAGATATACAAACAGGACAACTCTCGGTAGACTGCATCTACCGATAGCTAGGCGACAAAACTTGCTACTTACATCTACCGATGACGTCAGCCGGGGGATTCCTTCCTCCAGCATCTGCCGATCGCTAGACTACAACTCGCAACTTATATCTACCGATGACGTCAGCCGGATGACTCCTTCATCCAACATCTGCCGATCGCTAGACGACAAAACTTACCACTTTCATCTACCGATGACGTCAGCCGGATGACTCCTTCATCCAACATCTGTCGATAGACTTCAGAACAGTAATTCTGCTGTATTCCAAGAAAGCTCTGACTATCAAAGGATTTAAGTATTTTACTAAGACCAATCAGAGACAGATCAAATCATTGCATCACTCAAATCCAGTAGAAAACAGTATTTTCAAAACCCAACAGAACACAAATATCAAAGATTCTCAGAATGTATTCAAAGTTTTGAAAACACTACTATCATAAAATTTTCAGAAAAAGAAACATCTATACTGAACTAGTTACTCCCAACTCAACACCTGCAGCCATGGATTAAACCGCCCCAACAGATGGCAAAACCGATGCCTGAAAATGCTCCTCCAACCAGCCTGGTCCTCTTATCGGTCGGTAAACACACCTTCAGTAACTTCTTCACCTACATCACAAACTCATCTATTAGCCTAATGCTAAGCAAGTAGAGCAATGAATGAAATGAATTAATGAAACAAAAATTTCCCTAAACATGCATTCTCTACTTTCTCATCTCAGTTGTATTCAAATTTGTTCTCTGTGGATCCCTCTGTACGATGGGAAAGTGGATCAGTCATTCCCCAAAGCATACATCCTCTGATCTCAATTAAGGGGCGGATTAATTCCCTTAACAGTTAACTGGTCTGATCCCCCTGTAGGATTGGGAAGTGGATCACTTTTCCCAAAACCTCAATCCTCTGTTCTCAATTAAGGGGCGGATTAATCCCCCTTAACAGTTGTTCTGATCATCCTGCTCACATTTACCATGCGTTTCATGTAAATTCATTTTCGTAATCTTTCAAAACATGATGCATGACAACTGGAAATAAACATACAAACATACATAAATCCTACTATTTGTGATGTAGGCCCGAAAGCACAAACAAACTCTACTTACCTGGCTCCCTGGAAATCGCTCGGCTAAATGCTACTTCAGAAGCTCGCTCACCTAAAATCATAATAGTACATATATCAAACTTTCACTAAACTTCACAGAATCAATACAGGAGTTTGAGGAACCAAATTTGAAACCCCACAACTCGGGTATTCTCAATAGTCTCTCAGCCCGAACCTACTCTAAATCACAACATTCCTCGAAACTCCTCACATTGTACTCCCTCAGCTATCTAACTACTAAAATCGCAAGAAAACAAGGAGGGCTTACCTAGGTTGAAGGAGAATCGGGCAGGAGAATCGCCTAGAGATTTCTGCCATTCGAGCTGAAGACCGAAAGGGAAAGAAAATGAGTAGTGGTGGCGGCTACTCTAAACTTTTTGCCTTAAATACCTTATCCACTTTCAAATTTGCCAATTACCCTTACGCCCTTACTTACTCATTCTTCAACCTAACCTACATTATACTAAAATTTCATTCATCGATTATACTTAATAGATTTATCTGTTATTTTAAATTTTTAATTAAAGTCGGGTGTTACAATCTACCCTCCTTAAAAGAATTTTGTCCTCAAAATTCAGTACCTGAACAGTTCTGGATGTTGGTTCATCATCTCTTGCTGGCGTTCCCAAGTTACCTCCTCTGTATTCTGATTGTGCCATAAGACTTTCACCAATGGAACTTCTTTGTTGCGCAACATCTTCACTGTAAAATCTAGAATCTTCACAGGCTTTTCTTCATAGGTAAGTGTAGGTTGAATTTCAATGCTCTACTGTTCAACAACTTGAGTTGGATCCCGCATACACTTCTTTAACATCGAGACATGGAACACGTCATGTATCCCTCCCATAGAAGCTGGTAGCTGTAACTGATAGGCTGCCTTCCCAATCCTTTTCAGAATTGAGAAGGGACCAACAAATCTAGGATTCAGTTTGCCTCTCTTTCCAAATCTCACAACTCCTTTGAATGGTGATACCTTAAGAAAAACCTCATCGCCTATTTTAAACTCTAATTCTCTGCGTCTTCTGTCAGCATAGCTCTTCTGTCAAGATCCTCTGACGGATGAGAGCAACCTTCTCAATAGTCTGCTGCACAATGTCAGGACCAAGCAACTGTGCTTCACCAACTTCGTCCCAGTACAAAGGAGATCTACATCTTCGTCCATACAAAGCTTCATACGGTGCCATTCCTATTGTTGCTTGAAAACTGTTATTATAAGAAAATTCCACCAATGGCAGATACTTGCACCAAGAACCTTGAAAATCCAAAACACATGCCCGAAGCATATCCTCTAATGTTTGAATGGTTCTTTCCGATTGTCCATCTGTTTGAGGGTGAAAGGTTGTACTGAAGTTTAGCTGTGTGCCCATGGCTTTATGTAAACTCTTCCAAAATTTGGATGTGAATCTAGAGTCTCGGTCTGAAACTATAGTAGCTGGAACTCCATGCAGTCGCACAACCTCCTGCACATACAATTCAGCTAACTGATCCATAGAGTAAGTCACCTTGATGGGTAAGAAATGGGCTGATTTGGTTAATCGATCGATTATCGTCCAGATTGCATCATGTCCTTTTGCTGTCCTGGGTAATCCTACAACAAAGTCCATGGTTATCTGCTCCCATTTCCATTCAGGGAGTGGTAATGGCTGCAACATTCCTGCAGGCCTCTGATGTTCAGCCTTAACCTGCTGGCAGATCAAACACAATCCTACATGTTCAGCAACGCTCCGCTTCATACCTGGCCACCAATAAGTCTGCTTAAGGTCTCTGTACATCTTCGTACTACCAGGATGAACGGAGAATCTAGAAGAATGAGCTTCAGAAAGGATTTCATCGCGAAGCTCTTTATTGGCTGGCACAAAATATCTATTCCTGAATTTAAGTATTCCATCATCGGTATAATTGAAGTCCAAATTGTCGGTAGACTCCATGCTCGACTTGAACTTTATACACTCCTCATCAATGTTCTGGGTTTCTTTTATCCTTTCTAGAATAGTAGGTTTCAAAGAGATGGCAGAAAGCATAGCTGCTACATTGGACACAGTTTCTAGGTTAAACTTATGAAATTCAGACTCTAAGGCCACCGGCATATCCAGAGTCAAAGCTGAGGCTGACGATATTACTCTACTTAATGCATCAGCCACCACATTGGCCTTACCAGGGTGGTATTTAATCTCAAAATCGTAGTCTTTAACAAACTCCAACCATCTACGTTGCCTCATATTTAATTCCTTCTGCGTGAAAATATACTTCAGACTTTTATGATCCGAAAATATTTCACAAGGCTGTCCATACAAGTAGTGCCTCCAAATCTTAAGTGCAAATACTACAGCAGCTAATTCTAAATCATGGGTAGGGTAATTCTTCTCATGAGTTTTCAACTGTCTAGAGGCATAAGCTATGACCTTACCATCTTGCATTAACACACATCCAAGACCAACCTTGGAAGCATCACAGTAAATACTAAATTTACCATCCACAGCTGGAAGGGTTCAAATTGGAGCATTAGTTAGTTTCTGTTTCAAGGTCATGAAACTATGTTCACATTCATCGGTCCATATATACTTCACATTTTTCCTGGTTAACTTAGTAAGGGGTGTAGCAATCTTTGAAAATCCTTCAATGAACTTTCTGTAATACCCTGCTAGTCCAAGAAAACTTCAAATGTCAGTAGCACTCTTCGGTTGGGGCCACTCCTTAACTGCTTGAACTTTTGTTGGATCAACAGATATGCCGTCCCCAGAGATGACATGTCCTAAAAAGTGAACTTGGTCCAACCAGAACTCACACTTAGAAAACTTGGCATAAAGTTGGTGCTGCCTTAGTAATCCTAATACCAAGCTTAAATGCCTTGCATGCTCATTCTTAGTTCTAGAATAGATCAGAATGTCATCTATGTATACTATGACAAACTTGTCCAAATACTCATGAAACACCCTATTCATGAGATCCATGAAGGCTGCTGGTGCATTTGTCAAACCAAAAGACATAACCAAAAATTTGTAATGTCCATATCTCGTACGAAAGGCAGTCTTTGGTATATCCTCAGACTTAACCTTCAATTGGTAGTACCCTGATCTTAAGTCAATCTTAGAGAAAACTCGTGCACCTTGAAGTTGGTCAAACAAATCATCGATCCTAGGCAATGGGTACTTATTTTTGACTGTTAACTTATTCAATTCTCTATAGTCAATGCACATACGCATTGATCCATCCTTCTTTTTAACAAATAGAACTGGTGCACCCCACGGTGAATAACTTGGCCGTATGAATCCTTTTTCCAACAGTTCCTCTAACTATTTCTTTAATTCCTTAAGTTCCGTTGGTGCCAATCTGTATGGATTCTTAGATATAGGTTCAGCACCAGGATAGACATCCACCACAAATTTGATCTCTCTATCAGATGGTAAACCAGGCAGGTCATCAAGGAAAACTTCAGGGAAATCTTGAGCTATTGGAACCTTTTGGAGACTCGGTTCTCCTACCAGCTTTGTGTCTAATACGCTGGCCAGAAAGCATGAATACTCACTACACGGGAAAGGTTTAGCGCCGATAGAGGATAAAACAGACATTCTTCTGTCTCTCCTTGAGGCTTGAAAGGTGTGTTTCGAACCACCAGGGGGTTGGAAACTAACTATTCCAGTTCTACAGTCTATCGTGGCATAGTGCTTAAACAGCCAATCTATTCCTAAGATTACATCAAATCCCATGATCTCTAAAATAATGAGATCAGCAGGTAGGTTCTTATCTCCTACTGTCACTACACTATTAAGCAGCACACGGCTAGAGCGCATGCGTTCGCCAAAAGGTAAAGCAACATTGAACATATGCTCAGAAAGTGAAGACTCGACGTCTAATTTATCAGCAAAGGCAGACGCTATGAAGGAATGTATTGCACCTGAATCTATTAAAGTAAAAGCAGGCATAAAATTGACTAGTATGGTACCTGACACAACAGCAGGCTGATCTTCATCACCCGATTCTACCATGGAGAATATTCTTGGCTTAACATTCACAGGGCCATTCTTCAGAGCTGGACAATCCCTATTCATGTGGCCAACTTTATTACAATTATAACAGCGAAGGACTCTGGGCTTTGGGCAATCCTTAAGCAGATGCCCGGTCTCCTCACAGTTGAAACACTTCCCCGCGCTAATTCTACACTCTCCCGGGTGAAATCTTGAACACTTTGGGCATTGAGGGAACTTCCTAGTATCTGGTGTCTTCTTCTCCTTCCCTTGACCGCCCTGGCCCTCACCGGGCCTCTTCGTTCCCTTGTGATGGTGTGGCTGGGTGAATTTTCGTGAAGCCACACTAAACCCAGCACACTTCATCTCTGCCTCTTCCACTTCTAATGCTGTGGACACTACTTCACTGTAGAACGATCCTTTTATACCCGAGAACTTGACTCCTCTATAAATCTCAGGTTTCAGCCCATGCAAAAATTGGAACACCTTATCCTCATCCCTGCGTGCGAGGTGTCCGGCAAACCTTGATAAGGATTCAAACTGTCTGCTGTATTCAGCTACGGTCCTTGTCTGTTTCAAGTTCATGAACTCCAACTTCTTTGTGGTCTGTACAGTACTGTTAAAATACTTATCATAGAAAATTTCCTTAAATTGCGTCCAAGTCATCGCAAGAACATCATGGGTGGTCTCCATCGTCTCCCACCAGAGTTGAGCATCACCGGCAAAGTGGAAGGTTGCCAAAATGACCTTTTCTCCATCTCCCACATTTGCACACCTAAACATGCTTTCTATCTTTTTCAACCATTCCTCGGCCACAATTGGATTAGCTGACTTTCCATCAAAAGTGGGTGGTCGCAACCTCCTAAACCTCTCTTCTGCCTGTTCATTATTGGAACCCGAGTTGGCACTCCCTTGTACCTCTCGGTTCAGTAGCAGTCCCAACTGATCGGACTGCTGGCGCATCATATCAGATTGCTGACGTACCAAGTCTGTCAGCTGCCTGATCACACCAGAATTCTCAGTACTTTCCGGGTTTGGCGTCTCCATCTGTACTCTTGGTCTCCCTGGTCGTCTGGACATTTTACTATATTCCTGTAAAAGGTTAACTATTCTCATAAATATCTAATAACTAAAACTAACATAAACACTTATAGTTGTTGGAGTACTTCCATGCAACGATCGGCTCTGTTGAGTAATTCTTTGAACGGTTAAACCAAATGGCTCTGATACCAACTTGTAACGCCCCGAGTTATCTAAACCCGGTTTGCTACTCAACACACTGAACCGAACCATGACGACTTGATACTAAATTTAAAAATATTTCACTCGACAGTCAAAATTTGACATTTTCTAAGACTCGATGTATTTTAAAACTTGCAGCGGAAATCAATCGAACATCAATGAAGTTAAATAATCTGTGAAAACATTTCAAAATAATTGTTGGGAGTGTTAAGAATAATGGGCCAAAAATATAAAGCTTTAAAAATGTGGAATACCCATGAAATTGCAGAAGTCAAACACATCTGCCGACGACAAAGTCAACACAAGGAGCAGAAATAGAAAATAGGAGGCCTCTACCGATGACAAACGACAAAACTTCGGTTATATCAACCGGTCACAAAACGACAAACACTACCTACATCTTCCGATGACGTCAGCCGGAAGATATACAAACAGGACAACTCTCGGTAGACTGCATCTACCGATAGCTAGGCGACAAAACTTGCTACTTACATCTACCGATGACGTCAGCCGGGGGATTCCTTCCTCCAGCATCTGCCGATCGCTAGACAACAACTCGCAACTTATATCTACCGATGACGTCAGCCGGATGACTCCTTCATCCAACATCTGCCGATCGCTAGACGACAAAACTTACCACTTTCATCTACCGATGACATCAGCCGGATGACTCCTTCATCCAACATCTGCCGATAGACTTCAGAACAGTAATTCTGCTGTATTCCAAGAAAGCTCTGACTATCAAAGGATTTAAGTATTTTACTAAGACCAATCAGAGACAGATCAAATCATTGCATCACTCAAATCCAGTAGAAAACAGTATTTTCAAAACCCAACAGAACACTAATATCAAAGATTCTCAGAATGTATTCAAAGTTTTGAAAACACTACTATCATAAAATTTTCAGAAAAAGAAACATCTATACTGAGTTACTCCCAACTCAACACCTGCAGCCATGGATTAAGCCGCCTCAACAGATGTCCAAACCGATGCCTGAAAATGCTCCTCCAACCAGCCTGGTCCTCTTATCGGTCGGTAAACACACCTTCAGTAACTTCTTCACCTACATCACAAACTCATCTATTAGCCTAATGCTAAGCAAGTAGAGCAATGAATGAAATGAATTAATGAAACAAAAATTTCCCTAAACATGCATTCTCTACTTTCTCATCTCAGTTGTATTCAAATTTGTTCTCTGTGGATCCCTCTGTACGATGGGAAAGTGGATCAGTCATTCCCCAAAGCATACATCCTCTGATCTCAATTAAGGGACGGATTAATTCCCTTAACAGTTAACTGGTCTGATCCCCCTGTAGGATTGGGAAGTGGATCACTTTTCCCAAAACCTCAATCCTCTGTTCTCAATTAAGGGGCGGATTAATCCCCCTTAACAGTTGTTCTGATCATCCTGCTCACATTTACCATGCGTTTCATGTAAATTCATTTTCGTAATCTTTCAAAACATAATGCATGACAACTGGAAATAAACATACAAACATACATAAATCCTACTGTTTGTGATGTAGGCCCGAAGGCACAAACAAACTCTACTTACCTGGCTCCCTGGAAATCGCTCGGCTAAATGCTACTTCAGAAGCTCGCTCACCTAAAATCATAATAGTACATATATCAAACTTTCACTAAACTTCACAGAATCAATACAGGAGTTTGAGGAACCAAATTTGAAACCCCACAACTCGGGTATTCTCAATAGTCGCTCAGCCCGAACCTACTCTAAATCACAACATTCCTCGAAACTCCTCACATTGTACTCCCTCAGCTATCTAACTACTAAAATCGCAAGAAAACAAGAAGGGCTTACCTAGGTTGAAGGAGAATCGGGCAGGAGAATCGCCTAGAGATTTCTGCCGTTCGAGCTGAAGACCGAAAGGGAAAGAAAATGAGTAGTGGTGGCGGCTACTCTAAACTTTTTGCCTTAAATACCTTATCCACTTTCAAATTTGCCAATTACCCTTACGCCCTTACTTACTCATTCTTCAACCTAACCTACATTATACTAAAATTTCATTCATCGATTATACTTAATAGATTTATCTGTTATTTTAAATTTTTAATTAAAGTCGGGTGTTACACAAATCGTTAAACAAAATAATAAAATAAACGAGGAATTAAGGGAAGGGCATTTAAGTAAATTGCAAGATTGAAATTTAAATAAAAACTAAAACTCCCCCCCCCCCTTCCATTCAGTTTTCCAGAACGTGATTCCCCTCTCCCCTTGGCGATTTTCTCTCCTCCCTTCGCCGTTTCTCCTCCGGCCAAGTGATGTTCTTCCTCCGGCGTTTATTTCTTCTTCGTTCTTCGACAAATCAACCCTCTAGGTAAGTTCTATGCATTAGGCAAGTATTGTCTCATTTTTAGGATGTTATTCGGTTTAGGGTTTTGAGAGAAATTTTCGGATTTCGTTAGAAATCGATAGGATTGTTAGATCATTTCCTATTGATGATACTTTTTTTATTATTTAGGTAGATTGAACGGATTAATGGTGTTTGGGTGATTGTTAAGTTAATGTTGTGGTTGATGGATAATGGAGAAATCCATTAATGGAGTTTAAGGTTTGTGAGCGTAAGATGCTCGATGAAATGCCCGAGAGAGGTTTATTAGAATTTTAGGAAAATTTCCTTTAGCTAAGAGTTACGTTAGACTTCAGAATTCGATCTCCTAGGACCGATTTTAATAATGATTATTGTGGATTGGCCTAGGTGAACAAAGCTCGTGGACGGAGCTCGGCTTTCTACGAACGACAGGTAAGTTCTCATGACTTACTGTGGCCGATTGGCTTACACCATAAGTCGAGTTTTGATGTTGATGATTATTTGGTGATATTTATGTTTATATGTTTCGGTTGGGTAGTTTAGGGTTAGTTGTTTTGTAGGTTATGTTTGGTATTGTTTTGATGGTACGCACGTTGTATGTTTATGTTACGCTTTATTGTCATGCATCATCGTGTTACAAATGTCATGAAAAATAGATTTATGCATGGATTTCACAAAAGAAAATGAAATGTGATGACCTAAATAGACGACTGAAATGAGACGACTATGACGACTGAAATGAGACGAGTAAGATGACTGACATGAGACGACTGAGACGAATGAAATGTGACGACTAACACGAACTAATAAATGAAATGAATGCACGAAAGTTTATAAAAATTGCATATACATGTTCATGCATTGTCACTTATGTAGAATTTATTGAGATTTATTCTCATAAGTGTTTGTATGGTGTAGGTGATTTTGAGCAAGGTGTGGATGATGTCTCTCTACCAGACGATCGTACATATTGAAGGAGGATGCCCGTGGGAGCGTGCTGGGCAGTCGACGCGTATTTTGACCCGTGGGGGAACGACGTAAAGATATTTTGGGCTAGATACGGGTAGAAATTGTACAGATATGCATTTTGATGAATTAGCTTAGAAAATTACAATTTAAATTAGTTTGAGGACAAATTGTAAAGTCTAAGTGAAAATGTTGGTTTTTAAAGTTTACTGGAACTGCTTGGTATTTTCTTTTGAAACAGGAGGAATTGTTAGTTTTTAAACCGAACCACGCAGTTCGTTTTCACGAGATTTTATTACATTTTGATTGTGGATCGAGGGGAGGGTCGGTAGTTACGAGTGGGTGATTATGAAAGGTTTTAGTATGGTTTTATGTTGTAATGTTCTAGTGTGTATGTGTGGTAAGGAAAATGTGCAGGAAGGAAGGAAGAAGGAAGAAAAAGAGAGAGGCGAGCTCCTTGGAATTTCAGATTCCAGGGAGGTTGCCGATCGATCGCCTAAGGAGGTGATCGATCGGCAACTATGATCGCCGCTCTCTAGAAAATCTAGAGAGCTTGGCGATCGATTGCCCAAAGATTGGGCGATCGATCGCCAGTGTGAGGGGTGAACGATCGCCCCTCCAAATTTTGTTCAGGCGATCGATCGCCTGGTAATGGGGCAATCGATCGCCGCTATAGTTTTTGAGACAATTGTCCCTTTTGCCCCTCCAGTGTTGGTCGATTGTTTTCCTCTGTTTTAATTGTTTTAAACAATTGTTTTAAGTTTTATTTCAATTGTTTTAAGTTTTATTTAAGTGGTTTTAAAGAAATAGTTGTCGAACGGTTTTAACAATTTAGTCTACGATTTAAATTCCGCTCAAACATTTCGAAGTTTACAAGGATATAAAAAAAATAATAATAATACGGGAAAATAATGGTACAGTGTTAGGGTCGCTACAAGATTTTTCTGAAAGTTTTACTCACATATTCACCATATCATGGAAAAAAATTCTGGAAAGCTTCGTGAATTTTTAACACTTACGATTTATCATAATTGTTTACATCTGTTTTAATAAAATAATTTATTAAAATTATGGATGTCAGCCAAACTTATAAAACTTTCTAAATGGACTCTATTTATACTCACAATGGAAGTTGAAAAATGGCTAGCAAAAAGAAGCTAACATTCATTTATCTAAAAATTATCTCGATTTTTTGTTAATGAATAGTCTATTGTAAAAGTTTTATAATTTTTTTATAAATGCATGTTAGCTTTTTTTGCTAACTGTTTTGCAACTCAAATTGAGAGTATAAGTAGAATCTATTGTAAAAGTCAACTCAAATTGGGAGTATAAGTAGTCTATTGTAAAAGTTTCATGATTTTTGGATGACATACGTAATTTTAATTAATTATTTTATAAAAAAGACGTAAACAATTATGATAAATCGTGAAAATGTTAAAAATTACGAAATTTTTCAATATTTATTCCTATGATATAAAATTTCAAAGAAATTCGATATCGTTTGTTATATTTTTTGAAAATAATGTTAATATTTTAGAAATTCTTCTGCGAAATGGTACATCGAGGTCCACTGAAATTTGTTGTCAAATTTTTAAATAGTTTAAGAATTATTTTATTAACCTGACTAATTCAGAGATTGTTTGAAGGTTTACCATGTAAATTACCCAATAATTTATTAACTATGTTTGATTACAAATTTGAGGACTTTCCTAAGGCCATATCAACGGCAATTACAAAAGCATTTTCTAAGAAAGACACTTTTTTACACTCGTCTAGATCCAAGTTCATTATATACAATATCTAAAAACAGAAGCAACTTTTTCAAATAAATTTTAGATTATTCAGATTAATCTGCTATTGTTGAGAGAGAGAGAGAACATAATGATCTTGTTTTCCTTCTCCAGATCACATTTCTCACACTAGCCTGCAATGTAGCCGAGTTAAGCTTTGGCAATGAATCTGTTCGGGTTAAAGGGTGAAAGATCAACAATTGAGGAACGGCCGTGGAGTAGGAGATCGGCCAGGGCAGCACCCGTTGCAGGGCCATTCAAAATGCCCCAACAGCTATGTCCAGTGCCTACATAACACCCCTCAAGCTCAGGTACCTCGCCTATGACAGGGACATCATCGTCTGTACAAGGCAAGAAGCATGCTTGCTCTGCCTTCACTTGCGCCTCTTCTTCCCCCAACCAGCTCGACACAGTCTTAGCCACCCGCTTTAGCACCTCTATGGCTTCTGGGTCGGCCTCTATTTCTTCTGGATCCTCTGGCACCTCTGCTACCTTTGACACGCCGCATAAGTACACCTCCCCTGTCAATCCAAATCAGGAAGCTCCCAATTTTCTATCAAATGGAGTTGGAAGAAAACAGATATTTTTCCATTTTAGCTATACTAGTCATCGACTCACCGAGTCAAAATAGTTTATGCTGATTAAAAATTAGAGAAGGCAGAATTGTAGAGTTTTGGAATGGAACGTACCAGTGGGTCGAGGATACACCTCAGGATCGATGGGTTTTCCTCCTTCGAAATTATAATTGAGAAAGAGGGCATGAGGAGTTATGGGTGCAACCTCCTTAGGCTGGAAAACTATGCTATGTGCTTTCAGACCGTAAACTCCAAACAACGAGGATAGAAGCTCGAATTTACCAGACCATGGTCCAAGCGCCAAAACCACTGCTTCTGCTTCAATAATCCGCCCTCCCTCAAGCACCACCGATCTCACTACCCCTCCCTCCGATTCGACTCGCTCCAATTTACCTATCACAACCTCCAAGCCATAGCTCTCGACGGCTTTTCAAATTAGGGTTCGAGTGAAAAGCTGTGGGTGAACTTGGGCCGTCGTTTCGCAGGTCCCAATTGTTTTAGCTTTTCGAACCGGACCGTCGACCCAGGAAGGAACAATTGATCCACCGGAGCTGGAACAGGATGTGGCCTGAACGTTCGGTGATTCAGTTACGGTAAGGCTGAGGGTGGTGAGGGGCCTATAGCCGTAGGATCGAGGGCCATCGAGCTCTTCCGCGAGCGAACGGTGGAGATTGAAGCTAGCCCGGGCGAGGGAGGACAGGGGTCCATCGTCACACCAGTCTAAGGCGAGAAATCCTCCAGCTTTCCCGGAAGCAGCACATGCGACGGAAGATTTCTCCACTAGGGTAACAATTGCGCCATTTTTGGCTAAAAAGTAAGCAGTGCACACGCCGATAACTCCGCCGCCGCAAACCACCACTCTGTTGGCGGGCCTTGGCGGTTCAATGGGCACACTCAAAGAAGATAGGGACAGGGCCATGTATCTTCGGATTGATCGGATAAACAAATTTCTCGAAAACAACAAGTCTTTTGACGGAAAGCAGTAGAGATATAGCGGCCTTATCCACTATCTCAAACCTAACCTCGAAAATGTGGTCTAATGGTGGTTGATTGTGTTTACGATGGTGAAATATTGAATAATTGATAGTTGCAAACTGGGTGATTACCACTAGTGGAAATCAAATTTAAATTTTGCATTTCTCAAATTAATAGATTATTTATTGCTAAATATAGCATTATATTTAGAGGTATACTCACTTTATGTGCTGTTTCTTCTTTATCAACGGAATGTTTTGGATAATGGTTTATTGTCATAAGGTTTAAGGAGGCACAGCTATTGTAAAATTAATGGAGTAAAAAACTAAAATTAAGGGCAAAATTGAAGAGAATATTTTAGATTGCTCGACACTTTAAACAAACCGGTTCACACCTAGGCACAATTTCAGTGAGCGAAAAAAACAAGGTTGAGGTGTCGACCACTCGGTCGACTGGACCAAGAGAAAAAGTGTCTGAAAGAAGGAGACGACGTTCACACATCCCATGTCAAGTAGCGGTTGACCGGATCTGATGAAGTGTCGACCAATGACGCGAGAAATCACGTATTTATACGAAAGCCTGACAAAAACGTATTATTTTGATCTAGAGCTGCGAGCCGCCTCCAAGTCTCTATCAAGCTCTACCAAGGTAAGCTTATTTTACATCAAAATTAAGTAGGCAAGAATCCCTAAATGGTCATAAGAGTGAAAGGAGATCAATTAGAGTTTCACAATTATGCCTTTTATCTTATATTAATACGGGGAAATCTTTATAGCTAGGTTGATTCAAAGCGAAGTTTAATAGTCAAAAGCGACCATTATCGTGACAAGCCTTCGAGGTAAGTGATGTTTATATGCTTTTGGCCTTTCGACCAACACCACAATGATATGCTTCAACTTATGGAATAAGATGCAACACAAAAACAAGTAACAAATCGATTCGGCCTAAAACTCGGATTGGCCGAGAATATCGTAAATTCCAGAATAAATCCAAATGCTTTGAAATTTTAACACAAACTTACTGTATGTGGTGTGGTTTGATCCTGCAAAAGCCAAGTTAACACATAAGCAAACACAGAGCTTGGTACTCTTAGCTCAATCCGAAAAATACCACAAAATAGTATGCACAACTTTATCAAATTAGATCCAAATGCTATGAAAATTTAGGGAAACTTACCTGGTGAGTGGTGAATACACCCTTGAAATTTCAGGAATAAAATCATCGAGATGAATGAAATATGTAAGGAACACTCACGGCTGGTTCGATAGGCAACTTATGGCACTTTTGGATAATGAGACCTTCAATGAAGAAAGAATAGGCTTGGTTTTCCATCTTCTTCTAACTTTCAACCTTTGAAAGATTGGAGAGAAAGGATGTCTTTAAGAGACACCAAGTAACCACAAACTTGGAGGACAATGGAGGCAAAACTTCACTCGGATATCACACACTGAGGCAATCACCTTGAAGGTCGAAGAGCACTTCGAAGTTGAAGGAAAAACAGTAATTTTCTATTGATCAAAAAGTGTTTTTACAATGCAGGAAAATTTGCTTAAATATCTCCTAAGGATGGATAGGGTTTCGGCCATGAAGAAAGGTATCGGTTGATTGGGCTGGAGTCTCGGCCACACACGCGTGCGCCTTCTTGCTTCGAAATCTGAGGTGCATGTCCTTGCATGGATATCTTGGCATCCCACCATCGGTCCTTAGTATTTGCTGGAACGTGGTTGAGCTGAAGTGTAATGCTCCCGAACCCGCCCTGGCTCGGTGCGCTACTTGGCTCACACTTCCCACGTTTAAAACGACGCTTAAAATAATTTTTGATAAAATTTTGACTCGATTTTTGGGTTTTTCGAACCCTCAAAAGGGTTGAAAAACGTGCGTAAAATACGTGCCAAACGTGTCGAAAAATATCGGTTAAAACATATTTGAAAAACATCAAATTTAAAAAAAAAAAAAAATTGGGTTGGCACCCTTTGGGCGCCACGCGCGCTGGTGCCGATCGATCGGCGCTAGGCGCTGATCGATCGGCACCCTCTCGGGTGCGCGATCCCCATCTGCCGATCGATCGGAGCTGGGTTGCGTGCGCCTGCAGCGCACGCCTCCCGCGCCCTGCACGCGCCATACTTCGGCCACCAGCGACCCTTTTTCTCTTTTTCTCCATTTTCTTCAAACCACCCACCACCAAATCACCTAAAATTTACCCCAAACTTTTTCGACATCCCTGACTCCTTGACACGTAAATTTCTCAAAAAACCGACTCCGAACATCAGCAAAAATGTGAAAACCAACGTCGTTTATTATACTAAAAATCGAGCAGCATAACGTTTAATTTTTATAAACCCCTATACAATAACTTCCAAAATCATCAACCAAAAGAGTTATAAAACGTCCATCATTTCGACAAACAAAACTGACATGCCTCGGGTGGCATGCAAAAAGAAATTTAATAAATTCCCTTGCATTATCAAAACTCTCTACTTATTACGTGATCTCTTTTTGTAGGCACAATTACTTAGGAAGAATGCACGTGGAGCACATGGAAGGAGTCACCAAGTGGCCTAAGGGAATTTTTCTTCTCGGCCCTCTAAATGTGTAATTTTATTTTTCAAACTTATTTGGCATACATTCGCCTTTATTGTATGGATTTTATAATTGCATTGCATGCATTGGATTGTGTGGTTAGGGTTAGATGTATGTTGGTGGATTATGGGTTGAAGAATTTCAACTCAAATATTCAAGGAAAAAGCCCACAACAAATGGAGCCCAAAGGAAACCATGGCCCAAAGAAGAGCCCACATCCAAAAGTATGATTTTGCAGGTACATGAGTTAGTGGAGGCATGGATCAATGAGTTGGCAAAATCTCAACCAATGGCTAATCAATGGCTCGGATTAAATGGAGCTGGTTTTGGGCGTGCGCACGGGCAGGGAATGGAGGCGCGGGTAGGCGACTGATGGCGCGCGGGCAGCGAGCACCTGGATCGATGATGTGGCGCGCAGGCTGGCTCCAGCTGGTGCGCGCGACAGCGCTTGATTGGTTAAAGTGGCGCGCGCGCAGATCCTCACTCCTAGCCACCCGATCAAAAATGCATCAAAGGGCCACAATTCACTTCTCCAATCCATGCCAAACCCTAATCCATCCTAGGATTTTCTATAAATACATGGCATTGGTGAATGTATTCCAACTTTTGCTCATTTATAAAATTTATATTTCTCTTCAAAGCTTTGTTTGCTTTTGGTTTTTCCTTGATCTTTGGATCAAGTGGAGTGGCCCTCCATTGTTAACCTAGCCTTCGGGTTGCTAGGTTAACTCTTACCTTATTCTCTTGTCTCTCCATTGGGAGTAGGAGTTAATGAAGAAAATCTAGGCCCACGGTGGTCGTTTTTTGTAACGCCCCGAATATTAAAACCCAGTTCGCTACTCATAACGCTGAACAGAACTAAGACAATCTGGGAAGATTTTAAAACTTCGCTCAACGGTCAAAATTTGACATAAAAAAAATATTATTAAAACTTGCAGCGGAAAATTATTTGTGTAAAACAGGGTTAAAACAAATCACTAAAACAATACTTATATAACAATTAAATAATAGAAACAATCGGCCAAAAGAACAGAGGGCATAAAGGTATTAAATATTTAAATGTTTTAAATTTGAACGCATCTTCCGCCAAACAGTATCAGCAGTAGAAACAGAACAGACTACATCTTCCGCTAAACCGGCTCAGCGGTAGAAACAGAAGCAGACTGCATCTTCCGCTAAACAGTATCAGCGGTAGAAGTAGAAACAGAATGCGTCTTCCGCTAAATAGTCTCAGTGGTAGAAGCAAAAACAAAATACATCTTCCGAATGAAATATTTAAATATTTAAATGTCTTAAATTTGAACGCATCTTCCGCCAAACAGTATCAGCGGTAGAAACAGAACAGACTACATCTTCTGCTAAACCGTCTCAGCGGTAGAAACAGAAGCAGACTGCATCTTCCGCTAAACAGTATCAGCGGTAGAAGTAGAAATAAAATAGTCTCAGCGGTAGAAGCAAAAACAGATTACATCTTCCGAATGACAACATCCACCGAACAATAACGTCCACCGATTTACAACAGAATAACACTGACTGCTAAAAGAACTTGTAAATTTTACTGTAATCATTCAAAACAACCGAACACCATGAAATACTTGAAATCCAATAAGAACCCTAGTTAAAAACCATCAATGTATCATTATCCGAGTAACTAAAAAGAAAACATAACAGTAATATTAAAACTACAAATGTCATAAAATTCTCGGCACGCTTCGACAAACATAAATCCATTTAGACTTCACATACAGACATTAGTCAAACCGCCTCATCAGAGTACCAAATCGTGGCATAGATGTGCTCTATCAACTCCACCTATCCCTCTGTAAACTCAGAGAAATCACCTGTTGTAACCTCAGCACCTACATCACAAAACTCATCTATTAGCCTAATGCTAAATAAGTAGAGCAAATATGAAATGAAATACTAAATTCATAAATCCTAATCATGCAGTTTCTACTTTCACATCTCAGTTGCATTTGTGTTCGTTCTCTGATCTGATCCTTCTGTTCGATGGGAAGTGAATCAGTTTTCCCAAAGTCATAACATCCTTTACTTGATTAAGGGCGGATTTGTTCCCTTAATAGCTGATCTGATCCCTCTGTTCGATGGGAAGTGGATCAGTTTTCCCAAAGTCATAACATCCTCTTCTCGATTAAGGGGCAGATTAGTTCCCTTAATAGTTTGTCTGATTCAACTACCTATGTCTTACCATGCCATTACATGTAAATTCTTTTTCGTGTTCTTTCATAAACATGATGCATGATACACAGAAAACATACAAACAAACATAAATCCTACTGTTTTGTGATGTGGGCCCGAAGGCACACAAGTACTCTACTTACCTGGCTTCCTGGAAAAGCTTGGTTTCAAACTACTTCAGGTTTTGCTCAAACCTAAGTCACCTACACCATAGAAACAAACTGTGAGCTAAAGGCTCAATAAATCTATGTGAATGCAAGTGAATGCTATGCATATGCAGTTCGTATAACAATGCTTCCTACCTTTTCGCTATTCATTTCATTTCATATATGTCACCGGAGCTTCACTCTCGGTAGATAAAAGTGGCACATCCGACGATTGGATAGCCCCTTTCATCTACCCGGGAGAAAACATGCTTCACTTGTAGGACAGCCATGTTTGAACCACCATCCCCGATGTGACCATCATTACATACATTTTACCTTTTCATTATCCTTTCCTTTTCATGAAAACATACATGGAAATTCTTTTTCGTGCTTTTTCAAAAACTATGGTACATGAACATGAACGACACTATAAACGAAATCAAAGCATAACAAACAACGAACTTAAACATTCAACAACTTAACTACTACTAACTACCCAACCTAATTACCCTGCACATCAAACATCTCCAATTTTCTCAATCAACATAATCTTACGGTGTAGGCCAAATCGGCCAAACAAGTCACGAGAACTTACCTCGCGTCCTTTGCACACCGAGCTCCTCGTTTTGAGCTTTGTCACCTTGAACAATCCATAGCATTCATTGTTAAAATCGAGCCTAAACTATGAAATTTCGTAAATTAACAAAACTTCTAACTAAAGGAAATTTTCTAAAATTCTAATTAACCTCTCTCGGGCATTTCATCGAGCAATTTACGCTCACAAATTCTAAACCTCCATTAATGGAGTTTTCCAAAGCTCCAATACCAAATTTTTCAATGAAAACCCTAAACACATCTGTTAATTCGCCCAACAACGCTCAATAATCATCAAATAGGCGATAACTAACCATTCCTAACATAACCCGACTATTTTCGACAAAACCCGACAAAACCCTAACCATAGAACAACCCAGAAATCGAGAACTAAGACCGGGAAACGCTAGAATCTCACCTAGAATCGTGATGGGAGGAGAAAACATGAAGAAACTTGTTGATCGGAGCGGAAGAGAACCGGCGTTGAAGGAGAACGTCATGGAGGAGAAGCGTCGCCAGAGAGGGAGAGGGAGCTCTGGAGAAAAAATTGTTCAAGTGTCGAGGGAATGACGGTTTTTGGCATTTTAATGTATTTGACTTGTCAAATGACAAGTTTGCCCTTTGGTTTAATCTTCCGTTTAACTCATTGTTCGACTATCGGTTCGGTTTCTCTAAAATTTTCTTTCTTCTCCAATAATTTTGATGTATTCCTAGGGCTCTAATAAAACTTTCCGTTCGTCAAACAAATTTACTTTACCATTTTTTACGTATTAAACCGCTATAGGGTTAAAAATGGAAACTAGAACGTTACATTTCGATTTGAATTTCTAAAATTCTCATATTTCTCCTAAAATTCATATTGATTCTATTAAAATTCTCGATTCGCAAAATGGATATATTTCAATTATTTACAAAAATGTCATTGCGTGCAAAATTTGAAAACCCGTAAAACCGGGTGTTACAAGCTACTTTTGAACTCGGGAGGAGTTCTATTTATTGACAATGGGAGCTTGTTTTTTTTATCGTGTGCAAGGGAATCTAGTCATACACGAATTTCGAGAGGAGTCATCAACAACAAGGGGATCATGTTGATTCTAGATCTCGAGAGAGATCGATTTAAAGTCGAGGGGAGCTCGCAAAAACAGTTTTATTAAGGAAGTTAGAAGTGGCGGCGACAAAGATAAGAGAGAGTCTTTATTTGTTTAAGTCTGTTGTCTTGTAACATTGTGAACTCGTGAAATATTTTTATATCTGGGCGTGGCCCCGCAGACGTAGGCGATTTTCCGAACTGCGTTACCAACTTCCTGTATCTTTAATTTTCGCATATTTATAATTGTCCATCATTACATTAATTATCAGTGTCACACGAAACACTCTGTGTGATATCGCATAACTGATCTTAATCTTTCATTTTGTATGGACGCCAAGTATTGTTTGGTAGCGTTGGACGTCCAAGTATGCTTTGCTGAGGTGCTGTGAAATTTTGATAAGGAGCTCTTTGAGCAAAACCGAAGAAAATGGATGGTTATTGAGTGACATGGCAGAGAAATTTGCTTGAATATGATTAATCTAAGCTGAGCAATGTTGATGTTCCAGCCGAAATTCATAATGCAGCAACAAACTACGAATTTCTTCAACAGAGGGTTCATCAATACGACTTGTTAACGACGTAACAAAAGCATTATATTCATGACCGAGACGGCCAAATAGATAAATCAAATTATCTTTGCGACTGACTGGCTCACCAATTGCTGCAAGATTACTGCAGATGTAAGTTAGCTTCTGAAAGTAGGTTGTTGCTAAGAGACCATCCTTGGAGACATTGTGAAGTTGTCTTCAAAGTTCCATGATAAAGGCTAGAGGAATATGAGCAAGCAAGAGAGCTCCAAATTACATAAGCAATAGAAGAATAGTTTCACTGATAGAAGAGAAAAGCCATGACATGAGCAGTCGATTGAATCTCTTCCAGGTATTTTAAGCTGGGTTTTGTTGAGAAGAGAGATTATCCAGAAATTGAGGGGGAGAAACAGAGGTGCAATCTAAAAAAGATTCCAACCCATTCGCATTGATGACATTGAGAATCTTTTCAGATGAGATAGTTCTGTGAATCAAGCTTCACAGCAAGAACCTTGATTTCGAGAAGGAAAAGGAGGAACAGAGGAGTTGGTCGGACCAGAAGAGGGAGTGCCAAGGTCGCCATTTAAGAAAGAGGATGAAGCGTGCACTGCCGCTCTGATACGAAGTCAGAAATACAGAGAAGGAAATCTATCTTCTGTATTGATGAAAACCTAAACTTTTATACAAAAGAATGAATTAAATAATAGAAGGCTAATCCTAACACACTTGTACACAGCTGGCACACAAGGTTTGTGTGTTACTGTTAAGGGAAAACGGTATACGCTTACAGATAATATGTTGAATTCAATAAAAAATAACAAGAGTAATTGAATCTAGAATAAATTCCATAATCTGAAAAGAGCGAGAGCACAATTCTTGATCGATACGTCAGAAATTCTACAAGCAAATCGTTAAAGTAAGAAGGACATACCCGGATCCATTGATTGAATGCAAAATACCGTAGATCGGGTACGTAGATCTTCCGATTCGACAATTGCCCTCTCTAATGTCTCTCTAGAATGATGGCGGTTCCAAGAGACAAAGGGTTCAATTATGAATTAGGAACCATAACCCTATATTAAACCTAATTAGGTAATTTACCAGTTTGCCCATCACAAATTGGTAAATTACCCTTGGTGTCTCTAGACATAATATAACCATATTATATTTAATATACTCCAAAGTCCGTTGAAACTATATTAAATCAC
>CM039516.1:31757061-31770547 GCA_022432975.1 Begonia masoniana | reverse complement strand
TTGTTCACATTCCAAAAGACGAGCGGTCGAAGCTTGATGTGAAGACGAGACCGTGTGTGTTCATCAGTTGTGGTCTTGATGAGTTTGGTTACAGGTTCTACGATCCAATGCAGAAAAAGCTTGTCAGAAGTCGAAATGCAGTGTTCGTGGAAGACAAGAGCATCAAAGACATCAATAAGTCAGAAATGACAGAGAGGTACAATGATGATCTGATCGATTTGGATCCGTTTGATACACCTGCAGAGTATTCTGATTGAGGGGGAGCGGAATTGGAGCACGATACCAATCCTGCCAATGACAAAGTCCCCACTACTGATACTGTTGAACAGACTAAGCAAGTCGAAGAAGAGGTTCAAGAGTAACCAGAAGAACCTCCTTTGAGAAGATCCACTAGAGAGCAATGTCCTTCAAGGAGATATACTTCAGATGAGTATGTGATGCTCACAGATGCCAGAGAGCCAAACACTTACCAAGAGGCCACTTCTGTTAATGCGAAGAAACTGTGGTTGAAAGCCATGGAAGAGGAGATGCAGTCTCTTCACAAAAACCACACTTATGACTTGGTGAAGTTACCGCAAAGCAAGAAAGCTCTCAAGAACAGATGAGTCTACAGGTGGAAGACCAAAAATACAAGACCATAACTAAGATACAAGGCTTGATTAGTTGTGAAGGGGTACGGTCAGAAGAAGGGAATCGACTTTGAAGAAATATTCTCACCAGTGGTGAAGATGTCCTCTATTCAAGTTGCTCTTGGTTTAGCGGCACGCTTGAACCTGGAGATCGAGCAACTTGATGTGAAAACTGCGTTCCTTCATGGTGACTTGGAAGAAGAACTCTACATGGAGCAGCCTGAGGGATTCAAAGTCAGAGGAAAATAGTAACTTGTGTGGAAGTTGAAGAAAAGCTTTTCTGGCGTTAAACAAGCTTCAAGGCAGTGGTACACGAAGTTTGAATCTTTCATGGTGAGTCACGAGTACAGCCAGACATCGTCGGACCATTATGTGTTCATCAAGAGGTATTCTGATGATGACTTCATTATTCTCCTCTTGTATGTTGACGATATATTGATCATAAGTCGTGACACTAGCATGATTGTTAAGTTGAAGGGAGAGTTGAGCAGTCTTTTGCTATGAAAGACTTGAGTGTGACAAAGAAGATACTTGGTATGAAGATCTCTCGTGATAGGAAGAATAGGAAACTGTGGCTGTATTAGGAAGACTACATCGAGTAAATACTTGAAAGGTTCAACATGAGCAACGCCAAAACTGTGTGTTCTCCACTTACAGGTCACTTCAAGCTCAATTCAAAGCAATGTTGTAACACTTGAAATTTTCGTACATTTTGTCCCTAAAATATTTTGTACAATACTTGGATATTATGTAAAGTGTCTTTGGTGACTAATTAAATGCATGTTCTTATTCAACTAGATTAATTTTGGTAAGAGAAATTAAGTTAAAGCAATTGTTGGAGAATTAAAGTAAGGGTGGAATGGTAATTAGCTAAAGTAAAATGGTTAATAAAAGAAAGGGCTTCTCTCTCTGTGCCTCCCACGATAATCTCCTCTGTTCTCCCTCCATAGCAGCCACCTTTTCCACGCCCTAGCTTCATTTTGAGTGAAGATTTAAGGTAAGTTTGGTTGTTGGTTTAATGTTACTCAATTTTTAGGGTTTGTGAGTGATAAACTTAGGTTTATTAAAGTTTTGTTGGAGTGGGTTTCAAAACCATGAAACCTACGATTTTCCCTCTCTCTTTAGGGTTGGTTGATGAGTTAAATGTGTTAGGATAACCTTCTAAGGATTGGTTTTGAATTATATTGGAGATGGGTGCATGATTTTACAAAAATTGGAAAACCGATTTTGAGGTTTACATAAAACAGGGCAGCCACGGTTTTTAAGAGTTTCAACCTAACTCTTGAATTTTATTTGCTAAATGACTTGCACCATTAGAAAGAAGACTCTTAGAGGAGTCCATAGCACTTTGAATTACTCGATTTTGATTTAAATTGAGAAAGTTATGGTAGTTTGAAATTTGATGAAAAATTGAAGGGAATTCCAAGAAACTCACAAGGCAGTTCGGTTTGCTCAATTTTCTGCTACTTTTGGTGAGCGATTTTCTTAAATGAATTCCACCCTCTTAAAATAGACTCTTTAAGGAAATTTTAGGCTTTGGAATTAAAGGATTTCGATAAAAATTGAGTGAGATACGCTCAATTGAAGTTTAGCATATAATTAGTGTAAATCCAAAAATTTTACGTTGTTTGTGTTAAGTTTCTTAATTGAATATTTTGTTAGGTTGTTTGAAATTGACAAGAACAAGCTAACGGATTTCAAGCTTGAACTGCTAAGGACCCGAGGTAAGTCTTCGTGATTTGCTTGGCTGATTTGACCTACACCACAAGAGATTGAAGTAATTGAGGAATTGGAGATTTAAATTAGTTTAATGCAAGAGGGATGGATAGTTGGGTTTTGTTTAAGTTATTGAATGTTTTGATGTTCATTGATTGTTCTATACATTTCTTTATTTTATGCATAGTACATTGCTCATGCATCATGTTTTCAAAATAGCATGAAAAAAATGAGGTTATGGATATGTTTTTATGAAAAAAATGAACTAATGAAATGAAATGAATGCACGTAATCCCGGTCATGTCGGGGTGGGGTTCAGGCATAGCTATCCCGTAGGTGGATCATGTTTTTCCCCTGGTAAATTGAGAGGACTATCTAACCGTAAGATGTGCCGCCTCCATCTGGTGAGAGTAAACCCCCGGTGACATCCCGTTATGAAATGAAATGAATGAAAAGACACCGTATGATTTTACGAATTGCATATGCATGACATGCATTTATCATGTACGTTGATTTGTTGAGCCTTTAGCTCATTAGTTGTCTCTGTGGTGTAGGTGACATTGAAGAAGGTGAGGATAATGTACCTCAACCCAATGAATGAAGCAGTTGAAGAAGAATGTCTGTGGTAGGGGGCTCGTGGCTATTGGAGCATATTTTGACCCGTGGGCTGTGTGTATGTGTCATGGGTGATGTTTCTAATTTTGATGTATACAAGTAGCTTATAGATAGTTAGATTTTTCATTTTTGATTACTTGAGATGTTGGTGAGTCTTTTGTTTTTCGTCTGTATGGATGCGTTCATTTTAGACGTATTCATCAGTTCGTTTCTAGAATTTTGCTAAGTATTCATGGTGTTGATGTGGTGACAAATTATTATGTTATTAAAGTATAAGCGTTAAGTTTATGGTGAATTTATGGGTATTTTGGATGTTTAGAAAGGAAAGGAAGTGAATTGGTGATGAATAAGTAGAATTGGTTAAGTGTGGAGGAAATGTGAAGTGTTAAGCGTAATAAGGATGACAATTTGCTTTTGAGGTGTCGACCGATATTGTGAGGTGTTGATCGATTAGTGAATAATCGGTTGGAAGTGTCGACCCTTGAGGGTGTTACGCCTAATGAGGTGTCGACCGATATCTTTAAGTGTCGACCGGGTTTCAATAGTGTTGCAACCCGAGACGAATTAGGTGTCGATCGCGCCGATAGGTGTCGACCGGTGTAGCGACCCTTACCTGTATCCTAATTTTTTCGTATTATTTTTTTTTATCCTATAGTTTAAGCGGAACTTAAACTAAAATCGAAATCGTTAACATTGTAAGAAAATCGTTTAAATAAATTCTAAATTCAATTAAGTAAAACAATTAAAACTTATAAACAAACAACCAGTGAAAAAGACAAAAACATGGGCAAAAACGTCAAGGCCGTGGAAAACAAAGGGGCGATCGATCGCCCCATTATCCGGCGATCGATCGCCCATATTAAAATACAGGGGCGATCGATTGCCCCTACTTCAGGCGATCGATCGCCCTTGGCGACCAATCACAAGCCGATTGATCGCCTTATTACTGGCGATCAATTGGCAGGCTCTCTGAAATTTCCAGAGAGCCGCCTCACTTCTGCCGATCGATCACCCCCTTCTGGTGATCGATCGGCGGCTCTCTGGATTCTAAAATCCAGAGAGCTGCTCCTCTTTTCTTCTTCTTCTTTCTTTCACTCTTCCCTTCTTTCTTCTCATTCCTTAAACACTTTTCTTTCCACACATACACCCTAACAAACACAATAAACTAAACACTTCATCACATTTTCATTCAAAACATTCTACATTTTATACATTTCTCTATTTCATAATTCACAAAACCTACCTAAAACTTAGCCGAAAATGTAGTGAAAATTCATAAAAACAAACTGCATGGATCCGTTTAAAACTAAACGTTTCTGTAGGATCGGTATTGTCTAAGAGGGGGGTGAATTAGACTTTTTAATTTTAATTACGAGTCACCCTAATTTCTCCCTTGATTAAACTATTAGTTTTAACACAAGTAACCAAATTATGTAAACAGAGAGAGAGAGAAATACGACACCAGTATTTTTACGTGGTTCGGCCAAACTGCCTACGTCCACGCTCCAAGGCTCACTCCTTGAAGATCCTTACCCTTCTCCTCACAAGAAAACACAGATCGGGATTCCGGGCTCCGATCAACTGCCTTTACAGATCTGGATTGAACTTCACGGGCGTCAATCCACTGCCTTTTACAAATGATTTGAGTTTGTGAAATTAAGTGCAGACTACACTCTCACAGTAATTGAATCTCCAGTTAGGATTGAGAGATGTAGAGAAAATACTGAGTGTTATCACTTTCGCAGCTTAGGGCTCAGTATTCAAATTTGCAAAAGTTGTTCCTTCGTGCTCTAAGCTCGACTTAAATACTCTGTCTTCAAATCGGCTTGGCTTCAGTGCTCCTTATCCAATAATAGAAGTTTAGTTACCGTTGGAGCAGTTTTCGTACAAGTTCAGGTAGCCGTTGCCGAATTGAGTGTTGTAAGTCGTCGTCGCCATAAATGTTCTGAAGTTAAAGCTTGAAAACGACGTCACTGTAGCTTCGCGGTTTATTTGAATTTTGGCGGAAGACAAAGCTGAGTTAGTCTTGAGCCGCCATCGGATGATGAAGCTTTAAACACTTGAACCGGCATCGTATGATGAAGCTTGAAACGCTTGAACCGGCACTGGATGATTAAATCTTAGACGTCTTCCGCCTTTGTCGTTTAGTGACCGGAAGAGGATTTCGTTGAAGTCATCCGCCTTGTCATTTAGCGAGCGTAGGACTTTATCGTGTTAGCTCATCCGCCTTGTCGTTTAGTGGCCGGAAGAGTAATTTGATTTACTCATCCGCCTTTGTCGTTTAGTGGCCGGAAGAGTAATTTGGTTTACTCATCCCCTTGTCGTTTAGTGGCCGGAAGAGTAATTTGGTTACTCATCCGCCTTTGTCGTCTAGTGACCGGTGGACTAATTCTTGTATACGACTCCGCTCTTGTCGTTTTGTGACCGGTGGATTGATTTTTGTAAACGACTCCGCTCTTGTCTTTTTGTGACCGGTGGATTGATTTTTATAAACGACTCCGCTCTTGTCGTTTTGTGACCGGTGGATTGATTTTTGTAAACGACTCCGCTCTTGTCGTTTTGTGACCGGTGGATTGATTTTTGTAAACGACTCCGCTCTTGTCGTTTTGTGACCGGTGGATTGATTTTTGTAAACGACTCCGCTCTTGTCGTTTTGTGACCGGTGGATTGATTTTTGTAAACGACTCCGCTCTTGTCGTTTTGTGACCGGTGGATTGATTTTTGTAAACGACTCCGCTCTTGTCGTTTTGTGACCGGTGGATTGATTTTTGTAAACGACTCCGCTCTTGTCGTTTTGTGACCGGTGGATTGATTTTTGTAAACGACTCCGCTCTTGTCGTTTTGTGACCGGTGGATTGATTTTTGTAAACGACTCCGCTCTTGTCGTTTTGTGACCGGTGGATTGATTTTTGTAAACGACTCCGCTCTTGTCGTTTTGTGACCGGTGGATTGATTTTTGTAAACGACTCCGCTCTTGTCGTTTTGTGACCGGTGGATTGATTTTTGTAAACGACTCCGCTCTTGTCGTTTTGTGACCGGTGGATTGATTTTTGTAAACGACTCCGCTCTTGTCGTTTTGTGACCGGTGGATTGATTTTTGTAAACGACTCCGCTCTTGTCGTTTTGTGACCGGTGGATTGATTTTTGTAAACGACTCCGCTCTTGTCGTTTTGTGACCGGTGGATTGATTTTTGTAAACGACTCCGCTCTTGTCGTTTTGTGACCGGTGGATTGATTTTTGTAAACGACTCCGCTCTTGTCGTTTTGTGACCGGTGGATTGATTTTTGTAAACGACTCCGCTCTTGTCGTTTTGTGACCGGTGGATTGATTTTTGTAAACGACTCCGCTCTTGTCGTTTTGTGACCGGTGGATTGATTTTTGTAAACGACTCCGCTCTTGTCGTTTTGTGACCGGTGGATTGATTTTTGTAAACGACTCCGCTCTTGTCGTTTTGTGACCGGTGGATTGATTTTTGTAAACGACTCCGCTCTTGTCGTTTTGTGACCGGTGGATTGATTTTTGTAAACGACTCCGCTCTTGTCGTTTTGTGACCGGTGGATTGATTTTTGTAAACGACTCCGCTCTTGTCGTTTTGTGACCGGTGGATTGATTTTTGTAAACGACTCCGCTCTTGTCGTTTTGTGACCGGTGGATTGATTTTTGTAAACGACTCCGCTCTTGTCGTTTTGTGACCGGTGGATTGATTTTTGTAAACGACTCCGCTCTTGTCTTTTTGTGACCGGTGGATTGATTTTTGTAAACGACTCCGCTCTTGTCGTTTTGTGACCGGTGGATTGATTTTTATAAACGACTCCGCTCTTGTCGTTTTGTGACCGGTGGATTGATTTTTGTAAACGACTCCGCTCTTGTCGTTTTGTGACCGGTGGATTGATCGACTCCGCTCTTGTCGTTTGTGACCGGTGGATTGATTTTGTAAACGACTCCGCTCTTGTCTTTTGTGACCGGTGGATTGATTTTTATAAACGACTCCGCTCTTGTCGTTTTGTGACCGGTGGATTGATTTTTGTAAACGACTCCGCTCTTGTCGTTTTGTGACCGGTGGATTGCTTATATTGTTTAACACATTTCAGCCCTGTACACTTAATCACATGCATTAAAAAACTAAAATACCCTTACCAAGGGCATTTCCAACATATTAAAATCATATGCATAATTTATAATTCTTATTCAATAAACATAATCAAAATACCAAGCTAATCATATAAACACATCATCAAAAACAATTTAGACTTAAACATCATTTAAGTCAACAGTTTCCCCTTGTTTTAAATCACCAAGCAGTTTATAAAATAGTTTCCAAAACGTTTAAAAACATCAAAACATAAACCTATCAACTAATCAGATCTCAAACATCCTAATATGTTCAATCTATACAATTTCTTCTACGATCTATCTATCGTATCCCCAAAATACTTACATACATTTACTTCCCCACGGGTCAAAAGGCGCCTCGACTGCCCAGCACACTCCCGCAGGCCATTTTCCTTCAACTGCGTCATTCCTCAGGTGGAGGGATCTCGTCCTCATCTATGTCAAGATCACCTACACCATAAAGACACCTATGAGATAAAAATCTCAGTAAATTCTACGTAAATGCCTATGCCTGATCATGTATGCTCAATGCTATGAAAACCGTCCATGTCATTTCATATATCAGTACGTGTCAGTCTATGGTTATCGGAAACGCTCGACAGATAGATAGGGCACGTCCAGCAGTTAGACAGCCCACACCATCTGAAGGGAGGAAAACCCGCTCACCACGGAACGCCAGGTCTAAACCTCATCCCCGATAACCCTATGTCATGGTTGTTTACTGTGATACTTTACTTGCCTTTACATGCATGTTCTTTTCATGAAATCCGTGCGTAAATTCATTTTCATGACGTTTTTAAAACCATGATGCATGAACAGTTCAATATAACATACATAACGAGCATACCATCAAAACACTACAAATACCATCAAAACATTACAAATACCATCAAAACACTAGAACAAACAAACTATTTAACAACCGAACCTAAACTACCCAACCAAAACAATCAGACAAAACAATGACCAACATAAACGATAAAGCACCAACGTATCCTCGACAACAAACTCGGCTTATGGTGTAGGCCAATCGGCCACAGTAAGTCACGAGAACTTACCTCGTGCGCGTTGAACTTCAAGCTCCATCCACGAGCGTCGTTTACCTAAGAAATTCACAACGTCGTCGTTAAAACGAATTCAAACCATTAACGTCCAAATTAACAAAATTCTTAACTAAGGAAATTTCTCAAATTCTAACTTAACTAATCGAGGCATTTTAACCAAAATTAACACTCGATACCTCGAAACCACCATTAACGAGTTTTTCCAAAAACCCCTAAAATCCTCAAACTTTAACACTTTTCACAAATCGACTTAACTTCGTCTAATAACTTTTAATACGTCCATTACATCCACAACTACGGTAAACCTATCGATTTCAAACCCTAAATCATGTTTTTAACGAAACCATAAACAAACCCTAATCGATTAAACTCCGTAAAAATTGAAATAAACTTTCCTAAAACCTTAGAATCGTACCTAGGGTCGGGATTGAGGAAGAAAACGTGAAGAACGGAGGTTGATCGGAGGGGAAACGCCGTTGGAAGGAAGAGAGTCACCGTGAGAGGAGAGAAATCGCAGGGAGAAGCATGCAGGGCAGAGAGAAAATGAGAAAGGAAAAGAGAAGTGTGATTTTATTAAAATTGACTTGGCAATTTACCGTTTTGCTTTTCTTTTGTTTCGTCCTTCGTTTCGTTAATTAGCTAACGATTCGGTTTCTCCTAATTCTCTTATTTCTCCAATAACTCCATCTTATTATCAGTGTTCCATTAAAACTGTCCGTTTGAAATTCGAACCCCGTTTACTATTTTTACCAAAGTATCCTTTATATTACAATAAACGTAATTCTCGTAAAATTAGCGTTACAATTCCTAAAATTCTCAAAATTTTCTTAAAATCCTTATTAATTATTTGGATCGTAATAACGTCTTCTCTTCACGAAACCGACTTAATTCGACATAATTATAAAAATGTCATTATTCACATATATTACAAAAATCCCGTAAATCCGGGTGTTACAACCGGTCACTGTACAAACAGAAAACATAAGCAAATAAAGTGTTGACTAATATTTGTAGGTGTCAACCGATTTTCTTCAGCGGTTCAGACAGAGCCAAATGAAGTGTCGACCGAAGTTAGAGAGACTATTGATAAGGTTATCTCAAGAAAATTACTTGAAGAGGGTCCCCCAAAGATTTGAATCGAATAATCTTAAAAGTGTTAACACACCACTTGGAGGGCATTTCAAGTTGTCAAAGCGCAACAACCAAATTCGGAAAAGGAAAAGAAGTACATGAAAAACATTCCCTATGATAACATTGGGGCTAGTGTAATGTACGAAATGATGTGTACTCGTCCGAATTTTGCATTCTCAATATCTTAAGTAAGTACATCACTAATCCAAGAAAAAGGTCATCAACATGCTCTAAAAAGGCTCATGTGGTAAATTTCTAACAATTTAACCATGTGTATAGAATATGGAAAGATGAACGCAGGTAAATAAATTATATATGGTTATTTTGATGTTAACTATGTTGGTTGTTTTGATTCTACGAGATCTACTTCTGGATATATTTTCACAATTTATTCAGATGATGTTAGCCGGAAGTCTTGCTTTCAGAAGAGTGTAATGTTATCTACCACTCAAGCTTAATTCATATCCGCTACATAAGGTATAAATGAAGGTATATGACTTAAACATTTGTCTTCTGAATTGAGTATAGACAGTTTTGAAATAACAATATATTATGATAGCTAAAGTATTGTACATCTAATGAAAAATCATGCATTTCATGAGAGGACTAAGCATATTAATATGCGTTTATATTTTATACGGGAAGTAAATTGAAAATGATGTTATAACTGTTAAAAAAATTGCCTCTGAGGAAAATCCAGTTCACGCTTTGATGAAAGTTGTTCTGATAATGAAGTCCAACTATTGTTTTGACTTAGCGGGAGTCCGGAAACGGTAAGCTCTATTTGTAGCTTGTGATGAACCCTCAATTATTGTTATTGATTGATTTTAGATATATTGAATCAAGGTGGAGAATTGTGAATGTTGGTTCAAGTCTCGGTTTATAGATTATTCTCGGTTCACTAGTTTATTCTTGGTTTTCTTGGTTCAATCTGATCAACCCACGAATATTTTTTTTTTTTGGAGCTTTTCTAGGGCATTTGATTGCTGTTTTTTTTTTTTACATAGAGAGGAGATTGCGATTTCTCTTTTGACGACAGAGGTGGCGATCTTGAAGGACTCAAGATCTATCTTTGCTTAGGAGGTTTTGCAGTAGTTATTTCTAGTTTTCTTCATGTTATTGTTGTTTTGTTTATTCAGAGGATTGTATGTCCCGCTAAATCATTATGTTATTTGATGATCAATAAAGTAGATTCTAGGGTTCGTATGTGGATGTAGGATTTTATATCCAAACCACGTTAAATCTTTGTATTCTAATTTTATTTTTTGTTGTGCGAAAATAATCTGCATTCTTTGGTATTGATCTATGGTATGTGAAAATTCAACCGGATGAAATAATCAACTATAGTGTGGCAAATAAATAAAATAATTATCCATTGTATAATGTTTCATTAAAAATGAAGTCACTCACCGACTCCAGGCATATCATGCATGGACAATAAATATAAAGGTGATACTTGACGATCGTTAAAGCCACAAAGTATCCTGATCAGGTTTAGGATTTCGCGCTCAATGACACGACTTATACAGTTGTTCTATTACTTCTAGTTAACAAAAATTGAAACATAAAAATAAATATTCACATATCAACTGAACAATAAATTAAATATGCATGCTCAAATTTTTAAACATGTGGAGTGAAAACATATGCAGTATAAAAATCCAACGACCCATAAAATGCACTCGTCATTTAATACGAGAATACGTTTCAAAATATCATTTTAGAAAACGATGTCACGTTGAGCATAAAATTAAACACTTACTCCAACTGTGTACCATTGACCAAGTCCAAGTATCCAAAAGTCCAAAATAGGTAAATTGTCAGTACCTAGTCGTAGCACTCTCGTTAGTATCGATTTAGATCTTCTTATATATATACAAACACAAAAATAAAATAATTAACAATAATATATATAATTAATAAAATAAAATGAGTAAATAATTTAATAATATTATTACATAGTAAATAACAAATAACAAATTAGGCCCATTTACACGTGTGGAATTAGGCATCACACGCATAATACTTCATTATTATTTTTTATAATAATTCTTTAATAAATAATTGTTTGATAATTAATTAATAATAAAATAAACCTCTTATCAGGCAATTTCCCATCAGCTCGCTGGATTTACCATTGATTCTAGCTGAATCTTCTCTATTTTGACTGGGCTTGTTTCCAAACCATCAAGAATTCGTAGAATATTCTAAAGCATGATCTTATATCCATAAAATTCATTATTTAATCTAAAAAAAACCCAATTTTTGCTTCAAACAACTATTTCCTCCAACTGATTACAAAGGAAAATTGATTTCAACATACCTTGGTAAATCGCTAATTCCAGCCTCTCCAAGTACAACTTCAGATTAAAACTCAAAACTCTATTGAAGATAAAGGATGGATACAAGATGAATGCTCAAGCATGTTGCAGTTAAGTCAGCTAACTTTTGTTGATGTGGAAAAATATGACAGTTATTTTTCTGTTATTCAATTTTCTTTTATTGAGATTTTATAAATAAAGAACAATACTCTATGTACATTTGTATTCATTTTTACAGAATCAAAGGAAGCCGCTTGTAATATGGTATCAGAGCATAAACTCTGATTTTTTACAATGGCCAAAGGTAAGTCAGCTACGTCAACAACAAATTCACATCTCTCTTCTTCATCTACATTTGTTGTTGGAGATTCGAGTGATCTATATTTTCTTTATAATGTCGATCATCAAGGTCTTGTTTTGGTTTTTCATCCTATGGATTGATTCAACTTTCATAACTGGAGACGTGACATGACGATGGCCTTGATTGTTAAAAATAAGCTACAATTCGTCGACGGTACAATTCAACGCCTTTGTCCAAATGATTCTCGTATCAATAGCTGGAATATGTGTAATATAATGGTATGGCGACGTCTTGGATTTTAAATTCTGTTAGCTAGGGGATTGCAGATAGCTTGTTGTATTTGAGCTCTTCTATGGCAGTTTAAAAGGATTTAAACGATAGGTTTAATCAAGGTAATTCTCCGCGAATTTATCAGATTCGAAATCTATCGTTATCTCTATCACAGGGAACGATGGATGCTAATAGTTACTATACTCGATTTAAGACCTCATGGGATCAACTTCAAGATTTCAAATGGGTACCACATTGTACATGTGGAGGTGCAAGGTTGCTTTTAAAACATCAACAACAAGAATTCATTACGCAATGCTCGTGGGATTAAATGATTCGTTCACACAGGTTAGAAGTCAAGTACTAAAGATGGATCTTTTACCTTCGTCGAGTAAAGAGTCTCTTTTTTTTTTTTTTTTTTTTTTTTTTTTTTTTTTTTTTTTTTTTTTTTTTTTTTTTTTTTTTTTTTTTTTTTTTTTTTTTTTTTTTTTTTTTTTTTTTTTTTTTTTTTTTTTTTTTTTTTTTTTTTTTTTTTTTTTTTTTTTTTTTTTTTTTTTTTTTTTTTTTTTTTTTTTTTTTTTTTTTTTTTTTTTTTTTTTTTTTTTTTTTTTTTTTTTTTTTTTTTTTTTTTTTTTTTTTTTTTTTTTTTTTTTTTTTTTTTTTTTTTTTTTTTTTTTTTTTTTTTTTTTTTTTTTTTTTTTTTTTTTTTTTTTTTTTTTTTTTTTTTTTTTTTTTTTTTTTTTTTTTTTTTTTTTTTTTTTTTTTTTTTTTTTTTTTTTTTTTTTTTTTTTTTTTTTTTTTTTTTTTTTTTTTTTTTTTTTTTTTTTTTTTTTTTTTTTTTTTTTTTTTTTTTTTTTTTTTTTTTTTTTTTTTTTTTTTTTTTTTTTTTTTTTTTTTTTTTTTTTTTTTTTTTTTTTTTTTTTTTTTTTTTTTTTTTTTTTTTTTTTTTTTTTTTTTTTTTTTTTTTTTTTTTTTTTTTTTTTTTTTTTTTTTTTTTTTTTTTTTTTTTTTTTTTTTTTTTTTTTTTTTTTTTTTTTTTTTTTTTTTTTTTTTTTTTTTTTTTTTTTTTTTTTTTTTTTTTTTTTTTTTTTTTTTTTTTTTTTTTTTTTTTTTTTTTTTTTTTTTTTTTTTTTTTTTTTTTTTTTTTTTTTTTTTTTTTTTTTTTTTTTTTTTTTTTTTTTTTTTTTTTTTTTTTTTTTTTTTTTTTTTTTTTTTTTTTTTTTTTTTTTTTTTTTTTTTTTTTTTTTTTTTTTTTTTTTTTTTTTTTTTTTTTTTTTTTTTTTTTTTTTTTTTTTTTTTTTTTTTTTTTTTTTTTTTTTTTTTTT